>JAPQRP010000019.1:15850237-15880587 GCA_037367295.1 Apogon hyalosoma | reverse complement strand
TATATTTAACAATATTACTGACCACAAAATAATGTTTTCCCTCACGGCACTCCAACTTCCCATGTGGACTAAGGACTAAACTGAGCATGTGCAGAGTAAATCAGGTGAGTCCAAAGTTGTTCCTGATTGGAGCAACTGCAAGTGTTACAACTGACCCATGTTACAACTGTCCCCATGCCCCCTCCAGCACCCCAGCAAGGGTACAGAGCTGGTCCACGGTTCCACGTCCGGGACAAAAACTACATTGCTCCTCCTCAATCTGAGGTTCAACTACTGACCGTACCCTCTTTTCCAGTACCCTGGCGTAGACCTTACCGGGGAGGCTGAGGAGTGTGATCCCCCTGTAGTTGGAGCACACTCTCTGGTCCCCCTTCTTAGACATGGGGACCACCACCCCAGTCTGCCACTCCAAAGGTACCTCCCCCGATGTCCATGCAATATTGTAAAGGTGTGTCAGCCAAGACAGCCCCGCAACATCCTGAGCCCCTCACCTCTGGTGTCCACCACCACCAGCAGGTTCGGGGATTACCGCCATGATACCCCAGCCACCTTATAGCCACAACTCGCCACAGCCGCCTCAGCAATGGCACAGTGAAACAGAGCCCATTCGGACTCAATGCTCCCCTCCGCCCTCGGGACGCGGTTAAAGCTCTGCCGGAGGTGTGAGTTGAAGATCTGTCTGACAGGTTCTTCTGCCAGGCATTCCCAGCAGACCCGCACTGCCCATTTGGGTCTACCTGGTCTGTGCGGCATCTTCCCCTACCACCTGATCCAACTCATCACCAGGTAGTGGTCAGTTCACAGCTCCGCACCTCTCTTCACCCAAGTGTTCAAAACATATGGCCGCAGGTCTGAGACATGACTACAAAGTCGATCATCGACCGGTGACCTAGGATGTCCTGGTGCCACGTGCACCGATGGGCATCCTTATGTTTGAACATGGTGTTAGTTATGGCCAAACTGCGACTCACACAGAAGCCCAGTAACTGAGCACCGCTTGGGTTCAGATGGGGAAGGCCATTCCTCCCCACCACACCCCTCCAGGTCGCACTGCCATTGCCCACGTGAGCGTTGAAGTCCCCCAGTAAGACAATGGAGTCCACTTTAGGGGCGCTTTCCAGCACCCGTCCCAGGGACTCTAAAAAGGGCGGGTAATCTGCGCTGTTGTTCAGTGCATACGCACCGACAACTGTCAACACCCGTTTCCCAACCCAAAGACGCAGAGAAGCAGCCCTTTCGTCCACTAGGGTAAACTCCAACATGCAGGCAGAGCCTGGAGGCTATCAGAAAGCCCACCCCTGCCCTGCGCCTCTCTCCTGGGGCAATTCCAGCAAAGAAGAAAGTCCAACCCCTCTCAAGGACTTGGGTTCCAGAGCCGACGTTGTGTCAAGGTGAGGCTGACTATATCTAGTCAGTAACGCTCAACCTCATCCACAAGCTCCCGCTCCTTCCCCGCCAGAGAGGTGACAATTCCATGTTCCCAAAGCCAGCATCTGTAACCGGGGATCAGACCGCCAAGGCCCCCGCCTTGGTCTGCTGCCTGATCCACACTGCACCGGACCCTTCTGCTTCCCCCTGCAGGTGGTGGGTCCACAAGGGGATGAGCCCATGTAGCCGGTTCGGGCTGGGCCCGGCTGGACCCCATGGGTGAAGGTCTGACCACCAGGCGCTCGCCCACATGCCCCAACCCCAGGCCTGGCTCCAGGGCGGAGCCCTGATAATCCTCTGGGCCGGGTACACACAGAGTTTCAAGTGATTTGAAGTATTTATATTGTTAATTTTGGTCCAGATTCTAGGGGATGAAACCCCCCAGGGCTGCATCCCTGGACCCCATTATTCTCCTGCGTCCCCCTTGCCATTTTTTCTGGATCTGACACTGGACTGGGGATGCACCAAATATGAAATTCTGGGCCAATCACAGTTTTTACATTTTCTTTTTATTATTTATTTTCTGTCAAGGAAAGAACGGCAACTGAAGTGTGTTAATGTTTTTTATAACTGTATTCAGCAAACTTTAAATTTCAAAGACTAGACCAAGAGGATATACACTGAAAATACAATGATCACATTGCCTTATGTATGTATGTGTGTATATTATGATTAGACACCTCTGTGTAGGTATTTATGGTGTATGTATTTATTGTATACATGGATACTCAAAGTCAATGTGTGTGGGATAAAAAGCCACTATATTGATATGAAGACCCCTTCTTACAGGTGGGTAATTACCCAATGCTCAAATGTTGATATTAGATGTGCGATGATGTGATATGTTTGGAAAAAGAAAATTAAAAAAAATGCAAGTCATAAAAAAATTGCATTCAGCAGTATATCAAATGTGAATAATGTAGTTTTTCTTGTGTAAAAATGGTGAAAAATGTCTAAATTGTAAAATTTAGGTTAGCGCTTCCTCTGGACTCCTTTCCTTGTCCACAAAAACACAAAAATAATCTGCTGTAATAGATTCACAGTCAGTGTTTCTCCAGCCATTGCCTATTTATGTTTTATTTTATTTAAAATTGCTTTAGAACCATTAATTCACTTTCATACCTTCACATGTGCTTTTTTGTTTTTATAACGTGTATGGCATATAGTTTTAGTGAAGAAAATGTCTTGAAATCATGATTTTTCTTCATATCAACAGAATTTTTTTTTTCTTGAAGTGTACATTGTCCATGACACTGACAAAAAACATACTTTTATCATACCATCTATGATTGAACACAAATTGAAATTGTGCAAATTTATCAGCCAACCTTTATTAGGCTGATGGCCAGTAACAACACCAGTATTCACTATTAATGTTTGAATAGTAAATCAGTGCGTCTGCAATGCAAACAGTGACATTAATACATAAACAGAGTCCACATTTACATTTATATAGATGTGAAGCTAGAAATTTTTCAACATTTGCTTCAAGTTAAAATTTCAATTGAAAAACACAAGAGTAGTTTTAATATCAATACTAAAACATGAGGCTCCCCATCTGTACTGTTATCTAGTGTTGGGCCATCAAGGCCTTCTGTGCTGGCCATATAAAGAATATAATTAAGCGTGTGTAAAGTATCGCTCATGAATATTTCGTCAGTTTCATTAGTGTAATGTCCATAAAACTGCTAAAAGTTAATTTAAGCCATCTGGAATGTTAATACCAGGCTAGTTGGCTGTGTCTGTGACAAATCATTTGAGCTGGTTGAGCTTTTCCAGCACACACACGACCACGCTGTTCACCGGGAAACTAGAGTGTGTATCTGGACACCTGACACAGTTAAAAAGTTTCAGCTTCTGTTTTTTTTTTCCCCCCTATACTGCTATTTTAGCATGTTTGCTGATGTGCTATTTGGGACTGTACAAAGTAAGACCTTAGATATGGAGTTCAGCGTGGTCAGAATTGCAGATTTTTTTCACAGTGCTGAAAGAGAGCAAGCTAAATTCAGCAATATATTTGTCAAGACCATTCAGGCTGTGGGACAGCAGATTGTAATGGGTGGAAAGATGGACATGCACACCCACTAGACAGATATTCACATGGCTGTGATTGACAATATACTTACACACATTAGGAACAGATTTGAAGATCACTAAAGACTGATGTTTATTGGATTTCTGGATTCTGAGCAGTTGAAAAATTCAATCAGACTCTCCAGAGGCAGAGCTCCAGCGCCTGATGGAGAACTACGGCACACAGTTTGTTTTAAAGCTGAGTTCAAATTCATCTGTAACATGTCAAACTTTCACAGTAAAAGTAAAAGTGATCTCCAGATTTTTCTGAGGACAGGCCTTGCAGACTGTGGGACAGAACTTTATGTACTTTCATGCCTGATCATTAAAATCCCAGTGTCTGCAGCCTATGTGGAGGCTTGTTTTCAACTCTGAGACAAATAAAAACCCATGCAAGGATCAAACTGGACAAACAAGGCTGTCTTCTTTGGCCTCTCTATTAAGAAAGAATTGCTGAATGAACTAAAGCAAAAAGTACAATGACATCAGAATGTTATTGACTGCGTTGTCAGAAAAGACAGAAACATGGACTTTATTTACAAGTGATGGATGTTTTTTATAATAATAATAATAATAATAATAATAATAATAATAATAATAATAATTAATTATTATTATTATTATTATCATTATGTATTGTGTCATACATATTGTGGTTTGTGTCTGAAAATGCACATTATCTGTTTATGGCTGCATTGACTGCACCAGGAGTGTGTAAGATTTGTGTATGCGATTTACTGCTGCTTAGTGAAGGCGCTGACTGAAAATGGAACACCACTGCTTTTATCAAAAATATATAAGATGCAACCCTGCCACAGTGACACATTTAAACCAATAAAATGTTTTCCCCAGGTAAAAAATAGAGGAAGAATAGGAGGAAGAAAGTGAGTAAGCAATAATAGAAGAAAACGAACAGTAGAGTAGGAGTTGGGGAGTCCCGGTGTAAAGTTGCTCAAGGGGACAGTGAGTCATGACAGTGGTTTAATGAGGGAGCATGACAGATAGATGATGGACAGAGAGAAGAAGAGGCTGAGGAAAGAAAAAAGGGTATAATAGAGATGCAATCAGACAAGGAAAGAGAAAGCAGAAAGATAAACCGGAAAGCCAAGAGCTTACATGAAAGAAGAGAAGGAGACAGAATATTTGGCAAGAGGCAGCATGTTGGATTCTCTGAATCATCAGAAGGAGACTGTGGTTAGTGTGGTTCGCATGCAAAAGAAGAAACAGGCTATTAGCAGAGATAGGCTAGGTTTACACTCCTACTAAACAGTGGTGTGTCAAGATAGTAGGATATACGTAGAGAAACACACGCAGCAAGTACTTATGTCAAGAAAACAACCTGGTCTAATGATGCACATCATATACAGCAGGCAGAGCCTCCCTTTACATCCTGTCATTAGCATGTTTGATATGCAGCAACTTCCTGTGCATCCTGTTAGTCAGCATTCAGTGTTTGTTTTATGTGTGTGGGTTTTTTGTATGTATGATGTTATAATAGCTGTTAATTACACATTTTAACTTGAATTGCTAATCTGCGTCTTTGTTTCTTTCTTTCTTTCTTAGTAACTGAATTTTGCTGTATGGGTCTTAAAGCTGTGTTCTGACTTTTTAAGGTATCTTTCCTTGGGCTAATGTTTGTTGTTTTAGAAGGTGATTGACAGAAATTGTAAACTGACTATAGTAAGTCACTGTAGCGTTTCCGCTGGTAAGGTTTTTCCGTGGTACAGCACCATGGCAAAATCCTTGCCGCCACACCATAGATTTGATACAAAAAATTATTACCATCACATTAGACTTACTATACATATGTATTATATATAATAGGCCTCGGGGCCAGTTCTGGGAGGGGTATGTTTATGCCCCCTCAATTGAAAGTTTAAAACATTTCAGGAGGTAGGGAAAACGTAGGCTGAGTCTCTTTAGCATGAGTTAAATATTTTTGAAAGGTTGAAATAATTTGTACTCAAAGTCTAATGATTTATATTTACATAAAGGAATATGAGAATTCCTGTTTTCAGCAATGTTTGTGGCCAGTTGAGTATATACTCTTACTTGAATACAGTCTTGTGTTTGTTCACACCCAAGCATTTTGTTATCGGGATCTTGTCAGAGATTTAAAATTGTCTTGGCTCTTGTTTAACCAATGTCAGAATTTTTAATTGATCTATTTTATGATATTCCGTGAACTTCAACATCCCCAGTTTCAGACCTGGTCCAAGTGACCTCTGTGGCTGTCTAACCTCACTTCTTGTCATCTTCCAAGTGACCAACATCAAATAAAAGTGGAGTTTGGTGTGAATGTGAAAGTGAATAGTTGTTTGTCTGCATATGTCCAGGATGTAGGCCTACCCCACCTTCGCCTATTGGTAACTAGGATAAGCTTCAGCCCCTCTCCAGAGGATTAAGCAGTTCAGAAAATGAATGAATGAATGTATGGTATAGTTTTTAAACACATTGTTGGTGTGTATAAGTTGTAGTCAAACTGACATCTTAAAAACAGAGTTGGAGAGAGATCATTGTATATGCTGTAGTTGTTAACCTTTACTTTAATTAGAGTGTGCAATACATTTGAGCAGACATAGGATACTGTATGTCTGGTCAAAAGTCTAGTCTGCTTTTGTCACAAACACAGCACACACATATACTGCGTGTCTCTCACTGTCAGCTCTCGTGTCGGGCTGCACACCTGAGTCATCCGAGACATCATTGTTCAACAGGGATGCGATACAAGACAGGTCACACAGAGTTTATGTGTGCTGTCTGTCTGTCTGCGTTTGGTCGGCTGCTCTAATGACGGTAATAAGTTGACCTTTTCACTCAGGTTCAGGATTTCTGTCGGTGATGGAAAGAGAATACTGCTTTGTTTGTATGTTCTTTTGTAGATCACAGGCGTATTCCTGTTTACTTTGTAACTAAAAGCTTTTAACCTTAAAAAAATGAAAATTTCCCTGTCTGCTACTGGATGATATTTAGTTCTATTTTGGTGTTTACTGTCTTTGAGAAGAGTTGTCATTTTTGGAGCCTTTTTTTTTTTTTTTTTTTTTTTTTTTTTTTATCTTAATGATTTTATACACACACACTCTGTCTTTATATCTGTATTTTAACATTATTATTAGATGATTGATGCTGATATTTTTTTAAAGGCTGATATAATAGCAGTAGTTTAATTGGCCACTATACAAATCTAGATCATTGAACCTCAAAGTCAAAAACAATGAATTAATAAATCTGAAACTGAACATAAAAACACAGGTTTCTATGAAGTTTTTACATTTTTACTTTACTTTCTCTACAACTTAGTGCTTTACTTAGTACACACAAATTGAGAAGCCTAATGTTACCCATCAGCCAATATCAGTACTAAATTCTGCTGATACCAGTAGTTTCTAAAATATTCCAACACAATGCTTGTTGCTACTGTGTGCAATACTGTAATTATTTTATTTGTGCTTAATATTTATTTTCAAAGAAATTACTTGAAGAATTAAGCACACTAAACTGTTTTTGTTTTGTTTTTATTTGAATGTATGTTTGATGAAGTTCAACAAAGATTAACGTGTTAAATGCAACTGTATGCAACATTACTTGTTCTACCTCACCTTTCTACCTCTTTTTAGTATTTGTTAAATGTTTTGAGTTCAGTAAATGTTTCTTATTTTAAATTGAGACTTGTAACATTTGTTATCATTGTGTCATTTTTATGATGTAAATTGAGGGAGTTAAAGCAGTATTGGCTCTAAATATCAGCTCAAGAAAATTGGCAGCCCATATTCTTCATCGGCTAACGCTGATCGGAAAAAAAATCTATATCGGCCTCGGCCCTAAAAAAAAAATCCACATCTGTCGATCGTTAATATTGATATTGGGACAGAAGTCCCTATATTCTTATCAATTCCCATCCCTATACATAAGTAACTTCACTTTATGAATCATAGAAAACTTGCATCAAATGTCAGATGAGTTCTTGTGTTTGATGTCGTTATTGTGTGTGATGGATGTGGTTAGTCAGCTCAGAGGTATGCACTCCCTGGCTGCCGGTCAGGGTGTGGGCTGCTGTTTGGTTTGCAGCTTGTACCAGGGGTGGAGGGGGTTAGACAGACAGCTCTGCCTCGACTTGGCCAGGCCCGACTTACTATCTGCGGGGGAGGGCGCGTGCACGCATACTCACACATTCATATGCACACAGACGAACTCAGCAGACAACAAGCCTGCCTTTGTGCTCCACTGGCTGCCACCACCTCCTCCTCTACTGCTGCTGTTACTGCTGCGGGTGCACGACTACAGCTGGATGAGTTAGGGAAAACCTGACATGAACGAGACTGATTTAAGACAAGCAGAGATGACTTCCGCTCTCAGTACAGGTGAAAGTCTTACACAGCAGAAAGAGAGAAGAGATGATGTCTCTCAAATGAATCTGGCATTTCAAACACATGATAACTTACTAGTTTCATTAATGATTAAATCTCTTCTTTTGTAGTTGTCTCCAAAAGATTTCCCCAAGAATTCAGTGTATTAAGACTGAATGTAATAATTATTTTTTTCTTCAGTTAATCATTGTTAATGGTAGACACTGATAGAAAGTTTTATAAATTGTCCATTTACATTCTACAGAATAAAAATCACATCTAGAAAAAAATTGATCTTGATGCTTGGAGATTTGCCGAAATCTCCACTTTGTTTTTGGTGCATGTAAACGATAGGCACAAACACAGAGGAAAGTCTCCATTTTCAAAAATCCCTGGCTATGTGGGGGGAAAAATCTCCGGAGCACTGTCTGTGCGGGTGCATTCCACCATGTTTTCAGAGGCCAAACATTGCTAACTGTGCATGCACTCCAGGAGTCCATTTGCAGTTAGCTTCTCCAGGAAATGAGCAGTATCACAGTGAGTTCTTCAAAGTGTGGTAATTAAACACGGTTTTGATAATAATTAGAATTTGAAACAGTAATACTAACCATCTGGAATTTTACCGTGGTTTATCATTATACCAGTAACTGTTACATCCCCAATCACAACAGGGGTAGGTTTTTTTTTTAAGTAAACTCATAGATTTAAGGGGTTAATAGAGCTCTGACACCCAAACTAGGGATGTCCCATTACAACTTTTTCACTTCTGATGCGATACCGATATTGCAGCCTTGATTATTGGCCGATATCGATCCGATACGATATCAGCACAAATCATACATACTTTTATTACTTATTTTGTAGTGTGGAATGTTATAAAAGGCTTCATCAAGTGATGTTACTCAAACAGAGAACAATAATCAGCAACAGTAGGTATGAGAAAAACTGACCCATTTATTATCAACCAATCGGTTACATACATTTTAACCTTCAACATAATATTTATATCATCATATCTTTGTGTTGCGTGTGGATGTTTGTTAGGCAAGCTGGCAGTGTTAAAGGAAAATTCTCTAGTTGTACCAACTTCAGCATAGACCGCACGATAGCAGTACACAGCTGTGTATGTCTCCATGTGCAAACTGCAACCAAAAGCCACTCATAGCCACAAATAATGCTCAGAACAGCACCTAACATCATCAATAGTACATATAGGGTCCCAGCACGTAGTACGAGTCATCAAACATCTGCTAGCTTTGCCAGGTTTGTTTTGCAAAGAGACCAAACACAACTCACCCACTCTCCTCCAGCCGCTTGCTTGTTTGTGGGGGAGCCCCGACAAGTCGATCACTGAGTGCAGTGGAGTTCCACAGCTCAAGGAAGAACATTTATGATTATTACTTAATGGAAAAGCAATCAGGGTTCTTATGTATCTTGAATATCAGTTTATAACTTTTATTGTTGAGTGCTGGCTGGGAAATGAGCGCAGTATAGCATTTTTAAGTTTACATATTTGCAGGAGAAAATCATGTAAACAAATGCGAGATTTGACGTTACGTCGGGTTTCTTTATCTCATGAAGAGTGAGACAGCATGAAGGTGAAGAGAAATCAGTCAGAGAAGCTAGCGGTCAGCAAACTTGATCTCTCGAGGGGGGATCTTACTCGGTGTCACAATGTGTTTGACCATGGCTTAAACTCACACTGGAATTTCCCCTTTAAAGCCAACTTCACACAGGGCAGCAGACAGGATGCAAAGTCTGCTAGCACAGTGTTTTGCAGCAACCAACATCATTGTTGATATCATTTTTCAGAATATGGCATATGATTTGATGGCATATGATCAGGTGTGTCTACACACTTTCAGTTCTTGTAGCCAGTTGAATAAGGCTGGCAGAAACATAATGAAGGACTGGACACTGACATCTAGACTGAATGCGTGACTGTCACATCAGATGTGTGGGAGTTGGTAACCTTGTGCTAATAGATACTCTCTTTGCTACTTTGCCTCAGTTTCTGCCCACTGCAATAAGTGCAAAATGGCGTCTCGCTGATGTCACAATAGGTAAACAAACACAGCTGTCACAGACCAATTGGCTGGATCCAGGGGCTCTTCTTCTTTGGCATTTGTAGTGGGCAGCACCAATGTTAAGGTGCATTAGTGCCACCTACTGTGTTGGAGTGTGAACCAGAGTCACAGATGGATAGAAGTGCTGGAGTGGAAAATGGACTGCTTAT
Organism: Apogon hyalosoma; assembly: GCA_037367295.1. Classification (NCBI taxonomy): domain Eukaryota; kingdom Metazoa; phylum Chordata; class Actinopteri; order Kurtiformes; family Apogonidae; genus Apogon; species Apogon hyalosoma. The sequence continues at coordinate 15,870,504 of JAPQRP010000019.1, read as the reverse complement.
CAGAGCGCTAATATCGGAGATTTTAGATGCCGTCCGATAAAATCTGATTACTCATTTTTTGGCTGATATCGGACCGATATCAGTATCAGATCAGGACACCCCTAACCCAGTCTCCACTAACATTTGCTATTTATTAAATCACAACCAACATTAAAACATACTGTAGATTTATTTTGATCACAGAACTGTGAATGGGTGAGCTGGTGTCTGTTATCTGCCTGCCCTGCAGACTTCACTGATGTCTCAACATCTGGAATATTTTCACTCATTTATCATTTTATTTGGAAAGAGACACAGGCTGTTTTAGCTCATTGACCATTAATGAAAGTAATGGTTCCCAGTTTTTCATCACCTCTTCAGGTTTTTGCATCCAGGCTCTTTTATTCATAGTCTAGTCTTGCTAGTCGTTCATCTCCCAGTGTCTTATTTCACACCAGACCCTCCTTCCCTGGTCCCAACACACTCCAGGCCTATGATATCACCTGTGGGCCACAGTTAAACCAACACCCCCCCTCCCCTGCACACAGTATTTTGTAAGAAAAAGAGAAGTCTGATGGCTTTTCCAGAGAGAGTGGGAGTTATGTGTGCGTGCGTGCGTGCGTGCGTGCGTGCGTGTGTGTGTGTAATATGTTCCATGTGGGAGTTGCTCCACTGCAGGAATGCACCCACAAGCCAAGGTTTGTGCACTTTAAGCTTTTACTTTCTATGATTAAGGTGATAGCTAACATAAGTTTAATTGGCCAGCTTATGTAAACCAGTCAAAACAAAATGATAAAAAAAAAAAAAAAAGATAGTATTTTTGAGAACAGCTGTTTATAAGTAGGGGAGGGATAGATTGTGAATGTGTCCAACAACAGGGGGACAAACATACACTGTATATAATAAGAAGGCCTGTGATAATTTGGGCTGATTTTCAATAATGATATTTTAATTTCTGTAAACTGGCTTGAGAGCCTGGTTTCGACCAGCTCTACGTGTAAAGTGTGATGAGATGACTTTTGTTATGATTTGGCTCTATATAATTAAAATTTGATTGAGTGATTGAAATAACAATTTGGTAGAAAGCTGATGGAGATAATGAAGGCAAAAAAATTATCATTTTAAATGTTTTGAATACAACACCACAGGTAAACACTGGCCACTGCCATCAGCATGACCAGCATAAGCCACACCACTGTTGGAAATTTCTGTATATCCCTTGACAAAACAGCCATTCTTTATTAAACAGTGGAGAGAGTAAGGAGTCAGCCAAATAAGCAACTACACTTTTAGAACTAGACACACTATGACAATTTTTTACATGTTTTATTTTTTTATTTTCTGTTGTATTTGATACATATTGTCTTGTGCTGCTGTACATTTGAATTCTCCCCTTGGGGGACATATAATCTACTTTTCAGAGGGACCATACCTAACAAAGCTGTCAAAACTTTTGTAATCAACAAGCATTCATTTTAAATAGCCAGTGGAATTATGATATTTTACAGAGGGTTAATCTAGGTCTGTAGCATTAATGTCACTATCGCAGGTTGTTAGGCTAGTGAGATGAAGAATTACTGCAAGTCTGTTGGCTGCAAGTCCATCTAATGAACTCTGATGTGCAGTAGGTCTGATTTACAGAGTTATGTCAAAGTTTAAAAAGGATTTTATTCTTTATAAAACTCAGGTGGCACAAATTAGGCACTCCACTCAGATTCTCAAAATATTGTTGCGTGATCCTTTGACCTTGCATAGCCCTAATGGAAATAATGCTCTTAATATATTATGGAAGACAGGCTGTAGTCAGATACTATTCAGTACATTTGCATGACATTTAAAAAAAAAACAAATTATTGCATTAGTCCAACTAAAACTGGATTTTAAAAGTACATGTAAATATGTTAGCTTGACTGAAATTAGTTTTAATAGTCAGACCAACACAACTAGATAATGCAACAGACCAGTTGTGCTGGAATGGGAGCAGGTCTTCTGGGGCGGGTCGTCTAATAACCGATGGGTTGGTGGTTCGAATCCCGCTCTGTCCTAGTCATGTTTTGTTGTGACCTTGGGCAAGACATTTCACCCACCTTGCCTCCAGTGCTGCTGCTCACACTGGTGTATGAATGCGTATGAATGTTTGGTGGTGGTCGGAGGGGTCGAGGGGCCATTGGCACAGATTAGTAGCCACACTTCCATCAGGCTGCCCCAGGGCAGCTGTGGATACAGGTGTAGTTTACCACCACCAGAGTGTGAATGTGTGAGTGAATGAATAATGGATCCATTGTATGTGCTTTTAGTATGCGTTAATAGAAAAGCACTATATGAATCCAAATTATTATTATTATTATTATTATTATTATGCTACACATGCCAAATCTTGGCCTGTAAGTCAAACATCATACTTCTCATCTGCACAAAACATAGAACACACAAAAAGTCTGCTCTGTTTACAAATCTGCAGTGTTGTCCATTTTCCCTCTGGGTTGATGACTTATTAGCTGGCTATTGACTATTGTTGTGTCTTTGATGGCATAGGTTAACAACCTAAAAGAGAGCATACCACCACTTATCGCTGCAGAGGTGACATGATTTTAAGAATAAATCTTACATTCCTGTGCATGTAGACTGGGACGAAAACAACAGTCAAATTAAAAGCTTTAGTCGAACTACGGTCATAGCTTGACTGTGGTGTGCACGTAAACATACTGAGAGTACTACGGTTCAGCAGACTGGCCACAGACTTTATGAAAGGACTGAAGGCAACACCCCCACCACCTCTCACTAAGTGGAGGAGGGGCGGCCCAGATAGTGGGACAGTGGGACAGACGGAGGGGAGGGGGCTCACTCACAGACACTCTGAGCTGTCCTGAGCTGCTGAGACAGTCTGCTTGGCCTATTGTCCTCCAGAACCCTCCTTTCTTTATCCATCACCCACTTCACCCCCCCACCCCCCCGCCCTTTGCGCTCTTAAAGGCCAGATTGTCACTGAAGAGTCTGATGTTTACATCCAGTTGTATTTGAAGCTTTTTGCCAACAGCATTGTTTTTATGTATGCCTTTCCCCTAATGGACCACATTAGAAGAAAATAACATTCAAATAAAACCGTCTGTGGAAGGTATTCTCACAGTGGTCACTGGTATCTTTTTAGAGAGCCACAAGTTCTAAAATATCTATGTCAAAATGTCTGAACTCACAGGAAGAATGTGTGTGTGTGTGTGTGTGTGTGTGTGTGTGTGTGTGTGTGTTTGTGTGTTTGTTCAGCTCTGCTAGGACCATTGCCAACCCGAACACACATACAGTGTATATGTTTGTATCTCTGAGCACACAGGGCATGCCACAGAGTGTTTGTTTTGGCCCCCCCCCATACACACACACACACACACACACTCAGCTCAGTGAAGCTCAATCTGCTCTGTCTGAGTCTTTTATGAGTCAGTCCAGCACACACTATGACACACACTTCACATATTCACTCCTTTTCGCACTCACTCACACCCAAATGTTCTCCCTTTTTTCCATTCAGACGCCCCCATTCAATGGGTTACTACTGTTCGATTCCCTCATAGATACAGTTAATTTGTATGCACAGATTATACTTGGTCTGCTGTTCACACAGACACTCATGCTGGTCGGGTTTAAAGGTCAGGTTCACCCTCAGCATCGGGTCAGGGAATACAATGATGTTGACACAGTTTCCCCTGCAGCAAAAAAATCTGTACCATTATGTCCCTTTCATTTCTGGACATGAATTTCACTGTCTGCTGATGGAGAAATGTCAGGACTTGGCTGTTCACAAACAAAATCAGAAGAACAGTTCAAATCAAATCAAATCAAATTTTATTTATATAGCGCCAAATCATAACAGAAGTTATCTCATGACACTTTACATACAGTTGTTTTTCCTCCAAAGTAACACCAATAAGAAAAATAAAAAGAACCACTTACTTAGCTCCTTTGGGATATGATGTTATTGCAATAGCAGATCAACTTGCATTTTAAATTTTTTGGGTAAAGTTTCAGAAACATTTTTCTCCATTAGGGCTATGCAATATAATGAATCAATTTGAAGTTATGCTTTAATCAGAATTAAAAACATGTAAATTGTAAGATGTTTTCTTGCTCAGCATAATTTCAAAATGCAACCAGTCGCAAATGGTGGTTTTTCTTTTTTGGTGTTGTCTTTAGTTGTACATATATGGCAAACTAACTCTAACTTGCATTGATTGTTTCTTTCCAAGCACAGTTTTTCTGGAATTTTACAAAAGACATTGTGTACCTTGAACACAAGCATTTGATCTTCAAAAAACTGTGCTGTGAAATATCTGGTAATCGGTGTTTTGTTAATTTCTGTAACTGCAGTTTTCTTACTCTGCAAAACTCAGAATAAAATAAAATACAAAATAAAACTCATCTCTTCCTGCATCCATTCCAGTGTAAGATGGGACTAAAGAAATGGTCCACAGTGATCTGTGTTGCTGTGGAAAGCAGCTTAAGGTTGAATACAGCTAGCCTAAATTCTTGGAAGCGTTCAGATCCCACCCATGTCCCTCAAATCTTCAGTCTGGAACACACACACAGTAGTCCAGTGGGGAATGAGGGGTCATAGTCCTTCCTCCTCCTCCTCCTCCTCCTGCTCCACAGCTGAGGCAGGCTGAGCTCCCAATCATTTTAAAATATTCTGTAGAAGGTCAGTTGTTTAGACAGTGGTCTTGACTTTTCCTCTGAGCAACAGGCTGAGGTTTGGATTGGCTTATACTGTCAGTGGCATCTCTCATCCAAGTCTCATTCAGTCCTGGAATAAATCTTAGTGTGTCATGTGAATGTCATTCACATTTTGAAGAGTAGTACATGTCCAGACCTGTGTCCTGTTTATTTTGTATGGTGTGTCTTTAGTGTGTTGCACTTTAATTTCTTTCTTTGTACTTACATAAACAGTTATAGGTTAAATTGAGGTATTTTTTACTTACTACTTGCTCTAGAGTTGGGCAGTAAGGCCCAAAATGTTACCGCTGTAAAATGTCAGTTTTGATGATTATTACAATAACTGTAAAACTTTTTTCAGTTAAACTGATAACTTTTTCCTTCAAGTTTAAAAAGCCAGATTTTTGGCCTCAAGTGAATGTTGAGGAAACCAAACAAATTATTCATGAAAGATGGAAACAAAAACTAAAAAAAAAAACTGCATAAATGAAGCAACAAGATTCAACAAAAAACACATGTAGTCACTAATTTTGTGACTTAATGCTTATTTTGTTCTTATTTACACATGTATGAGACTGAGGGTATTTGGTTTTAAACTCCTCTTTATAGCAAGATCATGACAACACCAATTATTTAAAAAACAAAAAAAATCAACATTGGTTATGTAGAAATCCATTTTATAAGACATTGAAAACGCTTAAGACAAAAAACAATTCATATTACAATAATGATATAAGATATATGTTGTAACATGATATAAAATGGTTTTACAGGAAGAACAACCGTCTTATTGCCCAGATTTAATCTGCTGTAGCTTTTTCAAACTTTTGTACAGATACAACAATAATGAACATTTTGTGAAATTACATATTCTTAGTGAAATAATACATTTCTTGCCCCTCCCATCTGCTCATGTCTTCAACAAAATCTGAAAAGAATGCTGGAACCCATATACCCAATAGTACCTCTGAAAAAGGAGGGAAAACCCTGAATGTACTAGCACATCAAACCATATTTAATGACAGGATCAGGATCAAATGTATCCAGGCTTATGTTACCAACATGAAAAATGTTTCTGTGTGTCTAGACAGGGCAGATTTGAGCTCTAACAATGTTCAAGAGACACATCTCTACTTTAACACCCAAAACCCAAATCCTACTGTTTCATATCCATGTATTTATTTTTTCTAGATTCTCCATAATAGTTTTCCCATAATTATGACTAAATTGCTTCACTTGAAACAAATTTGTTCTGTACCAATCCCAAGAGTAAGTTTTGATATTGATTTGTATAGTCTTCTGTTTCCTCTCCCAAGTTGGTACACTTAAATATGGTTTATTAAATTGTGGACCTCTGCTGTGCGAACGTCAGCGTTCAGTTTCTGTTCCAGATGTAAGAAGTCATATGCATCCGTTTCAAATTGAGTGTTGCTTCCCCTGTTGCATAGCAGATGTTTAATGTGCTTGTGAAGGGAACTATTTATCATGACTCATAGCATACATTTACAGTAAATCCTTTCTTCATAACACTGACTGGAAGGGCCTTTGCAGTCAAGGACAAAGTAGTCACTAGCCAGCAAGTTCAGTGCTTCTCTGAGCCCATGCAGTCTTGTCCTGCCAAACACCCACTCACCAGCATGGACCTCACATGCAGAGGTTGTGTTAGACATTTTTATTGTCCGTCATTTTGATGGACAGGGTCGTAAAACTTCAGTCATAACACATTAGCCTATTTTCTGTCATTTCAAATTTAATTTTTAATGATAATAATATATAATAATGTTTTGTAGTATTTAATGTTTAAAAACATCTCAATGATGCAGCAACTGTAGTTGCTGTTGGCTGATAAACCAACGTGATATCATGACTCGAATAAATATACACGCCACTTTTAATTGGTGTGTCATCTGTAAGCATTATAAGCTTTCCGTGTGTATGTTTACGCCACGTCTAAATACCATGCATTGAGGGTTACGGTTAGGGTTATGTGAACTGGAGATCTTGGGGTAAATTGACACGCCATCAAATGGCATTGAATAACATGCGAAAGGTAGAAAATGCAGATGTATAGCACATCAAATGCCATAAGAACTGGTGTATTACTTGCTTGTTCTTCATCCTCCACTGCACCAGTCCCTCGTTTTTTTCAGTTTCACATTTACTGGGCTTTTTAAACTGACTAAAGAGACTCGGCTTTCTTGACATTTTGTGCTAGCAAAGTAGTATCTGATTTTGGCTAAAGTCATCTAAACAACAAGACAAGATTTGACAATGACTGATTAATATGCTCACTCACCATCGCCGGGGGGGGGGGTACTACAGGTGAACTAACTGAGTCAATTGACAGAAGTACTGGTGTTGTGTTCAGCATAGTTGTGAACAGTGGTGCTGTAGGGTTCTATACAGGTAGGATGCTGTTATGGACTGTTTGATGCCTTAACAGACAGACAGACCAGCGATCCTGGTCCAGGTTCTGTTCACAGTGTTGTGTGAAACGTTTCTTTGGTAGATTACCATCAGTATTTTAATCTATCAAAATGACGGACAGCCTTCAGAATTTTCTGTCATCTTTTTAAAAAAAATCTGTCAGTGATGGAATATTTTTGGTTGACACAACCTCCTCTCACATGTATACTAAGGGCTTCAAATCAGCCAGTATGACCATTTAAAGCTATACCGTACGATGTGGCATTTTTACATTTTTCTTTTCTCACCTTAAAATGCTTCTAATAAGCATGTGGCAAACTAAAATGTAAAGAAATCCAACAGGTTTTTAAACTCAAAAATGTTTAATTCTCATATGTTTCTGATAAAAGTCTGGCCAGTCATTTTATTCGGTCCGAATAAAAATAATTGGCCAAGCCTAGCTGAGCCTCCTGTCAATCATTCCTTACCCAGTCCCGCATCAGATACCGATACATCTAAATTAGGGCTGAACGCTTTTGGAAAATAGTCTAATTGTGATTTTTTTTCCCTTCAAAATTGTGATTGCGATTTAAAATGCAATTATTTTTCAAGGTCCTCTCCTCATGAATGTTTCAACAAACAAGCAATAAATCAATCTGTATTATAATTAACAATATCAGATTTATTATACATAAATTGTTCTTTCTTATAGGCTAGGCTTATGTTAAGATAAAGGCAAGTGAAGCATGAATTAATATGAAAGACAGTTTATTTATTTTCCTCAATTACAGTTGTAAACTTACTAAATACTTTGACTCAGTTTTATAAGCCTTCACCACAACAACTTAACAAAATTGTGCCAAACAAGTGTGGTGTAAACATAAGTATATAAGTCAGTAATAAATCACACGAACTAAAGTGCATATTACAACAATAATACAAACAAATCTGTGTCTTTACCACTTCAACATATCCAATTGTTCCTGTTTGATGAAACATGGTATGTAAACATGTGGACTGCACTTGTTAAACACTGTCTGAATTTAACTAGACAGCGTATCAATGAATAAACAAATAATTAAATATACATATATAAAATATAAAGCTAACTGATCTCCAGTCAGTAACATATCACACATACTAAAGTGCAGGAAAAGTGCAACTCTCTGCCTGCCTTTTTTATATAGCTCAGGTATGGCGAACTGGCTAAATTGTAAGTGTGAGGGCATTCTCTACTGCTTATCAAAGCCGTAAACCCAAGCTTGGTCACTTTACTAATGGGCATCATATTGTGATAATCTGTAATGGTTAGGTAGGAATTATGGGTTACTTATATTCATTGTGTTCTATTGTTTTGTTGCACTATTTTGGGTTTGGGGGTTGTGAGTGAGATGGGAGGAGTCAGTGAGGGAGAGAGGAGGGGGCTGATGTGGAGTGGTTACAGAAGTTGGAGCAGAGAAGTGTGTGCATATGTGCTAGAGAGGAGCCGTTTTCCAGTGCATTGTTTATGGTTAAACCTTCTGAACGTTACTCCTGGCTTCATCCTTGTGTGAAACTCTCCAGGGTGTTACAATATCTTTTGCTATGAACTCCGTTATTGCCTGAGTTATTTCCACGTGCCGTTCTGAATTATGTTCATAAGGAGTAGTGCTTGTCGCTGGCATTTTAGCCATGCAACTATAGTATATGGCTTTGTGGTATTTTTTTATTTGTTGATAAAGGTTCATAGTTTTACCTCATGAGGTAGCAACAGTAGCACAAGTTCTGCACAATACCTGATGTTGCACAGCAGTTTCTGTTTTATGGCCAAAATAAATCCACATAACTGACATCCTGCCCCTCTTTGGTACTAAACTTTTTGCAGTGTCAGCTTCTGTTGAGCCTGAGGTAAGCCCTGCCTGCTCATCACACCGTCACAGTATTGAGAAAGGCATGCTTGCTAAAACCTATATTACAAAACATGGCCCTTCTAAAATAGAAAATTATAAAAGTAGACAGCATTGGTCGACAAATATTAGGTCGCATACATCATAGTAAACAAAAAAAAAAGGTCAGCTCAGGGAGGTATGTCGTGAAATTGTAAAGTTTAAACTTAGTCAAAAAAAGGCTTCCATACAATAAATAATTTAGTGTAGAGCCACATAGGGTAAACGTAATCTTTTCCAGTCTACTAAAGTGGGGAGCATCTTTGATCCAGGTTTCGAACTTTGGAGTGGAGATTTCCAACATAGCAGTATCATACGTCTTGTTAATAATGACAGAAATGCAACAAAATCTGCTTGAGAGTTTGGCAAGGTTGTTGAATCAGGTAATGTTCCAAACAGCTATTAACGCATCGGGATACAGGGACAAATGAACAGTCTTTGATAAGGCCAAAAATATCTGAGTCCAGTAGGACTTAAGTGATGTGCATGACCAGAACATATAAATTAGCGAGGCATCTGCTTGATGACATCGGTCACACATGGGGCTTATGTTGGGATATATCTTGGCGAGTTTAGCTTTGCTCCAGTGAGTGCGGTGCAGGATCTTGCACTGAATCAGTCCATGTCTAGCGCATAAAGAAGAACCATGAACATGAGACAAAATTTTGTTCCACAAGTCATCCTGAATGATATAGCCTAAGTCAAGCTCCCACAAAGACTTAAGGGAAGATAAAGATGAATTGTAAAAAGAGTAAATCCTTTCATAAAAACAAGAAATTAGACCTTTGGAGGAGGGGGGAGGCATCAGTAACATACCAATACCCTGGCAGGGAGGTTTAGACAGGAATTGTGAAGTTTTGGCTTGAACGAATGTCCGGACCTGTAAATACCGAAAGAAATGGGTTTGAGGGAGACCGAATTTGAATGACATTTGTTCAGATGAAGCAAATGTGCCATCAACATAGAGGTCACTGAATGATTTAATGCCTCGAGTAGCCCACAGGGAAAAGGCTTTGTCAACAACAGCAGGATGAAAAGAGGGGTTTTTAGCAGTGGGAGCTTTTACGGAAAAAGCGCACAGTTTAAAGTAGTGTTTGAATTGATACCAGATTTTTAAGGTTGATTTCACAACTGTATTTTTACTAGCGGCTATACTCCGGATGTCTTTTGAAGCATAGACCAGAGCAGACAGACTGGAACAGGTGCAAGAAGAGGCCTCTAGATTGAGCCAGGCTGGGACAAAGATTAGATCATCCATGTGCAACCAGTATCGAAGAGCTCTGAAATTAGATGCCCAGTAATAAAACATAAAGTTTGGTAGTGAACTACTCAACTACTATCTCTTTGAAACTCATAGAACATCATCCAGTCGGACTGTTTTTCTACATGGTCAGCAATATGAACATCCACATGTGATCACTGTTTTCATGCGTGGGCCTCGTGTTATCATCATTTTTGTGTGAGTGATGATTCATGTGGCCTGCTTTGTGATTTAGTTCCTGAAAACAGGTAAGTGTTTTGGTTTTTGTTTTTAAACAGTATTTTAAGGCACACATATTCAGCTACTTATAAAACTATCCATAAATCTATAGCTAAATACTACAAAGCTACATAGCAGTTTAAGGGATAAAACCTCTGTAAGGAAGACACAGGATAAGAGCAATAACAAAGAGGAACAATGACACGAGTAGACTCTCACATGCACATACATGAATAATAATGCAACATGTTCCTGTTTCATTTGTCCATAACAAGTTTCCCATTTGTACCTCAGAGAAAAGTCACATTTTTACATTTTATTAGATTTTTCCTTGACATTATTTAATATTACTCTCCTTTGTACATTTATAGATTTGTGTATATTTCTGCCATGGATACAAGAAAGGTAGGTTCTCTGTACTGTGGCTGGGGTTGCCCTCAGAGATAGGGTGAGGGGTCCAGCCAGTCCGGGAGGGGCTCAGAGTAGAGCCACTCAGTGTTTCCAACTCCTCAGTAAGGAAAGTATCTATTGTCTGTCCTAAAAGTTGGTAGAAGCTGTTAAATGGCATCACCTAATTTGCATAATTGTAAATGTTCATGTAATTGACAATGTAAGAGAGAGGAATAACATTGTGTTAGAGATAAAAAGTGAGTCAAAAAACACCCTAAACTACAAATGAACTATTTTAAGTTAAACTTCATCCCACTCCTTTTTGAATGTTTGACTTTCTGTTTATAAATCCTTTTGTTGTTTGGTTTTAATGGTATATTTGAAATAAATAAACAAACAACAATATTCTATCAGTTCTTGTTTTTGTAATGTCCCAATTCCAACCATCCTTCTTTGTCCTGGCTTGGGGACTAGCTAAAGTGTCCCAAAAGAGACACTCTGGAGGAGTTACTTGTTTTTTGTTTGTTTGTTTATTTATTTGTTTGTTTGTATAATTATATCCCCGAACAGAGTTTCGGGGATATTATGTTTTTGGTCTGACCGCTGCCACCGCTGCCAGATATCCTTCATGTGAACGCGATAACATGAAAAATATTTGGTTTAGAAATTCTCTGTTTTCCATATCAATGAATATCATGGAGAGGAAGAACTGATTCGATTTTGGATGATTTACCATTTCTAGATTGGCCACAAGGGGCTGCTCAAAAGTTTAAAATTACAAAACACTCTTTTGTTTGTATCTCTGGAACTATTTGTCTGATTGGCTTCAAATCAAGAGCAAATGAAAGGTCATGACCTGGGGATGCCTCGCATTATGACATCATAGCTGTCTGGTTAAGGATTGGGGGTGTTTGGGGATATACCCCTAGCCGTCACTTCCAACAGCGTAAGCCTAGGTTTTAATCTTCATTTTCTTCAGTTCGGTTTGGTTTTTACACTCGGCCACACTGGTCGAAGGGTATTACCATCACTTTGTCCGTCCATCCATGTGTCTGTCCATAAATGCAAAAACTTTAGCTTGCACTGATAAGTCAGTCCACTGGGTGGCAATAGTGCGACTGGTAAGTCAGGCCGAGGGTTTTCAAGGGCACGCACGTTATGTTTAACCTTACAGTCCACTTAGGAGACTACAACAAGTCACAGTAAAACATGAACTTTTTTAACTAGAACATTTTAAATTTTCAGTCTACATTAATAATCTAAATGGACCAAAAAGAGACAATAGAGAAAATTGACAACACCAGTGGGACTGATTTATATTCAGTGCAGTGATATGTTTTAGACAAACAACGATGCATGCTTTCATGTCAGAGTCTCCAAAAGTCTCCAATAACATCAGAAAAAAGTAATTGATTTGTCACTGGTTATATTTGTGATAAAGAGTGGGTCTGAAAAATCACTAAATATACAAATAAAATGTGTAAGTTGGAAACAATGACTTTTACAGCTAGACAAACTGTGGGTTTATATAACTGGAACACACAAAATAATTTGGTGTCATTTAGAGGAAAAATGTATATTTTAATGACTTCCAAAAATGCTAAAGGTTTCCAAACAAAGTAACTAAATTTGTTACTAGGTGCTTTTTGAAATAATCGTTACTAGAATTGTCTGTAAAGTTGCTGAATCTAGCAAAAAAGCACTAAATTGTGAGTCAGTGGAGTCACTGCTCCTCCACATGTAGAAGAGCTGGTTCGACATCTGGTCAGAATGCATCCTGGACAACTTCCTGGCAATACCATGAAGTAAAAATACAGTATTTTATGTCATGTCCATTGACAGTACAGGTTATACAGCTTTATTTAATAGGGATGTCCCGATCCAATCTACAGATCGGTATCGGCTACCAATCTGGCATTATTTAGAAGATTGGATTGGATCGGACTTAGTCACGAGATTGAGCTGATCCGGGCCTGGTTGAGGGGGGGGGTTAACAAACGTCCTGTCCCCTCAGATTAAAGTTCCCAAAGGTAGGGAAAAGGAAAATTAGATGCATATCAGCAGGAGGCCTAGAATGAATTAGTAAAGCGTCTATAAGTTTCACTTTCACTGTGCGCGTACTCATTCTAAGGTACGAGCGCGAGTTGTTTTTTTCTTTTCAATCTGCTGGGCTTTGGTGGAATTATTTGACCCGCCCTAACGTGCCCCGCAAACAAACTGACATTCTTTTGACGCAGCCCGACCCGCAAGTAACCTGCTGATATATACATAACTAACTTACGGCACATAATGCATCCCCATATAATACCTGGACGGACTTCTCCATAGACACACTACAGCAGTGGTAAACATACGGCCCACAGGCCAAAACCTACCCACCACAGGTTCTAATTTGGCCCACAGTATGAATTTGGAAAGTGCAAAAATTATACTAAAGGTATTAAGAGTCAAAGGTGTCATACTTGTTTTATTTCAGGTTCCACATTCAGCCCAGTTGTGATCTCAAGTAAAATAATAGTCTAATAACTTATAAATAATGACTCCAAATTTAAATAAAAATTTCATTGTGTAAAAGTCGGTATCAGATTGTTATCAGATCAGTGTCAGCAAAAATAATCCTAAAAAAAATCGGATCGGAAGCAAAAAAAATCCAGATAGGGACATCACTGTTATCTAATTGGACCTTAGTAACAAGATATAAAACTTGTTTTGAATCTTAACCTGTAGAAATGACTGATTTTGGTCATACAAGGAATTCAGTTGGAATACTATAAATTAGAAGAAGGGAACAGACATTCACAAGTTGAAGTTCAGGTTAATAGCTCTAAGAGAGTTTGGTGTTCTTGTAAAATCTGACTCCTTTTGGATTTAGATTAAGAGGTATAGTATTAACACTTGAATAATTCCAGGTATGGAGGTTGTATTCTCACATTGTCTGAGCTGAACAAGATCGTCTTTTCATTCTCACATCCTTAATCTTCAGTTTTGAGCATCTGTGTATTTGTCTTGACGTAATTGACACTGTTTACAATTCACCCTCCCTTTTTTGTACAAGTACAGCAGTAGTGAATGAAAGCTTTTACCATGAAAAATTAAAACACCTTTTGTCATACAATGGTTGACCCAGATGGGGCACTGCTGAGCGTTCAGTAGTTGGCCTTGTTTTTATTTGCTTACTGTCATTTGTCCTTCTTAAGGGTTTTAATTTAAGCCTTTGACGCTTCCTTCGTATTTATGGGCAGAGAGTGGATGGGTGAGGCAGAGATTGCAGAGACATATGTGGTCGTTGGCTCTTGCGTAAGATGAGAGCTTTTTTTTTCTTGTCTCTTTCATGGGTCATTGTCCTCAGAGATTATACAGACTACAGCTCCATTATGTGAATCTGTAACATCAAACTATAACTCATTACTATCTGGCAGCCGAAATCTTTATCCTGCCAACTGTTTTGTATACCAGATGAGCACAGATGTTATTCAACACAATGAAATCCCTGTGTTACATACTGTAATACCATTGTTGCTGGTGTATTATTAGAGAACACCTCATAACCAGCATTTAGAAGTAGAGGAAGCGTCCAGACTGAACAACAATGGCATAAACCACACCTGGAGGATGGAATAGTGTGTGTTAAACTCTGAAACCTTTACTTTGCAATGTAATTCATCTTTTTGTCTGTTGATGAAATTATTTAACCTTACTAATAGAGCTGCAGCTATCGATTATTTTTGTAATTGATTAATCTGTTGATTATTTCCTTTGATTAGATTCAACAATTATTTGAATAAGTGAGAAATGGTACAAATGTGACAGACATGTGAAAGTGACAAACAACTTGTCCTTTATTCCAGAACCAGCTGCAACAACAACCACCAAAAGAACAAAAGTAAAAGGATAGTATAAAAGTATATATTAGGGGTGTAACAGTGCACTCATTTGTACCAAACCGTTTTGGTTTGGGGCCTTTGTTTCAATGCAGAGGTGTACCAGACAAATACATGTAGCCTATGTGAAGAACATAACCGGTCAGGAAGCAGAGTGGACACAAGCAGAACCCATGTGCAGAGTTTCCTCTTGGCCCTATATGCATTCAGCAGCAGTGAATTCTCAGCACCACTCCAAAAAAAACAAAACATGACAACAGAGAGTGTAACAGAGGCACAGAAGCCGGGTCATTTCACTTTCGGTTTGTTGCAGCTTTGTGACACAAAGGAGTCCAGGGGCTTCTTTATAGCAAAAAGGGCTTTAATTTTGAACTCAAGTTGGAAAAATCAAGTGAACCTGCTCCTCTTCTCCTTCACTGCGCCTCTGCTGCGGTGTTACTGTGAGGTCACGTTCACAGCACCTCAGGGAATACTGTGAGGCATTCAGAAACACTCAGTAAATTACAGTGTTTCCCATAAACGAGCATTGAACACTCAAAAATACATGACGTGAGGTGCCTGTTAATGCACAAATGACCAAACAATATTTTTTGTACAATTGACCTGTGTCCTACAGGTAGCCTTCACTCTTCTCCTTCACTGTACCAAAAAACGTATTGAAAATGTATCAAACCGAAATTTTTCTGTACCATTACTCTCTCAGTATATATAGAAAGATCTAGAAATATAAACACTATCAAACAAGTCCAATGACATCTACAAACACTATCTGTTTTTATTCCAATGTAGAAAAGTGAACATACAGACATTTTCTGCCTTTTTGTCCTCATCTCTTCTGAGCTATGCTCCATGTTGTTTGTGTTGATCCTGGCGTCATGTGCATCACAATCAGCGTCTATACAAAACACAGCAGTGGAACCAATGTTTAGCAACAGCGAAACTAAGGAAACAAAGCTTCAATTCAGGAAAATTGTAATCAAATAATTTTTTTAATTGTTTCAAGTCAATTAATCGATGAATCATTTCAGCTCTGTTTGCTAATAATCGAATCTCTTTCATCTTGCTCTGTGTAGATCTCTGGATGGCCGCCTGCAGGTTTCCCACAGAAAAGGTCTTCCACATGTCATCTACTGCCGTCTGTGGCGCTGGCCAGACCTTCAGTCCCACCATGAGCTGCGAGCAGTGGAGCTGTGCGAGTATGCCTTCCACACAAAGAAGGATGAAGTGTGTGTCAACCCCTACCACTACCAAAGGGTGGAGACCCCAGGTATATGACCACATGACACATATCCTCTGTATAGAGAGGTTGAAGAATTAGTCAGATCTCTAACTTGAGTAAAAGCAGAAGCATCCCTGAGTCCTGAGTTCAGTAGTTTTTTGATATTAAGAAGATGAGGAGGAGAGCACTGCTTCATGTTACGAAAAAAGTAACAATGACTATGTTTGCATGCACAGTACGTATATACATTTTTGCCCTTATTCCAAACAACACAAAATTCACAAATTTCCTCTGTGTGAGCTCAGCCTCCCTCTTTAATTCCTTTTAACACCTTGAAAAGTCCAGGTTTTCCATATTTAGTGAAATCCAAAACTCCTTGGGATTCTCTGTGTTAATGTTTAACAGTAGGTGTGTTTCTCCTTCTGAGCAGAATGATGGGCTTCTTTGGAGCATCCATCTCTACCAGATAGGATGTTTGTTTTTACTGTCAGCTGGCTGCAAATAGGAGCTGTGTGCCACAACATGTGGCGAATCTCACAAATGAGACAAATATTCAGAATGCCCTGTATACAAATCTCTCTCACAAAACCAGAATAATATTGTTATGTGCCATATGTCTTAGAAAATTCTTGGAAAAGGTATCAAAATATCCAAACAGAATATCCGATTTGCATAATCATTATAATAGGGGAATATTGATGTACTTGTAAACATTCTCAATGATACAATATAAATGCAAGCTTGCTATTCACCTTATTTTTATTCACTTATGTGTTTCAAAGCGTCATTGTTGCTGTAATCTGAGGAAATACCACTAACTATCTCTGTCCATCATTCAGTTCTTCCACCAGTGCTGGTGCCCAGACACACAGAAATCCCCAGTGAGTTCCCACCTTTGGACGACTACAGCCATTCGATCCCTGAAAACACCAACTTCCCAGCTGGCATTGAGCCCCAAAGTAACTACATACCAGGTACCTGCAGCAGAACATCAACATGAATCACACTGATACTCACTAATACAGGGGCCTCAAACGTGCGGCCCGGGGACCAAAACTGGTCCAATCTGGCCTGTGGGATGAATTTGGGAAGTGCAAAAATTACACTGAATAATCAAGGGTGTCAAACTCATTTTAGTTCAGGTTCCACATACAGACCAATATAATCTAAAGTAAAGTAATAGCATAATAACCTATAAACAGTGACAACTCCATTTTTCCAGGTTCAACTGGACTAGTTTTGTTCTTTTGAAGCAAAACTAGCCTAACTGAACCTTGAAGAATTACTAAGAAGAGCAATGACCTGGACAAATGAGAAACTGAATGAGAAATTGCTCTTATTTTAGTTCCAAACTCTAACTTTTTGACTATATTACGCTTGTTACCAAATGTTTGTGTAACATTGTGTGTAATGCACATGTATAAATGATAAGTTGAGGCATAATATTGTTAAAAGTGCACTTTATTTTTCTGACTAATTTCAGTTTTTTTCAGGTTATTCATGTTTTTTGGTAAAGGAAAGTTTGTAAATGTAAATATCTTAATATTTTAATGTTTTTTATTGCACTAAGACAAGGAGAAAAAGTTGTCATTATTTATAGGTTATGATGCTATTACTTTACTGGTCCGGTCCACTTGAGATCCAGTTGGGCTGAATGTGGCTCCTGGAAGAAATGAGTTTGACACCCCTGCACTTATACCTTTTGAGAGGAAGACTGTTCTGATTATCCACAATGTCCATCATCAAGTTAACGTATTGTTCTGCATTTACACATGCATACTGTCTGCTGTTGTAATGTTCAGACCCACTCATTGGTCTTTAAGTCTTGTATCTTTTGTCATTTTAATGTTACACTAATAAAACTACTATATAACTATAGTTCTCACTGTGTCAAAATAAGTGAATTGTAGTTTTGTAGTCTAATGAAGATGATTGGAGTTAGTGTTGATTTATTTTATTAAACAGGTTAATCCCATACTTGCAGCTGAACTGAATGAGTCAACACCTGTTATCCAACCAGGGATGAACACAGACTGTACACTGCTCTGTTTTGTATTTAACAGTGAATGTGCCACAGCGTATTATTTCATATAATGCATAACTAGTCCAATAAAGAGTCTGTTAACTGGAAAGGAAGCATTCTGTTATTGATTAAACTAGACTAAATCTCAAAGTATTAACTTGGTGTAGTTTTTGTGGCTTATGTAATGGATTTCGTTGTATTACAGACCCTCAGATACGCAAGTAAGACCCTATTTAGTGTGACATGTATAGAAAAGTAGAGCAGGCCAAGTTTATTCGGATTTTGAATCATGATGGCAAGAGGGAAAGACCTAAGTTACTCTCAATAGATGTTTTTCCATAAATGATTTAATGCAGCGGACTTTTTTAGTATTGAATCAATGAATGTTTACGGTAATGGAAAGAAAATTAAACTTTCTCTGTTTAGTAAAATAGCACGAGGTGATTTTGTTATTTTTTGGAGGAGTTTATTGCACTTTTATGCAATAAATTCTGACATAGTAAACAATACAAAACATGTCTGGTAAGATGTAGTGTGGACCAATGAGGAGAATAAATTACTCTGTCATCACACATCACCCTTGAAAAAACTTCACAGCTATTTTAGTTAGAAAACAGCAACAGAATGCTCCACTTAGTTGTGTTTATTCCAGCCATGCATATGATAGCATGTTTGCCAGCCTCTGATGACATTACACAGTCTGGTTTATTCACACCAAACTTGTCTATGGAAACACGTATAACTTACTTTTTGTTTTTTTGCTATACATTCTCTTGTTATTTTATGAAAACACGAGATGCTTGATTCACAAAGACTACCCAGCTGCAATAGCAACAGAGACAAAAGTGGATAGTAATAGAAAAATGAGAAGGACATAAGTAACCAGGGTCTGAAACTGTCAACTTCTATGCTTTATTGTCATATGTAACAAAGAACGGTGAGGACTGATAATGAGAGAAGATCAGTATAAACAGCCTGTAAGAGTCAACAGTTATATATAATAGAGGTGAAATGAACAAACCTCTTATCACACAGATGAATGCATGTTTGAGTGAAGTGGTGAAAAGCCATCAGCTCATCACTCGACAGAAATGAGGAAAAATGACACGTCGTCCTTCTCCAGAACAGTAGAGGGCTGACTGATTGGACCTGCAGGGGATCAGGTTGTTCTGTCCTGCTGTGGAAGGCATTTACTCTGCTTGTCATGTTAGAGGAAATGCTCTGTACAAGTCTGAGTCATCAACCGTTATCCTATGATGAGGGCTATGGCTTCTCAGTCACCAGTTGGAGCCAGTTCATTTCAGCTGGATTGATTCACAGTACACGTCTTCAAGTTTTGTTTTTGTGTATTTTTAGGGCAATGGCTACTGCCACAGGGTTAGGCTTAGGGTTAGAGTTAGGATTAGGGTTAGGGTTACTGGTGGCACTCTAACCCTAACCCAGGTACTGTGGCACAAAATATGGGTTTGTCTGTTTCCACAGAGCCAATCAAATGTTAGCATTTGTACTAGAGCCAATCATGGATACTCTTCCATGAACTCATTATCCTCTTGTTGCCACAGTACTGTGGTAATATATGGTGTATACTTCAGTCCATTCTTTCGTGCATTTTGCTAACACAGTACTGTGGTAATTGGTGGAAGAAGCGACAAATTAGTGATAATATATAGTATAGAATAGGAATTATTGTTGTAAACGTTCTATATGTTGTTGTTTTATGGTGTTCTTTGCTCTGTGCAGTCAGTGAGGCCGGAGAAGGTGGGCGGAGCTACATGTTAGATGAGGCAGTGTGTCGTGTTACTTCTCCGTTCTGTGTCAGTTCAGTGTATTGAGTGCTGTAGTCCGAATTCTGCACTCTGAACGTTGTCCCAGTGGCTGATTTATATCAATGTTTGATTGATATTTGATTGATTGATACTGGCGCCATACCCCCTCGTTTGACAATCTGCAGAAAAAAAATGGTTGCTTTGACCGGGAATCAAACCCGAGTCTTCAGCGTTGCCTTACCTATTGAACTAAATCTCCACTGTCTTTGGGTCTGACGTATTTGCAATCTGATTTGGGTGCTGATTGGCTCCGTGGTAATAGACAAACCAGTATTGCGTGCCACTGTACTGTGTCAGTAGCCACTTCGATTTTTTAATATGCTGTAGCTTTTTCAAATTTTACATGCATGTTTGATATGCGGCGACACGGTGGTGCAGTGGGTAGCACTCGTGCCTCACAGCAAGAAGGTCCTGGGTTCGATTCCAACACCAGTCGG
>JAPQRP010000019.1:15753900-15769958 GCA_037367295.1 Apogon hyalosoma | reverse complement strand
TTTCATTTTGCATGAGCAAACAGACTCAAGAAAGAAGGGAATATATATGCACTTAATGTGTTTGTTGCAAGCTGGGCACACGTTAGCCGAAGCACTAGCAGAATCCTCAACTAATATATGCTTTGCATTAACGTGGTATTTTAAGCTGGAGGTGCTTTGGTGAAAAGAAAACACCTTCCTGCAGAGTGTGTATAATAGTTTCTAACAGAGGTGAGAATTATAGTAAAACTCTGAGGAGCATACATATTTCAATTTGTGGACTAGTGTGCTGTGAAATGCCATGTTAAACAATAAAACAGTCAAAAAGATATATAAAAGGTGTATAAACACTTGTTTTTCAGATGTATAGAGATATTTTTCTGTTGTTAGAAAAGCATTCTTCTCCTAACTTCTTTTTGGACATATAGGCATAGGTAGATAGTGACAAATTATTATGTTTAAATACTGTGCTTTTTTTTTCTTGTTTGTTTGGTATTCAAACTCACAAATGTTACCGTACTGACTATGGCCATTACATTAGGCTATTTGTTATATCCCTTCATTTTGATAGGCTGCAGATTCCTGAGACCAACCAGCACAGTCTTCTCTTTGCTTCTCTCTCTTTCTCACACAGTAGCTAACAAGTCAGTGAGACAATTAAATGAGCAGCCTCTTAGGTTTCTGAGGTTTCTGCTCTAACACAGTGAACTAATAGAGCTGTTCTCTCTCTTCCCCTACATGCCTTCATCCATCTCCTCCCAATCTCTTCACCTCTGTCTTCCCACTGTGTTCTCAAATTAATTGAGGTGAATTGGGAGGAAGTTTGTGCTTGTGTGCACATGTGCAAGCCTGTCTCATGTCAGTAAATATGTATTTTGGCAGCCCCATATTGATTTTATATCAGTCAAACCAGTATCTGCCCAAACAAACTGCATTTATCGACACAACGTCACATTGATTCACATGTTGAATGAGACATGCAACTTGATCGAGTGTACGGATAAATGTGTAATTTCTTTCTATGACAGAATAATTTATTTATTTCATCTCAGGTCACTGCTAATTCTGACATTTATGTAGCCATAGCTTTGGAAATAATTGTTAGACCACTTGTCAAAGTTTATATCTAAATGTAGCTTTAATGACTTTGTAAAGTAGATATTTAGTGTCAGAATTTCTTCTTCAAATTCAAAGAACTTTATTTATCCATTCGGAGCTTCATTTGTATAAGAAAACATTAGTGCAACCACAAAAGTCACATATTTATATACAGTCATACATCCATACATGTTTATATGTGCATCTTTAAGAGAAATGCTTTAAAATGTTACTAGTAACTCAGTCTAAAAACAAGAAACATCAAAAGCGTTCACACAACATAGAACGCAAGAAACATTTATGACAAATAATGACCTTTCACTTCTTTGTCAGAGTGGAATAAGAGTTATTTTTAAATACATAAATGTGTAAGGTATGAATATTAAAGTGTTTATTCTTTACAGATAATAGAGTACATTTTCAAGCAGTATAGCTTATAGTTGAACAATAAAGTTGCCCATCTAAGATAACTGTGTTGAGTGCATTGAGCAATAAACTTGTATAAATGCAACCAAATATTTATAACTTGAAATGAGGAAATAAGTACCTTTTTCACATTATACGTTATGTAAAGAAGTGTTCATTGGCTAATATCAGAAAACCTGCAGTTAATACAGACAATTATGTGATTCGCCACTCCAGACAGAAAGGCAGTAGTTTATTTTCTCCCCGTTTGGGAAGTCTTACAAATGTAATATTAGCCACTTTGTTTTCTAGCTCCTAAACCAGGTGACTTTTGAGATACTCTCGCAACTTTTATTTTATTACAATGTTAAGTGAAATTTCATAGACATGCGGGAAAATGTGGACTGGTCAGCAGCGAGGCGACAGAGAGGAATAAACTTTCTTTGCACTGGCCCATCATATTAAGGCAGGCTGTGTTATATTACCCAGATTCTGTTCTGAAACATTTTATAGCAACAGAGTGGGCTGACAACATCAAACAAATTGTCATTTAATTGTACATCAGTCACGCCCTCGCTCACCCAAGCACAATGTCCTTTTATAAATTGGACAGCAAATGTTGTATTGATCGTCTCTCCTCATCTTTCTGTCTCTTTGTTGTCACTCCTCATGTCACTGAACTTGGACTGACCCGAATGCTGGTCTTTCTTTATAGCCACCAGTAAAAATGCACCCCTCCTCATCTCTCCACTATTTTTCTCATACATATAGTCACACATATCATCCACTGGCTACATGTGCTCTCATGTAAAGTCCTAAATACCACATTGTATACCTGTGTTTGTTTGTTGATCTGTAGATAAATGCCCAAGACATCCACTATCAAGAACAGCTTGGTCATGGAAATGGAGGCACAGTTTACAAGTAAGTGTTTTCTAGCTCTTACACTGAGGCCCCGACTTTACAAAGTCACGTCACAGTAAGGGGTTGTGACACTGGTGGGTGGGTGGGTGAAGGACACCTGCTGGTTGTTTTCAATTACCTTAAAGCTTGTAACTTGTGTCCATGTTACTGAATAATGGGTCCAGCTGGCTACTAAATAAGTTTACTCAGGTTTGTAACGGTACAGAAAAATGTTGGTTTGATACGTTTTCGGGCCAGGGGTCTTCAGTTTGATACGTTTTCTATACGTTTTCAGTACAGTGAAGGAGACCAGTGAAGAGGGGGTATGGGGGGGTGTGCTCTGTAACTACCTGTGGGACACAGGACATTTCTACAAAATGTTGTTCAGTCATTTGTGCATTAACAGGCACCCCACATCTTATGTATTTTTGTACTTTTGAATGTTCATTGTTCGTTTATGGCAAACATGGTGCTGAGAATTTGCTGCTGCTGATTGTATTTAGGGGATACCCTTCCTACCTCTGCTTGCGGCCACCCTGCTTCCCGAGTGTTTGCATTCTTCATATAGGCTACATGTATTTGTTCAGTACACCTCTGTATTGTATCAAAGACCCCAAACCAAAACGGTTTGGTACAAACGAGTGCACTGTTACACTCCTAGTGTGCACTGTGAAGTTGCATTGGGTGTTAATGAGTAAACTACATTTAAGCATGCAAATTAGTTAATGTCCTGTGTTTTCTGCTGATGCACTGTTAACAAGATCTCAAAACAGTAAATGCTTCTATCTGTATTTTCAGTATGTGCAAAAGAAAAGTAGCAGAAATGCAGAAAATTAAAAATAAAATAAAAAAATAAATAAAAACTTTCAATATTACATAAACATTTTTTACGCTTGTGAGACATGGAAAATGTGAGTCACTGCAATGGAAGCAGATTTTGTAAATTAATGTTTGTGTGACCATGTGTGGACCAGTAAGGAGAAATTCCTGGAATTAATTATGGGATGAAATGAAAGGAAAACAACAAAAAAGCACCATCGTGTGTGAAAGAAATGTTAGCCAAAAGCTTTGACAAACTGCAAAGGAGTTTGGAACAATTTGTATGACCCAGACCAGTGTTCAGTTTGGTTTAGCAAAAGTTAAAACAGATTGTGTCAAAATACCTTCTCAGTAACTCAGGTACTATCTGATTTTATGAAAGACTACATCTAACTGGGAAGGTTTTAAACCATGATAATGATATACCAGCTTTTAATATTCACTTAACAGTGCACGCATTACAGTACACACATTACAGAAAGACGCATAAATTCACATTTAAATTTTATAAGGTTTGTTGAAAATTTGCTGTACTTTTGAAAGAAAATCCACCTGCATGTTGTTATGCCATTTTTCCACTATTGTTATCTACACGACTCACCTGGACTTGGTTCTATTTTTTCAGTATTATTGCTGCATGAGTTCAGGGACCACCAGGGATCAGATACTATTTCTAGTCCCACCTTGATGGAGGTTGTGGAATGTGCAGTGTGTGTGCAATTTAGAATACGAAGTCAAACTATCAGGAAATCTTAGAAAATATACATTTTCAAATCAGTTTTATCTGACCACAGATTTGAAGTGTAAATAACCCTATTCTCACCTGAAAAATCTTAATACACCTTTCATTTTATAAATTGTATCTAGCAACTGCCTCTCTCTTAAAAATATGTCCCTTCAGCTCGAGAAAAAATTGGTTTTGTCATAAAGAGTTGCTTTTGTTGTGTGTAAAATAGTTTATTTTTGTCAGTGTTTTGCATTTCACATTCATATCACAATGAAAATGCAACTTATCACTCAGCATGAATGCTCACCTAGATGTTCACTAGTGTCCTGTTAAGTGCCCTCCATTCTTCACCACTCCCTTTCTCTCCCTTCATTTTTATCTCTCACTCTTTGCCGGGGTGTCTTTCAGGCCAGTTTGTGCCGTCATTTATTTATTCTGGTTTGAAGGTTGCAAACATATATGATATTGATTTGGGGCTGTAAGGTCTGACAGCAGTAGACATAATCGGCCCATACTACAACACATTACCTGCCAGCGTGAGGAGCTCCATCCTCTCCACGTACATAGATATATTACCGTCCCACTAACATTATGACAAGGTTGGCATTTGTGTCGCTGCTTCTATCCTTTCTTCTGACCCTATGTTTTTTCTTTCTCCATCAATCCTCTACTATTGAGCTGTTTTATTGAGATTGAAGTATTGATCACTGCTCAGACTAACCTTGACTTGACAGAGTGGTCCACCTCACACGGTTTCCAGCAAACCCAGTAAATTTCCTATCCAGCAAATCTACCACACAATCTTTTTTATTTTCACCCCTTTTCTCTCCAACCACCTTTTACTGGTTTATGAGGTAGTTTCATTAAGAGCCAATCTTTCATAGTCGTAGGGGAAAGAGATTGCTGATCAGTTTGGCACTAGAAACGGTTACACTGCACTGAGGAAAGCCAATATTGCAAGCCTAACAACTTCTCAGTCAATTTAGCCCAGCAGAAAATCCATATGCTTTGGTGCTTAGATTTTTATAGCTGGAAGCATGGAATGAAACAACTACGTGAAAAAAAAAAAAAATCTTTCTTGAGATATAGAAGATGATGTGTGTGAATTTTTTTTAGCTTAATATTAATTGTATCATAATGTTAGACATTTACCATTTAGAATTTAAAAGTTACTTATGGTTGAATATAGTTAAACAATCAGCACTGTGAACATGGGGATGTAGTCCATTTATTTAGCGTAATCAACTGATAGCTCAGGGAAATATTCATCCTTGTATTTGAAATGTATTAAATATTTAGTGATACATTAATCAGTTGAACTAAAACTGAATCAGCTTTCATAAAACTTTTCAAAACCATCAAAACATCTTATAAATAATTGTTTTCTGGCAAAACATGATTTAAAAATACTCTGTCATCACTAAAAGTGTATAGAATATGTTTCTGGACAATTACATTCACAACTAACTAATATGCTGTGAAAAGAGCATATTAATTAATTGTGAAAGCAACTGGTTGCATTAAAAGTTTTTGTTGAGCAAGAAAGGTCCCCAGAGGGATGTTTTTTGTTTTTGTTTGTCTGTTTTTTTTTTTGTTTTGTTTTCTTTTGTTTTTTAATTTTTGGTTATTTTTCAGTGTTTCCAGAAGGCAAAAGCTTGGTTAATTATATGAATTTGATTTATTATCCAAAGTCTAATCTTTCTGCACAAAAGAAAAAGAAATGTATCCTGTCAAGTTCATACAACTGATGAAAATTTAAATATAATGATCACCATAGCTGTTTTATTTCTGCACAAAATGCTAAGCCATGATACAAATTTTCATAGCAGTCAGTGTTGATAAATGTCAAATTATTTCTTTCATGTTTAAAGCCTGATTTTTACCAAGTCATTTTAATTATGGTTTTTTTGAAGTAGTGTTTAACATCGGACAAACACACTGTAGAGATCCAAATGTGTACAGGTAATGTGTAAAATTAGATGCATTGCATTACTTTATTAGATTTAGATTAGAATTAGATTTATTAAAAAAAGTCATATTAAGTGAAACAACAAAACAGATATAACACCTAAACGCACGCAAACACATACACACACACAGATAGATAGATAGATAGATAGATAGATAGATAATTACTTTTTATTGTTATTATTATTATTTTCTGTATGTATGTATTTTTTAGATGTTACTGTGATTTTGTCCAGAATCAGTAAATATTTTCACATGATAAAACATCCTTTGAAGACAATAGAAGTAGAGGATATCTCCTCCATTCATACAGGTTTTTAGTTGGTGGTTGAATGTGATTAACCATTGTTAAACGAAAGGATTGTTTGCCTGATAGAAATTGGGGTCAGATTTAATTAATTGATTCAGCATTTTTGCATTATTAATTTTGGTTGCCAGTTGTGACAAACACATTTTGCTGCATCAGTCATGGAATTAACCATTTTTTAAAATACACGAGGTCAGGCATGAGGCAGTTCACTTCATCATAAGCTTGATTTCTTCTTCTCTTCAGCTTCTACCCTTTAGTCTATCTTATGTTTAGCTTATTACATGTGAAAAGCACCACTATTGGTTCTCCACCTTTTAACCTTTTAGCCCATTTATGACCCAGAGCCATTTGGACTCAATTGGGTGTTACCAACACCTCAGCTCTCCGTAGCCACATGCTGACCTGGCCATCCATCAATGTCGGCCTTTGTTTTTTTATTACACACTCTCTCAGAGGTCCATCTTGCCCACCAATCTAACTCACTCTATGGCTTATAAATGCAATAACAAGGACACTCGGGCTATTTTTGTGTCTCATGGCTCCAGCAGTGCAATTAAACAAGCACATTTGAGTGTCTGTGACTGTGATGACATTTACTTAGACACTCATGGCTTGTCTTGTCTTCTCTCATTCCCATTTTTCCCATTAATTTTGTTTTTTCACCTCATTGATTTGACTGTGTTTTAAGGCCAAACCTCTTAGGTTAATTGGCTGTAAGCTAGTATCTTGGATCCAGTTACTGTCAAATTGTGTGTTGAACCACTGTAACAGCACTGCAGTTCACACCTGTCTGGGCCTCTGAAGTGCATCTCCAATGCTCAAACTTTTTACTCAGGTGCAATGTTATAAAAACTGATCCTTTTGAATAGAAAAAACATGTATCTGTCCACTGACAGTACAGATAGAGAACAGTCAAATGAACACACTACAAAGTATCATCCAAACACATTGAAAGAAAAAAGTGTTTCTACATCACATTAAACTTTATAAATGAGGATTAGCACTTGCATATGTTCAAGTCTCTCCTGAAGCAATAAGGCATAGGATTTTTCTTAAGCTTTTTTTTTTTTTTTAAAGCCTGCTAAAAGACTACTTTCACTAATGGGTTCATCCTTCAGACAGTGTTTTTCATGAATCCAGAACCTGCTTTAGCTTATTTGGCTGTGCCATAGAGAAAAACAATTAAAAATACATTACACTGTTGCACTGGGTGACACATGTCCTCTGCAGGAAGAAGGAAGGAGCACTGGAGTTTAACAAAACCTCTCTGAAGTCTGATAACGTGCATTCGTTTTTACAGTCTGAAGAGGATTTCCATCCATCAGAGACTTGCATGTCCAGGTCACATACATGAACAGTGGCCTCTGCAGTCTGCAGAAACAGTGAAAATGATGGTCAGCATTAGACTTTGGAGCTGTTTTGTTCAAATCTTATAAGATGTGTAAATATTAGCAGAATTGCTGTAACTTCAACGTTAAAGGCCATGATTGACTTGCATATAGGACGTTTTCAGACCTGAAAGTCTGACACAAGGTTCATGTTTTGTTTTTCCCCAGCATTGGTACACCTAGTGCAGTTGATTTTGCTTTCTCACTGCAAATTTTTTAACAAAATAATATAATACATCTGTCCATTTTCATCTTCACATGCAGTATCTCCTTTTATAAATGGGCGAGCATTGATGCTGTTCTTTCATCTTCTGTTTTTCTTCTTCTCTTGTTTTCTGTTGACAGTAACACATTGCTTTCTGTAATTGGTCTGAAACTTCTGTGGAAAAAAAAAAATTCTCACAATGTACATAAACTAAATTATGGTTGAGTTGATCTGATGGCACCAGCTAGATGATCTGTTCGAGGGTCTAGGGGAGGTTTCATTCCTGCAAATTTGTTTCAGATTAAACTAACTAATTAAACAGATTAAACCCATGCCTTGTTTGACCAAACAAGGCACGGGGTCAAACTGCTCTTGATTTCAAAACCAGTTAGTTGTGACTGACAGCTGCTCTGGTATTTTCAGTCAAGATGCTAACACTTACATTTAGTTTGGTAGAAAGAAGTACTCCTCATGGGCCTCATAGTCATGATACGAAATGTCATTTATATGTAATTTATGACAATGTGTGGGTTTGAAAAAAGTCAAAAGTAGTTCAAACCTGCCATATGAGTAATTTTCCAAGTTTGTTTATTAAAATAATTTGATAAAATATGCAGGATTTAAAATAATGTACATTTGAGCTGCACTATTAATTGAAGTTGAGTCTTAAATTCAACCAATACTGTGCAATGATGTAATTGCAAAAGGCTGCAAATTAAATGTTCGGTGGATGTGGCAATATTTTGGATTCAGTGACATTGAAAATCAAGCAGAATTAAAGTCTACATTGTTGTGGAATTTTACGATGTTTGTTATATTTTTATCCTGGTATATCTGAGTTGAAATAAACATGTTAAGCAAACAGACTGACAAGAGCATGTGACTTTTTCGCCAAATCATGCAGCCCCAATTGATATTTAAAAGCAAAACAATCCAAGGGAAACTAACTCTAAACTTAATTGGTATTCTGCTGTCATACTATTGATATCTGTATCAAAGAATCTACTTTTACTCTTTGGTTAAATTTTTAGCAACTTCTCATAAGACAGATCCTGAAAACCTGAGCAGCCTCTTCTTTGTGCATGTTTATGCGTATGTTCATATCTACCTGTGAAAGTCTTCGTTTACTGTGTTTCTGTCTGTGTTATTTAGACGCCCCGTATCAGGTGAGGGAGAGAAAGGCCACCTGTCATCCACGTGGCAGTGTAAACGGACCACGTTAGCCCTGATCCCATAGTCCAGGCTTTGTAATCCACAGCCCTAACTTCAGAGACATCGAGAGAAGCCCTATGAATACTACATGATGGAGCTTTTATTACAGAGCGAGCTGGAGTGTAAATAAGATCCAGGCAATGGGGCACGTTTACTGGGGTCACATCAGGGGGAAGTGGCGGGGGGTGGCTATGTAACCTTGTCCCTGTCTCTCCCGCTGTCACATGCCTGTCACTGTAACTCATAGAGGGACATTCGGCCCTGAGGTGGTCAAGGACAGTCTGGGAATAAAGCTTTAACTGAGCTGTAGTTGCACCATCTGTAGCCCTAAAACATGCCCCATGTGTTTAAACTTCTTATTAACTCATGTCTGTAGGAATTACAAATTCAGTGTACTTTTGAAATAGGTTTATAATTTCATTATTCCTGTACAGTATATAAACATGGAAACTCAGTGATCAATTGGTCATGAATGTTAATCAAATGTAATATTTCCATTTTTATAATTTTTGGTGCTTTTTAAATTTTTTGATGAATTTGTCTCATCAAGTAATGTCTTACCCTTAGTGCTGTTTGACTGGTTACATGTCACAAGTAACAGTCTATCAAATCTGAAAAGTACAGTTCATACACTTGATTTTCTATGTTTGATATTTGATTTGACATTCATCTTAAAGGCATTTAATTGCTAGCAGCAAGATTTTATTTTTTTTACTGTTTTAAATGTTATGTTCCAGATATCCAATATCAGTCTCCTTGATTAATAATTATATTAATTGTATCAGCACTGAAAAAAAATGGTAGATGCCTAAAACTTAGGATTGAACATATGCAGTAATGGGTTTACTGTTGTCCTTACTGTTATATTGTTGCCTATTTCCTCTACTGTATAGCAGAGGTTGAATTTGTGAAGATGGTTTTGTTAACAATAGTTTATGCAAAAGAAAGATGATAAATCAGCCAATATCATTCCATTAAAAGTTGACAGTGGGAAATTTGTAATTTTTTTTAAATAGTGGTTGTTAGATATTTATAACTGTTGATATGGTCGTCTAAGTCACACGGATGATCTCTTAAGTCCTGAAAGGTGATATTTTTTTTAACACATCCACTCTGCAATGGTGGATTTATCTACTGGCGCCCTTGGCACTGCACCCCCTCATTTGAAAATCTGCAGAAAAAAAATGCCGCTTTGACCAGGAATCAAACCCCGGTCTTTTGCATTGTAGTCTGAAGCGTTATCTATTGAGCTAAATCCCAGTCTTCTGAGGAGCTGACCTATTTGCTATCTGATTGTCTTGGTACTTTTCAGGATGTGACGTTTACATCTAAGCCTCATGGTTAATTAAGATTAAAGTATATATTGTGTTGTGAAATATGCAAGCAGTCTTGCTGAGCAGGAATATGACAATTTGGAGGATATCACATATGTATGTGTATATAGTGCCCCCCTTTCCATTTTTTCTGGATCCACCACTGACTCAGTATTATCATGTTGAAGCAAGTTATTTATCTAATTTATGCAAAAACAGTATACTTGTGCAGAAGATATTAGGAGCCAATTAATTGTTTTTATGCAAGAAAAAAAAAAAAATCACCTATCTGGACTAACCATATAAAATGCAGGATATTCTGAATAATTTTTAAAAATATTTTAAAAGTTAGTTTGAAATCTATTTGAGAAGCCCGATTAGCTATTTGGTCATTCTGAATTTACGTGTACTAATTTGCGTGTGCAATCTAGAATTTTGCGTGTGGGGTGGAACCAAGGTTTGCGGGTGATTTTCTAAGATTGCTTGCACAAATAGCTACAGGTGCAAAGTCTTGGAGACTGCCCTTTTTAAATGAGGATTTTTCATGCGCTACTGTTTGTCGTTATTGAGACAGTATGCTGGAAAAACTGCTCTGGGATACGCCAGCACTAATGGTAACAATGACTGGAATGACCCAGACGCACGGAAATGTAACGTTGCGAGAAGTTTAGTCATACAAGGTATTGAATGACTCCATATAACTGGCCCTAAATCATCCCATAGGTCATCTAGAATCCCTCTCAATTATTTTTTCTTCTGTCATACCAAAATTGTTCACATGAGGCCTAAAAAATGTGTTCTCTGCGTTTTGTTTCATCGTTTTGATGTCTCCTTCTTGTGACAATAACCGCAGTCATGTGTGCACAATTACACTTTCAAACTGTTTGCATCTCCCTTTGAGATGTGTTAAATATAGACGTAGTTTCTATCAGCAAAATTGCTTTGGGGTTTGATAAATCACTTTGCGTGTGCTAAATTAATATACGTATTTACATTTTCTCCTCCAAGCACACACACAGTTGTGTGTAAATGTCCCATATGACATATTCATTGCAGCAAACGTACTAACTGGATGCAGATGTGCTATTTTGCACCTTTGAAAGATGCAACCCTTAGTGCACACTGTTAGTAAATCAATTTGTAAATTTTTTTGCGTGTGCAATGAGTTTGCACACGTTTTTATTCAAGCAAACTTTTAGTAGATCTGGCCCATAGTGTAGACGGCTTTATTTTCTGTTTACTCTTATGTACTTTTGGGGGGAAAAAAATCACATAATTGACAGCAAAGACAAAGAGTGAAACAGTGTAGATAAAAGATTAATAGGAATTCACATGTATCCATACTTTGGTCCACAAACATGGTGGCCACTTTTTTGTGTGCTGATTTAGTAACTTGTTGCATTTAGCCACAGGGTGGGTACGTCTTTCATTACATATAGACTACGCATTGAGAACTACAAGTTGTTTAGCACAGCAAAGACTCGGTCTGATCTCTTTTCAAGCTGCCTTACACACCCAACCTGCCCAGTCAGTATTTAACATGTCTACCCCTGCGATCCTGCCTCAGTTAACATCTTCAGCTTAATTAAGAGGCTGCAGTCATGCTTAACTGATATTGATTGTAGCTTAAAGGAAGACTGAGACATCAAATTAAAACAAGGCTATCAGCCTAACATGCCAAGAGCTGTTATCCAGGAAGATTACATTTAATATCAAAATATATACAACACTATTCTGGAAGGTTATTGGGGAAATTTTTGATAGGGATTTAAGAAGAACCTCAGATAATGACTTCTGTCTGTACTGTAAGTTGTAGTTTGTCATTTACAAACAGTCTTGGGACCATTTTCTGAGAGGATGTAAATTACAACTCACATGCCATATCTACAGTCGAGAGCCTGTGTTTGTTCTAACTGTGGGTAAATACCTGACATGGCACTAATAGGTGTCATTAATTAAAGGCCTGGGCCAGTTTAAAGGTGTCTGGCTGAAGAGCAATGTGATACTCTAATCTAAGACACATTAATCACACCTTGCACCATACACAGTCTCTCCAGAAGACCTGTTGACAGCTGAGTAGCCAGGTATCACATTCACTAAGACCGCTTGCTAGCAAACAAACCTGTGTGACGTGTGTTGCCCCCACTTCATCCCATCACCTGACAGCTGTTGGACAGTATTTGTCCTTGAGGACTGTATAGTGAGAGGTCCAGAGGTATTGTCACCAGTGCTGTAAGCTATCCTTCAGCGGCTGTAACTAAAGCCGACATTTGGCATTAAGGAGTTTGATAATTAAATCATTACAGGGCTGGTCAGTGGCTGCAACTTGCAACTCAAAACTCTGTCTGGGACAAGTAGCGATAGGGATGACTGGGCCTGGTTTTAGGTGGTAACCTCTGGCCTTTATGAGAAATGGCACAGGCATTTTGTTATGCCAGATCAGACTGTATTACACTGTTTTTAATAGCTCTTATCTGTTGCTGCTACTGATGATGAAAGTATCCGAGTTCAGGTCCTTCTCTCCTGTTGTACAGCCAGCTAAGCTGGTATGATATTGAAATTTAAGTTGTTAATTGTTAATATATTTACAGTATTACTATATGTCCTGTTCATTTAATGCCACCACTGTAATATAAATCTGATAATATCTTAGTTATAAACAAACACTTTATGAAGAAGACGATACACTTATTGGCATAGAATTTTGAAACACACAGTACTATGCAAAAGTTTTTGTTCACCTTTAGCTTTACTATTTTTGCAGGGTCTTAAAGAGCATGAGCAATTGCTCTCTTTGTTTTTTACAGACACTGCAGAAAATACTGGAAATTCGTGCACATTAAAATCACACAAAAGATTAGAACTAAATGGTCGGTATTAATTGTGACCTGTGTTTCAAAAACAGGAGCCCAAACAGTCAGAAATATCTGACATGAGTTGAAGAAAAAAAAAAAAAAAGAAAAGAATTATAATAATAAGTAATTATTATTATTAATTATTTTATTTCCATTATGAATCTATTCATTCACTCCGGTCACACACTGGTGCTGGTAAAATACATCTGATTGAAATGTGGCGGCCAATCCACACCAACAGCCTTTTTCTAACACCAACTAACACTCATTCACATTCATACACTAGTGTGAGCGACACTGGAGGGGAGGGGGGTGTCTTGCCTAAGGACACAACAGTATGTGACTGGGATGGAGCAGGAGTCAAACCACCAACCCCCAGGTTATTGGACAACCTGCTCTACCTCCTGAGCCACAGCTGCTTGTAATTCTCATACTGATTGGATGCAAGAGTTAATGACGTGTAAAGTGCAAAAGGAGGTCACAGTTTTTAATGCTTAAAAGATTACAGTAATACATATTTTGCAAAGGTGGATCATAACCTGGTTGTAAAGCAAGGCTTCAAAATGCAAAAACAAACTTGAGCAAGAGACTCTTACAATTACATGAAAGTATGAAGTATTTTGTACATGTGACTGGCAGTCGATGTGTTTATGCTATATTTTTTATTTTGATGAATTGTAAGGCCAGTATTGTGTTTGTTGTTTAAGTAAAATTACAATGATCACATATATCCAATTCTGAGAGTCTGTAGTAAGAAGCAACAAGGGAAACACCAGAAATACTCTCTTGATACTAACCTGACTACTCTATTTTTTGTCTCTTGCTCCAGTTTCTTCTTTTTGCATTTTGAAGTCCTACTTACAACCTGGTTAGGATGCACCATAGGAAAATGTGAATTCTTTCCCTAGTATAAGATTTTTTTCTGGTATTTCCCACAGCCCTCAGAATATATAACAGTTCCCAGTAACCCCCCCAATCACACCATGTGCATGTGCAACTATATTGGAAATATGTAAATATTATATATATTCATGTTTCACTCTTGTATGTTTTGTACCTGTCTCACTTTATTTTTTGTATTTTTGCTGCGATTAACAGTGTAATTTCCCCATGATGGGATAAGTCATATTTTATCTTAAAATTAATCAAAATAAATGAAAAAAAAAAAACACAGATGAACTGTCAGACAGTTACAAAATAGTTTATTCTTTCATGTAAGTGTAAGTGTTAAGTACAGAAGTGTGTTGGTACTGCTTTCAAAGAGGAATTCAAAGGGTGCATGTGTGTAACATTTTGTTGCGGAAATGCCATTTTGAAAAAAAAAAAACAAAACATCGTTAGGTTTCGATTGACAATTGTGCATGGATTGTGATGTTCAGTTCCATTTTTTATGTCTTATCCATTCATTGTGTGTGTAACACTCTTAATAGACTGTTATCTAACTGCTGTCTCTTTTTCTGTGTAGAGCATATCATGTTCTTGGGAAGCGTGTTTTAGCAGTGAAGGTGAGAGCTTTTTCTACACATTTTCTGTCAGTTGTTCAAATAGTAAATACGTTGAAGGTAAAAAGAATCTGACACAGCCAGAGACATAACTATGAAAATGTACATTAAAAATTATATATTTTGTTCAGTCAAGAATAGATACACCTAACTGTGGTATTGCTGCTTCTCGTAACACTTGAAGGCAGTTACACCCTTTATGTATAACAAGTGCGTTGACCCATGGGGGAACCACCAGTTGTAGATGTGGTAGTTTTTATGCTGGGAGAGCTGACTTTTTGGGAAAAATTCCACTGGCATTTTCAGTTGAATAACCTCTCAGCTGGCATGTCTGTTTCTGCACATGAAATCTGACACCATGGCAATGTGGCCCCATTGTTTATCTGTTGCTAGGTAACCCACTTCAATGATGATTCTATGATTCTGGGGATAGCAATGTGATTGTAAGGCTATTGTATTCCAAAATTACTGATATCTCCCAAAACATTGGTCCTATTAACTTGCCGTTTTTGCTAGTCTTTTCCTTGACCAAAAATACATAAGTATGACAAACTGTAGCAGTCAGCTCTTTCTGGAATTTGTGTGATGCCCAGGACACACACACACAGAGTCCACTTCCCTTTTATAATATAGATGATCAT
Source organism: Apogon hyalosoma (assembly GCA_037367295.1). Classification (NCBI taxonomy): domain Eukaryota; kingdom Metazoa; phylum Chordata; class Actinopteri; order Kurtiformes; family Apogonidae; genus Apogon; species Apogon hyalosoma. Next base: position 15,754,633 of record JAPQRP010000019.1, on the reverse strand, counting down.
GATATCAAAGTCGTATTGTTGATGTTGTTAAAAACTAATTTTTCGGTGGAAACAATTAAAATGACTGTGCTACCTAGATTATTATATCTGTTCCAAAATATTCCAGTGGAACTTCCAAAGGGGAAATTCCAAGAATTAGACAAATTAATACCACGCTTCATCTGGCAGGGGAAAAAGCCAAGAATTTGCTATAAGACTCTTCAATTAGCAAAAGACAAAGGAGGCCTCACTCTTCCTAACATTAAAAATTATTACCAAGTGGTGCGGATTAATTTTTGGTTAACATCTGTAACCTTTCTTATAAAGTGAAGTGGAAAGACATAGAATGTCAGACATCTAGTGATATCCCATTACAAGCAATCATAGGGGATAGTGGGCTGGTTACCCATCTAAAAGACATAAACCCACTGATAAAAACACCAATTAGGATTTGGCACAGGGTAGTCAATGAAAACAAGGCCAAAGAACCATACTGGATCATAAGATGGATTGGATATGATTCAGACTTTCTACCAAACAGGATGGATGCAAGATTTAAACAGTGGGCTGATAAAGGGTTAATAAAACATAGTGACCTCTATAAAGGGGGTAAACTGCAGCAATTCCAGGATCTAAAAAATCTATTTGGTTTAGCCAATCAGGACTTTTATAGATTTTTGCAACTTAAACATTACTTAGTGAGAATAATGAGAAAGGAGGAATTGCAACAAACTAATTTCCGTATAGTGAAGTT
>JAPQRP010000019.1:15743006-15753800 GCA_037367295.1 Apogon hyalosoma | reverse complement strand
AAAATCTGGATAAACTTTATTACAACTTTTAGGCAAGATACTGGGTAATGGGATAAAACCCCTAGTTGTTGTGGTTATATACTTTTGAGACTCGTCCGGTTATTTTTTTTCCCCTCTTTTTATTATTATTTTATTTTACCTTTGTTTTTGTTTTTTCCCTATGTTTTAGCAATCACAGTATTCTCAGGGGTATACATGTATGAAGTTTTCCATCCTTATTTAATTTACAATTATTATTGGTGTTACTAATCTTATCATTGTGGATATTATCACACCAAGACGCTGTTTGTAGGAGAAGGTATGGATGGAAAAGGTGCATAGGAGGCAGACAAACTTACTAGTTTTACAGCTGTTATTGTCTATCTTTATTTGCTGACGTATACATACGTACCCTCCTTCTTTTTTTAATCGATCTTAAGTTGCCTACTAGTTCAGACACTGTATTAGAATACCATGATGGGAAAAAATGTGGGCCCTTATCTATTGATGTGTGTGTGTGTGTGTGTGTGTGTGTGTATGTGTACATATAAGTATAGAAATGTGTTTATGTGCATGTATGCATGTGTGTATGTGCATATGTGTGTGTGTGTGTGTGTGTGTGTGTGTGTGTGTGTGTGTGTGTATGTGTGTGCATGGGTATGTGTAAATATATGTAATTTTCCTTTTTTTGTTAAAAAAAGATTTTGTTCATTTATTTTAACTCTATCCACTTTCTTTTCATTATCTACTTTGTAATAATTTACTGTCATTTATTGAAGAGCAACATGTATAACCGAATTTTCTTCTAATAAAAAGTTAAATAACAAAAATGAATTTTCCTCCCTCTGTGTCACTGCAGGTCATTCCTCTGGACATCACTGTGGAGCTACAGAAGCAGATCATGTCAGAGTTAGAAATTCTCTATAAGGTTTGCTCTTTATGTTATTCATTGAATTCTGCCATAGTTAAATCAAATCAAATAAGAAAACTGCATATTATTAATTTTAAGACAAAACTGAAGGTTAGTGATAACATAGACATAGGCACACACTGGGAAACATCTTGGATTTCAGTGGTTACTGATGAGATCTTGTTTTTGTGGTGATTTTGTACCTTGTCTTCATTTCAGTGTGATTCACCCTACATCATCACCTTCTTCAGTGCCTTTTTCGTGGAGAACAGGATATCAATATGCACTGAATTTATGGACGGTGAGTTCATCTGTTAATCTTTGCCACGCATCTGTCACATCTGTGCAAAAGCGTCTGTTCTGTCCACCGTCTCTGCACCGTGTATCCATTTACACTTCTGCAGATCAAAAGAGCTTCTTACTGCTGTTAGCTGCTTAGCATTCCTGTGTGCTAAGAGCTACAAGGGCGTGATAAATCTGGATTTAAGTGCATTTGTAGGTGTGTTTGTATGTGTGTTTAGATCTGTGCGAAATCGGGGCTGTCTGTTTCTGGGCATGCAGTTGTTGAAGTGTGCGTTAATGCAGTGAATCCCTTGTTTCACACATTTGCCAACTTGTCAGCAAAGTCTGTCTAACATCTCAACACTTTCTCCTTATCAAAGTTTCCTTGGACATTGCGTTCATTGAATGTGTTCATGTTTGATTATTGTACACAACAAAATCAGACAGAATAAAAAGGAACTGGATATGCTTCTCAAGTTATAACATAAACAAAATCGCTTCGCAGTGATGCTCAGCTGGATTTCTTAAAATTACGATGAAAGTAGCAAAAGGAAAATGGCAAAGCAATGTTGTTCCTCTGCTAGCTATTATGCAAAGCATTGTTTAAGCTTGTTTATGGTTAAATGTAGGTTAAGATGAGCTGAAATGTTATTAAGATGAAGTTAGAGGTTCTTTATATAAAAAATGTGTTGTGCTTGATATGCTTCTGTACCCTGTTTGTCACTAACATATAAACAGACAATCAAGATGATTTTGTTTTGTCTTGTTTGTGTCTTTCTTTTGTTTTACTTTTCTTTCTCTTATTGTGGTTATATAATTGCCTGTAAGTTTTTGAAATGGCAATAAAGTAAAAAAAAAAAAAAAAAAAAAAAGAAGATGAAATTAGATATTTTTATAATGAGACTTTTGCCCAACTAACAAATGTGCCCAACAAATCATTTCTCAGAAGCAAGGCATTTTTTTATGTTCTTGAATTACCCCCACTTTTTTGCAGCATAAAACAATAAATTAAAACAAATAAAACACACAGTGTAAGAAAACATCAGTTTTCATGTTCCTGAATCAATACTAAACAGATATCTAAATATATAGAAATGTTCATTTCAAATGATTATATTGACTAAATGAAGCAGTACCAAGATGATAAACAAAATAAAATCAAAGCAAATGTGCTCTATTACTGCTGACCAATGCAAACCAGTAGACCTCAAATGACTATATAATGATTATATATAAATGATAAATGCACAGACGTTCTATGTGATATGTGTTGTCTGAATAAAGTATAAACTGTCTTGCAGGTGGTTCTCTAGACGTGTACAAGAGGATTCCAGAGCATGTGTTAGGACGGATTGCGGTGGCTGTAAGTTTTAATTAAGTACACACAGTTGCAGTGGTAGCAGCACAAAAGCATTTAAATGAAAACAAAACCTATAGGACTGTAAGACAGCTAACACGTGTCTTCGAAGCAACCGTTGATGTGCAGCTTGTCACGTTTGTCAGTGTGACCTGTTATCTGCATACAGGATTCAAAACAAGTCTAAAGGGAAAAATACTAATTTCATTAACGAAACAAAAGAAAAGAAAACCACAGGTGTGAATCTTTCAATTAGCCTCTGTTTGGTAAAGTGATGGACAAAGTCAGTGTTTCTCCCATATCCAACACATTCACCCTTCCTCCTCCCTTTCTTATGCTCACATAAAACTAGCATTTTGATAGAAACGGCCTTGATGTCTGTCTCCTTTCCACACTCATTACCCTTCTCTTTCCTCCTCCTCCTCCTCCTCCTCTCTGCTTCCCCTTTTTAACTTTGTCCGTAATCAAACAATGACAGCTATTTAGTTAGTGTTAATTCTAATTCACAGCTTTCCCTCCTTTCCACTGTCACAGTTGTTAATTATCACAGAAGGAAAAGCACCCAAGAGGGTCCAAGTGAAGCTGTATTTGCCAGTTGTTGCCCTTGCTCCACCACCCTTCAAGGCAGCAGGACTTCAGAGAGCTTTTGTGCTTCCTTTATTTATCTCAAAGGTTATTTTGCATTAGAGATGGATGACAGAAGCGTATTACCAAGAGACAGGTTTCACATTTTGCAAGTAAAACATTCAACGCAAAACAATTAAACATTGCTAGGAAATAGTAATGCTAATATAATTATAATTTGGTTTAATTTTGTCTCAGTTCAATGCACTATATCTTATTTTTTAAGAACAATCTAGGTAGGTGGATGAGTGTGACCAGAGAGAATGATACTATCTACAAGACAAGCATGAAGATCAAAAAAGAACTGTCCTATCTGCCTTTTAAAAATAATATTCTTTGTGTGTGTGTGCGTGTGGTTTTATCTGCACTGGGACTGACCTACACACTTTTTAGTGGCATATCTCTGCAGAACGATAAAGCCAACTGAGGTCCTCGGATCCACAACACTGCACATTTGCCTATTTAAATTTGACTTTTCAATTGTCAAATTTTTAAATTACCACAGTGCTTATAATGCCCTTTCTAGATCTGAAAAAGACTCATTTATACCTGCTATTTTCTCCTCTGCCAAACAATAAAAGTTCTGTAGCCATTTCACACCCTAATGAGACTGCTACAGTTCCTCATAACTTTACGCTCTGAGTCACCTTTCCTGAACATTGCTTTTTACAAAAAAGCCAAAGAGTGTGACTGTGAGGCCACCGCTGCTGATTGTCATCTCAAGGACACTATGACTAGGACGTTAGAGACATGCCAGCCATGACAACCTGGCGATACTGAAAGCTTTCAGCGGGGTAAATCTTGTCTAACCTTGTTCCCTTGGGTCTTAACAGCTTACTGACCACCTCAGTGACCCATGCTGTCACAGCCAGGTCTGTGAGGTGCAGCAGGACCATTGTGATTTCTCCTTTTTCCACATCACACTAAGTGATAGTAGTATACTCTGTTTAGAACTTCAGCGCTTTACAGAACAAAATAAGTCATTTGAAAGATGATAAAGAGCAGCCTTCATGTTGACTCCTGGGTATAAGATAACAGGGTTTTCATGGATGCTAATGGATGGGTCATGACTTTGGAATTTTTGCCATCAAAGCTGCAGGAATCGAAATCCGAGTAAAGACTCTTACCTTAGCATTACTTTACTTCTGCAGCTCTCTCCTCTCAGTCCAAAAGAAAAGGCTAAACATAGATAACCTGATGCCATTTTCACATTGCTATGGAACAGTAAAACCACTGAGGGGTTTAGAATTCTCATTTCCTGTCAGACCATGGGAATTCCAATATGCTGAAAGTTAGTTATTTCACATCATTTCTGACTCCAAAAACCTATGAATCATGGGATTCAAGGAAACAATGAAACTGTCCCATTTTCAGTTAACATGCAATACTTTTCATGGTTTTTAGTAGCACCTGGTAGTGTGACCTTGTGACAGACTGGGACATACTGGGTGATACTGTGTTCCTGTCATTCACATGCACATGTGTGATCATAGTTAACGCTCATTAACTACTTTTTGGTCCTGTAGTACTAAATTAAAATGGTTTCTTTAAACATTAATTTAATATGGGTGAGTGCAAGTCCATTTAGGAAGGAAGCCAGTTGAAAGTGACTAATTAGATTTTTGTTTTTTGTTTTCATTTTATACAAGAAAAGTAATTTAGGCAATAAAGGTATTGAAGTTCTACATGGAGTGTGCAGTAGGTCTTACATTACACATACAGTGGTTTTAAAAAGTCAGTAGAAACTTTAAATGGGCTATAGTTCAGAAATGGTTGATCCACTCTGGAATCAAGGTTGACATCAGTCCCATAAATATAAATCTAGGAATCTTAAATAACAATTCATTTAACCTGGAAAATACATTTATACTATTGGGGAAAATCTTTATTTTCAAAAGTCAGAGTAGGGAAGATCCTTGTTGGTCAGACTTTAAGAGTAGAAAGTATCAACAATTTGTAATAGAAAAAATTATAGCCACAAACAAAAAGAGATTAGAAGTGCATTGTCAAAAGTGGGAGGTACTTGGTTGGGACTGATGTTGGCTGAGACTGATTCTTGGAGAGAGGAGGTGGAAGATGGAACCTGTTGGGATGTGTTTTTTTTTATGTAAAATGATGTGAGGGTATTTTTAGGACTCCAGGGTACTTCAGTTGTTTGCTTTTGTCTTTTTTAATCAGTTTTTTGTCTATTGTATGTTTGTGTATGTGTGTGTATACACGTATATTTATATTTTGTCAATTGTCTTTTTTTCCCCTTTCATAATTTTTGTCTCTTGTCTTGGTTTTTGTCTATTGTCATCTATTAGTTTTTTTTGTTTTTCCCCTCGTGGCTATTGTCTATATTTTTGTTTGTTTTGGTTTTTGCGTATTGTTTTCTTTTATTATTATTATTTCTGGTGACTTATAGTTTCTTGTTGTGATTTTGTAAGTAGAAATTTAAATTATAAAAAAAACAAAACAAAACAGCAAAACTGTAAATGGATAAGTTTGTAAGCCAGAATTATAGTCAAAGAGGGTGTTGCAGGTCTAAATATTAACATCACCAACTCAATTAAGGTTTAATTTCTATAACAGTTCTGTCACAAATATTTGGACATTCCTGTGAAGTACAGTATTAACATAACATATTAACACCAATTAATACTAAGTTATGAGTTGGCTAATTATTCAACTGCTTCTCATTAAAATGAAATAACACACTTAAATTCCTATATTTATTCTGTGGTCTCTCTAGGTCGTCAAAGGCCTGACATATTTGTGGAGCCTGAAGATACTTCACAGAGGTGAGTAAGGTTGTGTGCAGGACTGTTATTAAAAAAGAGCAGAGTTGATAAAGACAAGCTGCAGAGTGCTGATGTTGCAGTTCTATCAAGCCGTTTGTCTCCACAGATGTCAAGCCTTCCAATATGCTGGTGAACACTCGAGGACAAGTCAAGCTCTGTGACTTTGGTGTCAGCACACAGGTACTGGTTTGTTTTTTGTGGGCAGCAGAGACAGAGTGAGCGAGGGAAGAAAAAAGGAAAAACAATTGTCTGAATACCCACAGCTCTGTGCTGTCTGTGTGTGTGTGCATATGGTCAAGCTGTCAATCACTGCATTCATTTTCAACTCAAAACATCGGGGCTGTCCCAAGAGCCCTCCACTCACATTATCACCCACCCCCCACCTCTATTGTTCTGCAGCCTCCAAAAATCACTTGTTATAATTATGACCCACACACACAGCAGCAAAGCCTCATTGATATGTATTCAGTAGAAATGGGGAAAGCGTGGGTGACAGACAATAGAGCAGTCATTGTGTATGGTGTATGTGTGTGTGCCAATTCTTGTGTGGTTTGGGGTACGTGGTTTGGGCGAGTGTGACAATGTGTGTTTAGAATGTAATCATGAGGGACAGACCTTCAGTGGTACCCGAAACATCAACCATGACAGGAGTGTTTCTCACTGGAGATCAGTAAAGTGAATCTAGGACTACATCGAAACATTATTTACTTTATTATTTCCTCAATTAATTGATAAATAGTTTCTTCTGTCAGATGTTATAAATGCTAATTAATGTTCTCATATGTCTAACACAAAGATAATCAGTGTACTGCCAAATATAAGAGACTGTAAATAGGGCTACGAATTATCATGTCAAATCAGTTTGTTTGTTGTTTTTTTTTTGTTTGTTTGTTTATTTCAAATATAACATTAAAACCAAACAACAAAAGGATTTATATAAAAAGAAAGGAAAACATTTGAAAAGGAGTGGGATGAAGTTTAATTTATTGTCTCCCACCCCCTTACCCCATCCTTCTACCTTCAGATTCTATAAGTAACTCAAAAATCCTACACATACACACAGTTGTTGAATTAATCACAATTATTTCATATAGTCATGATAATTTACATCTTGTCATGTCTTCCTCTTCCTCTGCTGTGAGTTCAGTGTAGAACTACCAATGCATTGTTTTATTCTGATTTTGTACTGTAGTCCAGTATTTCAGTAAATTGCTTTACATATTTCTGTTCTGTCATATTTGCCATGTTCAGTTTAATGACAAGGCAAACTAATTATAATCAATGTTATGTGAGGTATATGTGCATAATTAAATTATTGTTAGACTCACTACCTCAGTGGTGGCACAAAGTTAAGAGAAAAGACAACAGGCATGTCATGTTTTCCAGTAGTTTGTCTGACAATTAATTAGCAAACTTTAGAATTTATCAATAGTCAATTTGGACTGTTTTTGTTATTAAAAGAATTGCTCAAAACCATTATCAATGAGTAAGAATAGTTCTTGATGAATGTAATAGTGGACATCTAATCAGTTAATCACTGTAGTTCTACATACAGCTTTGGAAATGCTTATTAACACAACACATCATCTGTTCATTTACAAATATTTACTTATTTTAACCTCTTGGAGGCTCCAAGGTGAATGTTGCAGCCTGTACTGTGCATGTAACACCAACAGCATAGACTCGTCCTTTGTTTTTATTTTTTTGTTTATACATCTCCATCACACATACACCGTCTCCCCGTCTCTCACTCTCCATAGGGCACACCCAGCCATAAGGGAACAGACACTCATTATCACAGTCCTGTCATTGATGGCATGTGTCATCGTATCCTCACACATGCACACTAATGCCTCCTTGCCCCAGTCCCTTTCCCTTGTGTGAGGGTTGACAATGACACAAAATATTATCATGGCATTTTGATATAATTAGGTAATGTAACTCAATTCCAGGTCTGATTTTTCTGTTATTTCCCAATATAAAACAATGATGTGATGATTCTCATTATGGTTATGTCATTAGTTTGTACCGGCAGTTAAATACTCTGCATTTATATCTATTTTCTCTATTATTAGACTTTAACCCACTATTGAATGATTTGCAGTTGGTGAATTCGATTGCCAAAACATATGTGGGGACTAATGCATACATGGCGGTAAGTTTAATCTCATGTTCAAATAAGTTTTCAGCCCAACCAATAGTGACTTTATGTTTTACAGTTGTGTGTTTGTTTCTGGTTCACAGCCAGAGAGGATATCAGGGGAACAATATGGGATCCATGCAGATGTGTGGAGTGTAGGAATCTCTTTCATGGAGGTACATTAAAGTATAAGAACTGTAACCTTGTACTGCGATAACGACTGCAGTTATCACAAAGCACAGTTGTTCTGTTGATTCAATTAAGAAATAGTTTGACATAACTATATAACTGATTGATTTCTTTTTAACTTCCATCCACATAAAAATAGCTGCGTCATATGAGTTCAAAGTGAAAGAAATAATGAGCTAAACAGTCCTGATGTCCAAATCCTGTTACTTACTAGACATAGAGAATGTAGTCCTGATTTTAATGTGTACAACACTGGACAATGACTGACTAGAGTCAGTGACAGTGAAGCAGTTTCACACTGAACTTTATTACCTGTTACATTCACACATTCATTAGTCCTGCTAATAGGATGTACTCTACCAGTACAACTGTGACTTTTGCAGTCACACAGTGGCAAGATTATCATTCTCCTTCCTTCTGCTAGTTGTTGTGTGTTACCATTTTGAAAGTCCTCACTATGTGAAAGAACAGCAAACCCTGAGCTTCAATTACTCACTGAAAATGTCAACTTTTGACAAGGACACATGTATTTTTATGTGCCAATTTCTTTTGTAAGGATTTAGTCATTTTAATATTACAATGCACTTCCTAATGTGCACATGTTGCACCAAAATAACTTCTTCCAACACAATTATCCAAATGCCCTTTCACTGTGTCCTGTGCTTTGTGCTGCCCAAGATGAGTGTGATTTATCTAGAACTAGAGAGCAAACCCATTCAGTTTGTACATCTTTTCCAGACCAATAATGGATGAAGGAAGACCTATGTTTAGCAATGGCATACTGTTAACCCAGTGTAGAGATAGGTGTTGATATGGGAGACATGTTCATCTACAGGTGTACATTAAACCTGTAGCCCTGACAGACTCTCACTAAAAATTACTTGTAAACCCAGAAAAATTGCTGCTTTTTGAGACTACTTTTTCAATCATCTAAAATATTTTCGAGGTTGCAGTTTAGCTGTAGTCAGACAGTGAGTCCAGTCCCAGATCATGTATGAAACAAGAGAAATTGTATTATTTTAGACATGACTATAGTCAATTTAAAGTGTTTTTTTGTTTTGTTTTGTTTATCTATGGCCCACGATAATTATGGTATCATCATGCAGCATGAATAAATAAATGTGGATGGGTACTTGTCCATGTGGGTATGCGTCAGTGTCTTCCTTCATTTTTCCCCTGAGACTTGACTTTGTGCTTGACTGACACTCTGTTTTCCAATAACATTTTAATTTCAGTGTAACACTTCCCAGGTCTCTTGTCCTCCCACTGACACTATTGATTCTCCATCTGTTTCTGTCCACAGCTCTCCTCCTGCTCTAGAACAAATGCTTTAGGCTCCTGCCGTGGCTTCATTTGTCAATAACGCCTAATATCATCTCAATTACAACCATAATGGATGAGTTCAGAGGAAAGATACCATGTCAAAATTATTGACATGATCTCTATATGATAAAGATTGAGTTTTATTGTAGTGGACCCCGCAGCCCCCTTCTCTTTATTTCTATCTACTGAGGTGTGCATTAAGCTAAATGAAATGGCATGTAGTCGCTCTCCATTTGGATTGATCTTTAGCCTACTAGTTGGTCTATTTATGTTCAAGGAAAGACTGTGAGGGTTTTGACGGTTTAATAACGTAATGCTGCCAGTAAGCCGCCCTTGACCAAGATGAAAAATGCCCACCTCATGTGAATTGCCAAATGTCAGGGAGAACTGTCACCCCCTTGCCCCACCCCTCTTCCAGCCCAAATAACACCATGCGTATTACATTCAACCCCCCACCCACCCACAGATCTGTCAGCCTCCTCTTTATCCTTTCTTTTTGTTCTCAGCGGGTGGTTAACACAGGAGGTTTATTAACTAATAGCTGATGTTGTTTGATGAGGAAGTCTTATCAGCAGGTGGGCTCTGAGCTTACCTCAAACACTGAAAGGCTCAACTTGTACATGCACCAGCAGTTTAAAGAACATTGTTCTGTATCTATCTATTTAAGAGTCTGGTTTCAACCAGCTCTATATGTAAAGTGTCATGAGATCATTTTTGTTATGATTTGGCGCTATATAAATAAAATTTGATTTGATTTGATCTACCCATATTTGTTTAGACTTTAGCAATAGAAATGCACGTATACAGTAATGAATCCAACTGGACTTATCAGACATCTGTACAGCTGCGTGGTCTCATTTAGGAGCATCATGCAAGCTAACCCTTTGGGGGATTGGGGGGGCATAAGGGTGCTGTAATTTTACATGTGTTTTCAAAGACTTTTAGAAATTATTTTAAAATATCACTGTATCAGTTCATGTCAAGGTAAATCCCATAAAGTTATTTAGGATAAGACGTTTTCAATGATTTTTTTTACCACTTATTTTCATTTTTATATATTTATGGTATCAAAAATGACATTCAGTTATTCACTCATATTTACTCTGCTGTCACTTTTTTAAAGGGCTAAATCATCTTCTTCTTCTTCTTCTTCTTCTTATTATTATTATTATATATATATATATATATTTTTTTTTTTTTTTTTTAT
>JAPQRP010000019.1:15731231-15741669 GCA_037367295.1 Apogon hyalosoma | reverse complement strand
ATCATCTTTTTTTTCTTATTATTATTTTTATTTTTATTATTATATATATATATATATATTTTTTTTTTTTTTTTTTAATTATTTTTGATTTATTTATTTATTTTTTATTATTTATGCTATTCACCTAACTTGACCCACCTCAAACTGACGAGCTTTAACTGTTTTTTTTATTGGGTGAAATGGTTATACAATAGAGGGAACAAATATTTAAATTAAATCAGTAGGTTTCTATTAATACAAAATGTTCTGGCACTGTAAATCATATAAATATGGTATGAACCTGACTATGAATATCTTGTGACTAAGGACAGGAACAGGGCTATCTAGCTCTATAAAAGAATGAGGTTATTTTTACATATGAAATGCAATCAAGTGCTTTGTTAACTGCTGTGTGTGATTGTGAAGGTAAAAACTGTCAGCTTGCTGCCATAAGACTGACACACATCTCTCTTATACGCATATTAAGTCAGATACTATGTGATCCCAAGCAGCCACAAACATAAACATAAGGTGCTGTGCGCCTTGGCCAGAATGGACAGACAGACAACAAAACGATTACAATACTGCTCTGGCCAGAGTTGGTTGAGGGGTAAAAACTGTAACCACCAATTTTAACCAGTACTAGCCAGCTGTACTGCAAATTATTTTTTCTCTAAAATGTGTGAATTACTATTTCCATTTAATTTTCATACATTTGGGATGTTTTGTTAACTGCTTCAGCAGCACAGAATTAAGTTAAAGCAGAACAGCAGAGTTAGATTTACAAAGGTAGTGGGTTTAGCTCTATAACAATGATTTAATAACATGAATAGGTGATTATATGACTTTGCAAAAATAAATAACAACAATAAAATAAATAAATAAATAAAAAAAATACTGAGACAAACCTCCATACAACCACACCATTGGTCTCATGCAATCCATTTCAGACCTGTAATAATTCACAACTGTGAGTCTACTTTATAAATTAATAAAATAATACATTTAATTCAAGCACAGGAGAATGCACAGTTAATTCCATAGACCTAGTCAGATTTTGTAGTTTAAATTTATCTAAAATTGTATGTGAATTTCCATTGTCTTAAGAAGAACATTGTATAACACTTATTTATCTTCTTTTTTCACAGTTGGCACTGGGTATGTTCCCTTATCCACAGGTAAGTTATGTTGAATGTGTATCATTGCCAAGGAAATGTTCAATATGTGATATTTAGTGACTGCTACATACCCCCCCCCCACACACACACACACACACACACACACACCCCACGGTAATGTGACTGGTGTTTATGTTGCACATTTAGATACATTCAAGTACAGTAATGTCCTAAATGCTGCATGTCACTTGTTGGAAAAAAAGAGACAGTTGTTCTGAGCTATTGTAGAAACGTGCCAATTCAGTGAAAGGTGGCCTGCTCCCTCAGTTGATATAAGGATTATTCTAAAGCCACAAAAACACCACGATAGCTGTTTTAGAATAGAAGAATAGAGTAGAATCTTTATTTGTCAGTAGGAGTTTGCCACACATGTAAACATGCACCACACACTGAAATTTGTCTTCTGCCTTTAACCCATCAGTAGATCATGCATCACACACACTGCATGCTAGGAGCAGTGGGCTTGCCATGTCAGGCGCCTGGGGAGCGAATGGGGGGGTGGGGGGCTTTTCAAGGGCAAATAAGCCAACAAGTCTCCGCCAGTCCAGGGAGTCGAACTGGCGACCCTTTGGTCACAAGTTTATTTTCCAGCCATCTAGGCTATGGCTGCCCCCCCCCCTCCATTTTGTGTGACCATATAAAATGAGCATAATGTTTCTTACATCCTCCTAAATCCTTTCAGATCTCATATGCTGGTCCTCTAAGCTTCTGTTTTCATTGAATATTTATTTCCCAAAAAAACTATTTTTTGTTGAAACAGATGTTTTTTCAAATTAACTCACGATAGCACCTTTATTTTACAGTGATAATAGTCCTCAGTGGTTTAACTAAAGTCCTGTTAATTATGTTGATCTAATGCATTTGTTTATCCTGTTTTTGTCTATCAGTGATATGTTGTAAATATTATTTTAATGTTCTCCTTTAACTATTTCATGTTCAGACTTTTACCCGTAGACTCGTTTATAATGCTTGTGTGAATTGATAACATTCTTTATAAGACATTGTATAATGTTGCATAAAACACATGCAGATGGTATGTTTAAAGTTGTGCACTAATACTCCTTTAGGTTCATCTCCACACATTGCTGTGTACTATTTTGGTGCATTTCCTTTTACATCATTACATTAAATTAAAATCCAGCTCAAATGTAATTGCCGACCACAGAAGTTACTTCCCAATCCCATCAAGTCTTAATTAGTCCTTTAAGATGGGTTTATCCCACTAATCCCTGGCTGAACAATCTGCATCAAGTTACCTCATGTTGCTTCCCATCCGCCTGCACTTATACTGTGTGAATGGACACATTGTATCTCAGAAAAGGTTTGTTTTTTTCTCTTAAATAGATCAGTAGCATAAAACCTCAAGAAAATTTTATGCTTTTGAATGAATATTACTCTATAATTTATTTTCACCTTTGAGACAAATGAGATGTACTGGAACTCTTCTTGTTTTCAGTGTTGTTCAGAAGTACAAATAATTTGCTTATATCTTTTAGATATCTGGACTTTAATACAAATATCTGTAGTTTCTACTCCTTACATTTCCAGAACGGACTATATGGTTCCAACACATTCAATACAAATTCTTGGTGATTCAGCATCAATGTGAACCTTCAGATTCTCATCATTCAGAACATGATTTCAATGTATATGGATGGATATAACAGTAACACAAAGAAAACATGGCCCACTATTGTATAGAACAGTACCTATCACACATATCAAACTGTTATGTAGAAGACAATAGACTACAGAGAAAAGGTGTCATCTATTTAGTCAGCTATCAAAGCAACCATTGCTCAGGAGGTAGAACGAGTTGTTGAATACCCAAAGGGTTGGCGGTTCAAATCCTGCTCTGTTCTAGTCATGTGCCATTGTGTCCTTGGGCAAGCCACTTCACCCACCTTGCCTCCAGTGTCACTCACACTGGTGTATGGATGCATGTGAATGTTTAGTGCAAACTGGCAGTCACGCTTCCTGGCCCAGGGCAGCTGTGGCTACAAACATAGCTTACCACCACTAGAGTGGGAATGTGTGAGCCAATGAATAATGGATCAATAATGTAAAGAGCTTTAGGTGCCTTGAAAAGTGCTAGAAATATAATAATTATTATTGTTATTTAATGAGACTCTGAAACCAGGACAGGAGTATTTTTTACACAAGTGTCTGGCCTTCTAGTGGAGTTATGAATGTGTGGACTTACCGCCTCTGATGATAGACAAATGCAAACCTATGTACACTGTTCTATGTACACTGCTTAGTAACACTAATTTCATAATTTTGATTGTTGACACATTTTTGCCAATAAACAATATTTTTATTGATTGTAGGATTATGATGGACATAGGAAACATCTCTGTGTACATATAGATAGTTTAGAGTCTCTGCTGCCAAGAAGCTTTCCTTATCTCACTGTTAATTTTCCCCTCAGTCCATATGGTGATGCAGACAGTTCACCTGCAGGCTCTAGCAGAGCGGTGTGGGGAGAGCGCTCAGATCCAGCTCGTCAGGCGCAGCCAGCCAACATCCTCAGGCTTAAGCTGTCATTTTTGCAGACGCTGGCACAGCTGTCTGTGCAAAACCCCCTGCTACACTTCACAGAGAACATTTTAGTACAGACGGAGGGAGAAGTTTGAGATGGAAAGAGAGAGTATGACAGAAACACTGGTACTTGAGTGTCCACTGTAAACAAGTTAAAGATGTGAGGGTGAGCTTGTTCGCATTTTATGAGAACGTGCTGTTTGGGCTTTTTGTTCACTCTTTAGTTTCAGATCAAGTGTGTGTTTTTTCTTCCATACATGGGTGTTTATTTGATACGTAATCTTGTGTTTACTCCTTTTGTGAGTGCACGCTCTGTGGAGTCATCACCTCATGTTTGTCATGATTAGAGATGGTGCCTTTAATTCCACTTCACCACATGTCGGGATTCATTTGCATTCTTTGTCAGGAGTTAATGGAGTTTTTGCACGGCTCGCTCTGAAAGTCTTTGAAGACACCAGACCTGATGTGATGTGTATACAGCCGCCAGCGCTATTCCTTCTGATTGATTTGTTGTCTTTGGTTTTCTCTATGGTTGTTTTTGTTTCTCTTCGTTTTGTCATATTTTCTTAAATTTGAATGGATTTCTGGATACAATACTGTGTCAGTACGTGGTTCAGGAGCTTCCATTACATTTCACTGCATCCAACTGATTGTTGAGACTGGCATATTTTTTCCTTTCAAATGATATGGAATAATCTGTGTGTTGTTAATACTGTTTGTATTCTGTCATTCAGCACTATTTGCTATATTAATTTTCAAATGTTTTACACTTTGGTTGCTCACATGTTTCCTTCGCAGACATCTGAAGTATATTAAGCTTCCCTTCTAACCTTCAAATACAAGAACTATACCACATGCACTGTTATTTATGTTCTTGCAAATTAATTATGCCTAGGTTCTTCTGAACAGTAGTCAATGTCTGCATAACATTGTATAAGACTTCCATGATAAACTAGATGGGCTAATACTGTGACTTTTCCCTGTCAGTATTACCGTTAAGTATTTGAGATAATAATAATTATAATAATAAGAATTGAGTTGAGTTGAATTGAATTGGAGGATTAGTAGAAACCTATAATTTTGGTGATGTTTGCAGGTTTAAATTAGAACAGTGAAAAGGCTTGCTCACTTCTTTCTTTTCTTATTCTTCCTATTATTTTCTTTGTTATATTTCAAATTTTGCTTGTCAAGCATTGTTGAACTTGAACATCTTGATCAGACAGGTCAGACTTTTCCCAGGATTTTGCTATGCCTTATCCTTGAAGAAATGTCTTTCAAAACCTTAAGAAGCAAAAGCAGATCTTTTAGAAGTGTTTATTAAGTTTGTCTTGAAAGGGAAATAAATACTTTGACATTTAAAATGGATTTCTTTAGATGTTCTATTTACAGAGCCCACTGTTGTATTTTCAAATTACAAAATAACAAATATATTCACTGGAGTGACCCGTAGCTTAGTTGTCTCTTTTTCCTGGTCCCTATAATCAACCCACTTTCAACCTCAAGTGTGAAAATTGCGATTTGTCCTGTTAGCATAACTGGACCACATAATCCTTCCCATTTTGGTGGTAGTATGTGTGCTATGGGCTCAGTGCCACTCTTCAAATCATACACATAGAGCCACTGAGCGTGTGTCATATTTTGTGCTATCAGTGTATTAATGCCTGTGGCTTCAGCCTCTTGCTAACACTGTATTTTGTCTAATTTAGTGGTACGACACATTTTCTCTATCCAGGACTGGTGACTTGGTGCATGAGAGTATGTGCATCTTTTACACTGAAGTAGGTTATGTACGTCATCTGTGCGGTTGCTCAGGGCTTCCTCTAGCTCTGCTCCCCTTGGTAGAAGAAATGGAAAAACAGTATCTTCAGCAACCCTAACTGCAGGGGGCATCACATACTCTTCTGTCACTGATTGATTTACAGCAGCTTTTGGGCAGACTGCGCTATCATTAGGCCATTTTTGCTTACTTGCTGCCGTCCATAACACACTGAGGGAAACAGTGGGCCCTTACCTCACACTCAACTTTATCTGCTCCTGGTATTGGGAGTACTCATGTGGGTCTGCACAATATGGGCTGCCAGTTTGTCAAGCTGAAATTTTTAGTCATCAATAGAACATGTTGGATTCCCACTGAGTCATCCTAGTGGTGGTCATTCCAAGAACATGTGTAGATTGTATGTCATGTTTTGTTCTGATATGCACACCTCAACACACACGTATGATGTCACAGCTAAACACAACCAATGCTATATTTCCACTGACCTTCCTTTCCTTTGTATCTAATCACATGGATTGCACAAACTTCTCCAATAATTTTCATCTTTCTTACCCATGTACTTCTCAACGCCACTACAATAAACTGTTTCAACCTTACAGCCAAACCTAGGCCTCTACCCTCGAAAACATCCATCTGTATTCCTGTCTCAGTAATTCCCTATCTTTCTATTCCTGCTTACATGCTGCTAACAAGATTAGCCTCCCACTCAACATGAAACAAGCAATTAAACCAGCATGCAATGCAAATGTGCAACAGACAGTCATTCATAAAGTCTGCACTGTGGTCTTCTGTGTCTGCACCAGAGTTCTCCAGACCAGTGCTCTGTGGTATTAGACACATATCATTTCAACATATCAGTTTGAATCTGTTATTTTATCTTGGCTCAAAATTTGTTTTATAACCGTCCTAGATTCTTTGGATGAAACACTTACAAGCCGGAGCAACCAGACGGACCTCTGTTTTGTCTTAGCCAACCATCAACCGGATTTGCAGAAAACAAAGTTCCACTTACCTTTTGTTTTTGGGGCCCCCGGTCCCTGAGAGGGAGAGTCAGTATCCACTCAGCCACGGGCCTGCCCATCACTCTCCTGGCTGGCTCGCCAGTTTATGACCATTTGGGAGTCTTTTAGTCATTGATTAACTACTCTGCTTCTTTATGTTAAACTTATCTATGATATACCCAAGTCAAAAACCAGTTGACATCTAAAGAGATCTGGAGAGATCTGGTGCCGAAGTGTTTATTGAACAGCAAACAACAAACATGAGCAGTCCTCGAGAACTAGCTGCCTGCTGAGGTCTTGCATTTCCCTTTTTATACTTTTCAGCTGGACCCTTCTTTCTCTGTGCGTAGAACACCTTGTTCAGCTGCCATCTTTCCAAACTTTAGTCGTCTTTACGTGGTTTTTAATGGGAGAGGATCTTTAACCTTCCATGTATAGTTTTCCATTATATAACATTTGCTCTTTGTAACTTCTCATTAGCATACACTTATCCAACTGTATCCCAGTGGGCACACTTTTTTGCCATACTTTTGTGATTTTCTACTCCTTTTCTGTTCAGGTGTTTTTTGTATTTTCATTTGTGTCAATAGCAATAGCAGTTAAAAAATGTTCTTAAAACACATCTAGAATCTAGTTTGTTATTTAGTGTCATGTTTATGAATTGCTTTGCTCAGCACTGATGTCCAGTGACGAGATTTGTTCATTTAGGCATTCATTACTTTGACTTTGTAATTTCTAATAAAATGTAAGACCTCATGTCCAGGTACTATTGGTATTATATCAGCTCTGAATAATCCACTTCCAGTTGACCTCTAAATAATATTACATTAAGAAACAAAAATAAATAGAGATATGTATAATGTAATTAGATGTGTGCACTATAGAAGTATATCAATAGATGCACGTTCATTTAGCCATGCACACATGTACAGTTATGAGGTGAGGGTTTTAGTGTGAAGTGTAAATAAATATCAGTACAGTAAGTATTGTATGTAAGTAAGTATTCTAAGAATTAAAATGCAGATTGTGCCTTCCAGATAATTAGTCAAAGACCTGCTAAGAGACTGCTAAGGGGATAAAGTGGAAGTCCTATTAAGACCCAGTAATATCCGGTCAAGCTACCTAGTACAAGAAGAAAAAGTGCTCAATTATGCTTGAATAACTTGGTCTCCCACTATCCAATTTCAGCCCCTTCAAACAGCATGCAATTTTGTCCTAGTAATTATTTCTGGACAAATTAGTTTTCCATAGTTGCCTTTAATGTGTCTGAATCAGGCAAAACTGGATACAGAGGCAGTTTAGGAGTCTCTTGGTATTTACAGACTGTGAAAACCTGTATTTAATTGAGTGAATCAATAAGTGCTCTAATGCACTGTCAAAAGAACCTAGAGAAATGAGCAATTTATTTACCAAACAGCTGAGACATTTAACTGAGTGTAGATCTTAAAGCCTCTGTTGTTCAGTGCAACATGATGAGATTAGAATAGGTGTTTTTAGATTTTGAAACCAAATAGCCTACCTGTTTTTTGCTGTATCTTTAGTGCCTTTTTTTATAATCATAGCAGTGTTTTACAGTGTTTATCTCAGTGTTCATATACATTATGTACCAAGTGAGAAAATCCTCTCCTATTTTAAGACCATTGCATTTTGGTATTTTATTTTGCTTCAAATTGTGATTGCGCTAAAGAAAATAGTTATAGTATAACAGAAATTTTAAGACTTTCCAACTCTTTAATATCTGCTCTCAACTCTAATCAACTCAGCCTAAAAACTGTGCTCATGTCTTTTTATGTATCTCACCATGTCCTTGTCTATTTGTCATCACTGATCCACCTGTGAAACCGACAAACTGAGCCTCCCTATTACAAAGCTTGCTCATACTGGTTGCAACAGATATTTTACACCCTTGCACATTCAGATAACCTGGAGGGTAAGAATAAAGCACTTCTCTGAAAATTAGCATTAGTGGATCTTTTACCCCCATCCTCACAAATGGGAGCAAGACCATTAACATTTGTGTGTTTTCATTATGTAAATGGTGTTAACGCATACTCACAAATTGCCACCAGGAAAGCAATAATTTTCTCCCAGTGATCATAATGTGTCCAAGTGCAGCGTCTTGATTATGACGCGCTAATTACATATTGTTCTTTCTCGTTTTCTCTCTCTTGCCTTACAGATTCAGAAAAACCAAGGATCTTTAATGGTGAGTTTTACTGCATTTGAATTGGAGAAAGGGAAATAAAGGTTTCCCACTCTATTGTCTGTTTCTCTTGGTTGGCTCTTTTATTTGAAAATTCACTCCAGTTTTGCATTTTTGCAATGAAATATTAGATCGTGCTTAAACTGCTGGTATTAAATTGGGTGCCATTACAGAATAAAATATTCAGGGGCTGAAGGATGGCTTTGCTTGGGCTCACTGCATTTGATTCATCTAAATCGCACTTGATTTTTCCTGTTGCTGTGAATTTATATGTTTTGTGTATTTTTGTAATTTTTTCTTCTGTGTGTCTTTTTCCAGCCTCTCCAGTTACTGCAATGCATCGTTGATGAGGTGAGTCGTCGTCTTATGTGCTTTTGCATTTAAAGTCAGTCCTAATGGCCCGGAAAGCTTATATTTTGTTTCCTAATGAAGCAAACCACTCAGGCGGCTTTGCTCTCCATTCACTCAACCCTTCACCCTATGCAGCTGCCTGAGGCAATACATGTATGCACACGCACATTACTGTGGAGGTTGGACTTGTCATGAGTAACACACACAACACACCCCTGAGTTATGTATACTACAGTGCCAGCACCAAAACAGAAAAAAAATATTGTTTAACCAAGGCTATTCTCCTGACAGTACTGAGATGTATTGTATGTTAAAGCTCAGAAAGGACGCTCACATAAGCCTGTACTTTTCTTTTCCTCTACTTATTGACATGTATGTTTTTTTCTTTCTTTAACCTTTATTTAACTTGGGAAAGACTCACTGAGACTAAGAATGTCTTTTTCAAGAGCATCCTGCCTGAGACAGGTAGAAGCACAGTGAAGAGGGCTTCAGATGGGGTTGCAGACGTACAAATAACATCATAATGTTGTGTCTGTGTTGATAAATGTGTACAATAACACTCAGTATAATTTCATTTAAAGCACCGGTCTCAACTGGGAACCTTTCCTGTCCCTGTCTTTTTTTGCCTCAGTTCTCTGCTGACGTGAACTAATAGCAAAAACTGCCACAACACCTCTGTAGACTAGATCAGCCCCCCCCAAAACCCCCTGTCACCAGCTATATTGCACATTAAACATACAATGTCACTTGTCCTTAACTGCCTATAGATTGGCCGTAATTAATAATTAAATGCTTTTGGTTGTAATGGATTGACCCTGACTGAACTGTTCATTAGTCAGCGAGACTGAGGCATCACTCAAACTATTTTTCCTGCGCCCTTTGCCGTCTCCCCTTGAGGCGAGTGAACACTCTGTTGTCCCTGGCGATCTTCCACTGCCTTACTGTCCCAGCTAATGCAGAGCTTTGGAGGAAGAGAGGATAAGCGCTGTTTGGTGAGATAAAGTTGCTTAGAGAGAATATAAAGGAGATGGCACTCAACTGAGGAGGTGTCAAACAGTACGTAGTTGTATCTTACAATATGGTCAGTTTGTTTTGGTGTGTTTTAGGGTTTACAGGTACATTGAAGGTAATATTTAAGACCCATTGTGTAATATTTATAAGGATGAAACTGCAGAGATAGGATGGTCACATTTTATAATTCCATTAGTGTATAATCACCTCCTAATTACAGGCAGCATGTTTTTTTTACATGAGATCAGTATGAGTTGTTTATAAAGTCATGGAAAAAAATTACTAGACTAGTGTTTTTCAACCTTGGGGTCAGGACCCCACGTGGGGTCACCTGAAATTCAAATGGGGTCACCTGAAATTTCTAGTAATTGATGATAAAAAAAAATCTATAATATAA
>JAPQRP010000019.1:15707147-15719809 GCA_037367295.1 Apogon hyalosoma | reverse complement strand
AATCCACTGAAACACATAGAGTATAGAGGATTTATCTGAGCCAGCTCTGCCATTGGAAACGCCTGTGAAATGAAGGCATGGATGGCTTGTGTTAACAGTTAGCCAGCGGTACCTAGCTGGAGGTGTGTTTGTGTGGTAGTGCCACAAACTGTGACATTTCTTGTGAGACACGAGATCTTGGACCACCGAGACAAGATCTAGGTGCATGGGATGGTACTAAGAAGCTGCAAATGGCAGATTCGGCCCTAGAGGCGCTAGAGGGTGGACGGAGGGCTTCCAGTCAACCCATAACAAGACATTTAACCATCAGAATTACTTTGAAGCTGTTTAATTAAAGTAAAAATCCTGCCAAGTTCCCCTTTAAGCCTATAGCAGCATGACTAAGAGCAGCCTGATCCGCCCTAACTATAAGCTTTATCAAAAAGGACAGTTTTCTTCCACCTCTTAAATGTTAAGAGGGTGTCTGCCTCCTGGACTGAGGCAGGGAGGTGGTTCCACAATAAAGGAGCTTGATAGCTGAAGGGTTTAGCTCCAGTCCTACTTTTGGAGAGTCTATGAACCACCAGTAAACCTGCATGTTGACAACATAGTGCTCTAGATGGGGTGTATGGAGCTAGGAACTCCTTCAGATAAGTAGGTGCCTGGCCATGAAGGGCTTTGTAAGTGAGGAGTATTTTTAAGTCTATCCTAGCTTTGACAGGGAACCACTGCAGAGAAGCCACTTATTAATGGAATGCTGCCTACAGTTACACACTGTGTCCTTATGAAAAACATAGTGTTGGATGAAAGTAATAGTCATTATTTTAGCCTTTTTTCATTCTGACAGTTAAGGGTAGGGAGATAAGCCCAGAGTGAGCAGAGA
The DNA here is from genome assembly GCA_037367295.1 of Apogon hyalosoma. Classification (NCBI taxonomy): domain Eukaryota; kingdom Metazoa; phylum Chordata; class Actinopteri; order Kurtiformes; family Apogonidae; genus Apogon; species Apogon hyalosoma. The sequence goes on along the minus strand of JAPQRP010000019.1, from coordinate 15,718,947 downwards.
CATGGATGGAGTAATGAGGTGAGCGTTGGTAATAGAGGGTCAGTCTGGCACAGCTGTTCTACATGATACGGTTCATAGAACCTCCACTGACAACATGTAGCAAGTGTGACATGCACACACCCACACACTGACATGCACACACCCCATTCAAAATGTCAAAGGTTTTTCACCCTCATATATTATTAGATAACGTACATTTTTACACATATTAAGTCAAGTTTTAATAATTTTAGTAATTACTTTAATTACACAGAAAAATTACTGTAATTAAAGCTTTAATTCACTAGTTTGTTTTTTTTTTGTTTTTTTTTGCCATCGTTAGACTAATTACCTTTCCACATATTCTAATACAAGTGGTCTGTGATTAAATTCAAATTGATTAAATCAGTCTACAACTCCTGTTGAATCTGTTTACAGGCTGTAGAGCATCTGCCCTCTGGCTGATGATCATGGGGGACCTTTTTGACATGTGGCTGCTTTTACTCATGTCTGCTTATGACATTTTGTCTTCACTTTTCAGTAACCTGTGTTTTTTCTGTGCCCTAATTACTGTCCATTAAACTGTAAATCTATGGTAGGACAGTAGTATATAAGTACTGTAGGTAAATACAGAGAAACTAAAGCTGAAAGAAAAGCCTACCAACCCTGCATAATTATAACTATAACTTCAACTAATGTGTAACAGAAAGGGTGTTAATAAGAATTATGTTACTAGAAATTATCTAATTATATAAGTGGTTACAACCATAATGCACTTAGTTTGTTGTTGTTTATTTCAGTCAATTTTGCCTTTAGTCTTTCTGTGTGTAATTCTCCAAACAACATATAGTAGTATTCAGTGGTGGCTCGTCAATAGAGGGCACTAGGGCACCACCCCACCTGTCTCACATGACAAAGAAGACGATAGGAATCAGCTAAAATTATTTTTCATTAATATTTAAATAAACAAGGTATGCATGATACAGCCTATGAGTACAGTGTATAATCTGCATTCAGGTGTAATTTTAAAATGTTTTTGGCCATTTAGTGAACAGTCAGGTCATGTGTTTCCTGTTTGGGATGCAAAAATCTGTGCCCAAGGCTCTCTGTTGACCAGAGCACATTCTCGTTATAAATGGTACTTGCACAGTAGACCCCTCCAATACAAGAGATAAGAGAGCAAACATCACATCCCAAAAAGAATCAAGACCTTCCTCAGAAATCAGCAAATAGGTCCGTAAGTAATACTACTATTAACTGAGCGGCTCAGTAGTTAACCCTATTGGCAACAGTGCGGGAGGAGGGGGTTTGATTCTCCGTATGAGTGTTACGATTGAATTTTTTTAGCGCTTATGTCGATTTTCTATTTTTTTTAATGCCATGTAATCTACCCGCACCACCTTCACCCCTGGTCTAAATGCGTTGTCCATATTATCAGTGGAAATGACACTTGTCTGGGACATGCCTGACTTTAACAATCGAGTCATAGAAAAGTTTGCAAGTTTGATGGATAGACAGGTGAAATTTACATATAAAAAATACATGACTGAAAACACATACTGTGTAATTTTATTTTAATTCCAATTAATATTTTAAAATAGTGGTGCATGTACTTTGGTGTATCCTAATGATGATATGTGGTTATAGTTCTGCTGAAAACTGACTTGGATACTGCGTCCACCAAAAAATTATTTCAGCAGCCGCCACTGGTAGTATACCATATATTTTCTGGGTAAATAGGACTGTAAAAAAAACAGTTACCCAGTGTTTCCTCACCGCATTAGGTCATCTGTCTTTATATGTGGTCTTGTAATTTGGACTGAGAGAAGAGAGCTGAAGAACACCTCATTTCCATCTCTTGTGGCAGGTCTTTTCTCAGTCATCAATAAACAGTCAACAGTCTCCATTGTAGTTTCATTTGTAAAGGTCAGTCTGACAGGACGCTTTACATCATTTGTGTGGTTCATGTTGATTTACCCCAGACAGACTGTATAGATGTTCATCTATGTTATTTTATTTAATGTATTTTTTTTCTTATATCCAGGATCATGACACAGTCAGTATTTTCAGATAAAAACAATTCCATATATAAAACACACTAAGAGCATTAAAGCATTTTAGAAAAGATAGTAAAAGAAGATTAAAAGACAGATAAAGAATTACAAAAGAAGTAAATAGACCTTACCAAACATATGTTATTCACAGCATCTACAGAGATTATGTAAAGCAGCAAAAGGATTCTTTCATAACAGGTTGGAAAATATTTAAAGAAGGAAATGTTTCAAATGAGATGATGTTTTGCAGTTCAATCCAAGCAGGTGGTTTGTAAAAATTAAAGTAGTTTTACCCAGTCCTGAGTTCACCCTGGGTATATTGAAGAGAACTTGGGCAGTTCATATAGTCCATTAGCTTCTTATATGACAGGATGACAGACTGTAGATGTAAATAGGTAGTTTACCAACAATGCCTTTAGAATGAAAAATAATGTCTGTTTTCTCTTGTGACTCAGAGGGGATCCATCCTACACATTCATATAAAATACAGCGATGAGAACATGAGGGCCAGGTCCAGGGCGTCATGGATGGACTGCCCACTACTTGTTGATTCATAACTTTTGAACCAGACAAGTTTAAGACCAATTTTCCACATAATTGTAAAGGTCTAAATGTCATCTGAAACAGACTCGAAGGGCAACATTTAGTTTCAGATATTTTTAAATGAAAAATATCAAAAAATACTGCATCACAAATGAACAAAAATGTACGTCTATTTTTTGCAAGAATTACAAAGTTCTCATTGTATGTATTCAAATGTATTCAGTGTATACCTTAAATCCTCTATTTTACAACCTAATTGGTTAGAGGAAAAAAATATTTGATCATACTTAAATCTGAAGAGTTTTGAAAAATGGCAGCATCACGGATGGACAAAGCCAAAAACGTCACTGATGGACAACAAAAGTAAATATCAAATTAAACATTTCAATTATCAATATCATATACATTTTTTTACAATATTTACAACATACAAATAATGTTAACAATATATTCAAATGTATTTTGCATAGATATATGCATTTAATAATTTTAAACACCGTGTGTTTAGAATATGACATAAATAATATAGTAGTCAAATATCAATGTATTTCAAATAAATTTAGTTTATGTTTGAGAGTTTATAAAATAAAACAGAATGATGGCAGAAAACATCACTTTCCAAACATTCACACTCATAAAACTCTTTTTTTTTTCACAAATTTTTTCTCATTTCAAAATACATTTTCCTGAAAATATAAATAATTAACTGTCCAAAAATATGTTTGGTGCAGATTATTTGTAATTAAATTTTTTTGACCAGATGACTTGACTTCGCCATGAACCAGCTTCAGTTACACTGTAGTCCAGCATCATACACAGAGTCTAGTATTTTAAGTAAGAATGAAGCTGCATGCATTTAAATCACATCACCAAACACTGAACAATTCTCTTTGTGTCCTCAAGAGGAAGACTGTTTTTTTGCAGACATGAACTTGCTGGCTGTTTATGGCAGTGCATTTTATTGCTGTGATTTTATCCTCTGATCACAACTCACAAGGAGCTACACTTGTTTCTGTCATTTGCCCTCTCCTTTTCCGAACCCCTACCATCCCACATTGTTTTCTAAGTTACTAGAGCTTCAGCTATAGATTATTTTTGTACTTGAATAATCTGTCAATTATTTTCTTCAATTCTGTTTAATGAACCCTTTAAACCCTAAGCCTAAAATGGTCCATCTGGACTTTTTTTCCCTTTTTTTTGACTTAAAAACATTAGAAAATATGCTGTGAGTGAGTCATTTTGCCCATTTTTCCAGAGCACTTAGAACTTCCAAAATCTAGCACTCATTTACAGTTTACTGCATGTTGTAATACTGCTAAATCGGCTTCTTCTCCAGCTTCTAGTACAGGCATGAGTGAAATTACCATAATGACACTATAAAGCGCAACGTCTCAGGTTTCAGAAACTGTTGGAACAACCACAGAAAGGATATCTAAAAAATATACTTATATAGAAATCATACCAATAATAACAACAGTATAAACATATGTATAAAAATAACTATACTTATAAACAACAACAAACAAATCCAATGGCATCTACAAACAATATGCGCACTGCAGTTTTCAACACATTTGGATCCAACTTACTAACAACTGAACATAGAACTAACATACAACTGAAAAAAATGAAGACAGATATTTGTAATGTTTGTTTTAAAGCTTCAAAAAGTGATGGAAAAGTGAACATATACACATTTTCTGCCTTTTAGTCCTCATCTTTTCTAAGCTATGCTCCATGTTGTTTGTGGTGATCTTGACATGTGCATCACAATAAGTGTTCGTGTGAAACACAACAGTGGAACCAATGTTTAGTGGCAGAGAAATTAAGGAAACAAAGCTTCTATTCAGGAAAATTGTAAAAGGATATTTTTTTAATCGATCTGAGTTGATTAATCATTTCAATTCTAGTTATCCTGTGTTTTTGCCTCTGTTCAAATTCTCTCTGACAAATTTAAATCTAATTGTGACCGCTTGCAACTGTCTCTTGACTCTGTATAGAATTGGTTATATGATTATTTTATAAACAACGCTTGTGAAGTGTTTCTGCCTTGGCTGCAGGACCTTGATTTGCTTTTCATTCAGTGCATCTCATCACAGTCATGAAAGGGGAACATTGAGCATTTCCCCAGATAGACACTCATTAAATTTGAACTATTATATGTAAGAGTAACTACTATTTTTAAGAGCACTTACACAGTATGTGTGACATTTAAAGAGGTTGATTAGTGCTGTTTTAATTCTTGGAGTTGGTGCGGCATATCAGTGGTATACAGCCCTAATCATGACACTTGTAATATACTGCAACTCTCAGAAATGCATGAAAATGTTTTGTGACCCAAAGAGACTTTCCTTTCAGTAAGTAGTGTTTTATGTCAGTGTTTAATGCTGCAATGAATATATAGACTGTAATACTTTAGATAAGAAAAGCACTTAACTAACCCACAGTTTACATACAAAGAATCATTGCAGAGCAGTTTGTGCTCACCTGATATTTCAAGACACTGTTGAACACACAGCCTTATGTAGAATGCCATTATAAGTAACATAAATTATGGTTGACCTTCATCCTTGTGTCCTATACCTGTAACTGCACTTTTTTTCTTTCCACAGGATCCCCCAGTTCTTCCTGTCGGACAGTTCACCGAGAAGTTTGTTCACTTCATCACTCAGTGGTGAGTCTTTGTCACTGCTTCAATTATAACTGTTGTTTTTATCTAGATATGGGGGAGAATGGATTTCATCATTTGGTCCTACAACATTTTAATCCACTTTGGATTTTTGATCATATTGATATGAGCCAGAGATATTATTGTTTTGAGATTAATTTGTATTTAGTGTTTCAGTTTGTTTTTTTAATTTAAGTTAAGCTGTAGGTGCAAGAAGCATTTAAGGTTTTATTTGTTTTGAGGCTTTGAGTAGTTTTAGTTTTATACTGTCTTTGTCAAGTATTACGATGGAGAATTTGATTTACATAAATCTGAAAAAGGCAGGATAAAAACTTGATATGATGTCAAATATGATTTACAAAACTATTTTTTTATACTTTGCTAAAAGGCACATGTGCAAATCCTCTTTATTCTTGTACAACTAAAGTTGTTCATGGTGTGTCTGGGGAATACCCAGGTATATCTTGTGTTGTAATGGTCGTTTAAGTTTAATTTGTTTTTATTTACTTACTTATGTATGTATGTGTGTATGTGTGTGTGTGTGTGTGTATGTTGAGATGAATTTTTCACTGCTACTTTTAGGTATTGTTTTGTCTCAGCTGTTGTCTCATAATGCTGTTAAAAGTCAATCCACAGAATAATTCTAATTCACAAAATTCCAGTAATTTTTTGCATTTATTGATAACACTTTCCAGTTTTTGTCATTTATGATTATAGTTTTAAATGCCTGAATAAGGAGAGTAGAAGTAAATAGGATAATTAATCCCAACAGGACATGTTTACAAACCACTGATACTGACAGAGCGTAGGGCCTGATGTACTTACCCTTTGCGCCCATGCAAACCCTTATTTGGTGTCATGAAATTACTGTTGAGGTGTGCATTCATTATTTTTGCATATTGTCAGTAGATCACCTGAAAAAAAACTGGCCACTCCCTTCTGCACTTTTTCTGCATTGCAGTCTCCTGAATTTTTTACTGCTTTGATAAATCTGACCCTCATTTCAATGATGTAGATTTATTTATATATTACTTTGACCTAGATGTTCAGTTCAATAGCGATCATGTTTCTAGTCAAAGATAGTTCATTTCCGACAGTGTCTTTTTTGTGGGATAAATTTAAAATCCGCTATCAGTCGACTTCTAAAGGCAGGGCAGCCATTTTGGCCCCACAGAAACAGACAAAACAATTGACACAAACCATGAGCTGCATCTTAGACGAGACAAAACCATTATTGTGGATCAATTAAAGGAGGTAATGGCATGCAGCGGTATCAAAGTGCACTTGCTTTTGTGTGTTAATGCATTGTGGTCAGAATGATTTTTGCAGTGATGCTCAATGTTGAATAAGAAGCTGCTCCCTTTTCTTTTTTTAGTATTGATTGATTTATTTCAGAGACAGTGTTTACCATGCATTTGCCTCTGATTCACTATCCTCATGTTACCTTTACAGTTACATAAACTTGTACGTTTACACAGCGAAACCGCCTGCAACTGCTGTGTGTGTACTTTACTTACTGCCCTTTGCCAGCTGCTGTTTAGTCCTTACACTTACCTTATTTGCTCAACCAGGGCAGCACTCTCTTAGAAGAGACTGAGGCACAGGTGCCCTGCTCTGGTTTAGACTATTCTAAGAGGGTCACATGACTGCCTGTAGACATGGCCCTGCCCGAATCCCTCAAAGTCATGCAGGTTGTGTCATCTATAATGTCTATTTATACACACGTTAAATTAGAGCTGGGAGGAAAATGCCAATAATAATTATCCTGTTATAATTTGATTTTGTATCACAAATTAATTTTTATATTGTAAAAATGGAAGTTATGAAAATGTTATAATAACATTTGTGTTGTCAAATAAAACACAAAATGTTTCATTGTTTAAGAGGATATTTTTTGATATTTTAAAACTTTTTTTTTAATTACTTTCTTAATTGGAAACAACTTCACAAGCAGCAACATGACAGTGCAATGTGACAGAGAAGACTTCCATTTTTTTTATTTTTTCCCTTCTGCATTTCACCCTACCCAAAAGATGACAATTCCTAATGCAATTCTAATATTAACATGTGAACAGTATAGAGTACATACAAGTATGTAAATAATGAAAATACTGAGATAAATAAGTTAAATAAAATACAATTGAAAGAAAGAAAAAAAAAAAAGGGGGGGGGTTAGTCATCACAATCAGGCAGATGTCAAGATTTCAATGTAATATGAGAGGGGTCTCCAGATTTTTTCAAATGACTTTAAGGAGCCACTAAGGAAAAACCTAAGCTTTTCAAGTCTAATGGACAGTAACAGCTCTTCCACCCACCTGCTATGAGATGGAGGTTGAGGGTGTTTCTAGTTGAGGAGTATCAGACACCTGACCAACAGGGTGGCAAAGGCAAAAACTGTGTGTGTGACTTTAGAGGTAACAGGCTGCAGGGGGGCACCAAACAGAGTCAATAGAGGATCAGGAGAGACAGTAGTGTTATATGCTGTGTTAAGAGTTTTAAAGATTTCAGACCAAAATGTGGCAAGCCTGAGACAGGTCCAAAACATATGGGAATGGTCAGCTGTAGAGTGTTAACATCTAGTACATGAGTCAGATACATTATGGAAAATCCGAGAGAGCCTCAAATTAGTGACGTGAACTTTGTGTATAACTTTACACTGTAGAAGACCGTGCCTCGCACAGATTGAAGAGGAGTGAAGTAACCATAAGACTTGTTGCCAATAATCATCAGGCAGTGTGATTCCAAGCTTTTGCTCCCAAGTGTCCTTGGGACCAGACGCTGGATGGTCAGTAGCAGAATTAATAAGGCTGTAAATGCTAGAAATTAGCCGCTTTTGTTCAGGATCAAGAGCCAGTAATGAATCAACCAGAGTTTCTGGGGGTTGACTAGGGAATTTAGGGTTCTGATTCTGAGTAAAGTGCCTTATCTGAAAAAACCAAAACAGGTGGGATTTAGGCAAGTCAGATTTCTTTGAGAGCTCACGAAAGGACATAAAAGTCCCTTGGTTTTAAAGGTCCTTAAATTTAGTTATCCCTTTGTCAAACCAAGTCCGAAAAGTCAAATCAGTGGACGAGGGAATAAATAGGTGATTGTTAACATGGGGGATATTTATGAGGCCCTATGGAGGCTTAGGCTTTTCCTAATTTGAATCCAGATTTTGACAGAGTTAGTTACTACTGAGTTTTGGGTAAAGTTAGGGGCAATCATCAGAAGTTGGGAGAAAACCAGGGAATGAAGAGAAAGTTTAGAGGATGCAAGATCCATATCCACCCATGCAGGGTGCTCTTTGTCTGCTATGTTGTTAATCCAGTATAAAAGTTGATGAATATTGTAGGACCAGTAATAGTGTAAGAAATTGGGCAATGCTAAGCCACCAAGCACTTTTGGGAGCTGTAGCACAGATTTTCTGATGCATGGATTTTTATTGCCCCAGAGAAAGGAGCTTATTAAGTGGTCGAGTGATCTAAAAAAAAAAAAAAAAAAGACTTTTTAATAAGAATGGGAATATGTGAAAAAAGATATAGGAACTTGAGTAATACAACCATTTTAACTAAACTAACACGACCTACTAGGGATAGTGGGAGACTAGACCATCTGTCAAAGTCTAGTTTACACCTCTCAAGGAGAGGAGAAACATTTTTGGAGAAAGGTTGATTGATTGAATTTGTAATATACACCCCAAGATATTTAAAACCATCTGTTGCATATTTGAAGGGGATAAAAGATGGGGGTATATTTTTGGCCAGAGAATTAATGGGGAGAAGTTTGCTCTTATGGAGATGAAGTTTATAGCCTGAATAGGAACCACATTTGTCAAAGATACTTAGTACCACGGTGAGAGAGGTAACTGGATTAACTTACAAATAATTAAACTGTCAGGTTTCTTCAACTTTCACTCTCAATAAGGATGAACTTAATGAACAATCCTGGTCCGATACTGATGTTTAAAATGACTATGATGGATACTGATGCTATCTGTTTATTTTGTCAGTCCCTCCTCTTTTGTACCATTAAATGTTTTTCATGAAAATTGACATCAGAGTGGGATTTTAAAGGTCAGTATAATGACGATAGTTTAGAACAGGAGAAATTCGTAGCTGATATGTTGGCCACTGTCATTCCACCCCACCTGTTAGGCATGACTGAAATTGACTAAAGTTTAACTTTAACACAGGGTGACTCTCAAACTGAACATTAAGTCAAAAATAAATGCTAAAATAACTCTTGACCCACACATTCTTTTTTTTTTTTTAAATCTTTTTTGCTACAAACTAGGTTGTCCTGTTTTATCATCTTTGAGGCCTTCCTTACATCATCAAACATGTTTAGGAAAAACCCTTGAATGTAATACACTGATTGTATCCACTCTGTCTAAAACGGCATAGAATGTTAGACTAGGAAAATGAAACACAACAAACAACATAAATTACAACTTCTTGTCATAGCACATTCACGAAATACCAACATCAACTTTGTCTTGCAAAACATCATGGGAGATGCAATCTTATATAGGTCTCATCAATAAATCAACTAAACATAAAATATATTATTATTTGTGTTAATAGTAGTAGTACTATTAACAGTTCTGTATTAATTCAATTACAATAAGCAACTCCATGATGACTCTAAATTAAATCAGCTGTCAATAAATCAAAATTATTTCCAGGAACAATACTAAATAAGTTTACATGGACATCTCATTTTTCAACACCAACACTGGTCAATATATGGATGAAACCCTAAAAAAAATCAACCATTATCATCACCTGAACAGAAATATTAATTTGACAATTATTATCAATACAGTTTTATTGCAAGACATTTCAAGCCCTACATTAAATCCATAACTGCTCCACTTTTATTGTTCAAAGTAATACCAAAATTTGAGTGAAATTATAAATATTAATTAAATTCTTCCACTTGACACACAGTTTAATTCCCCTTTGGTATGAAAGGTATTTGTTTGGAAGGTGTTTTAAGCCTCCTCTTAAATATTTGTGCAGAAATGAAAATTATGCTTTTGAATTGAAAGTTAAAACAAAAACATTTCTTGCCCACTTTCGAACACAGCTGGAAGAGTGACTGTGAATCAACTTCTTGCATCTTTTTTTTTTCTTCAGTATGAGGCGCCAACCCAAAGAGAGGCCAGCCCCTAATAACCTGATGGTAAGTTAAACCATGCCTTCTATTTAACTGTTCCAAGGACCACAAAATATATGTTTGAATAACTGTGTACAGAGGGTGATCACATTCATGCATTCCAAAATAAAAATTCAATTAAACATAATTTTATTATCTCTGTAGCTTTTGGAATGTACATTTCTATTTTTTTATTTTATTTTATTTTTTTAATGATTGAGGTTTTTTGGGTCAAGGACTATTAAAGTTGTCATTACTGTGTGGAAACAACAGTAATGAACTTGTTGTTGACAATGAAACATGTCACACGAAGGTCGGCAGGGAACCTTGAGGTAGGATTGAGACCTACTTCAGCAGTAATTCATTCAATTCACTGCATTGGAGACACTTTGAATGAAACAGGCCCTGCTGCTCTACAAAAGTCAAATAATTCTAGCTTACACAAATTAACTTCTTTTGCCTAATAGAAATTTAAGCAAGGGACAAAAGAAATATAATTTCTAGTGCGCATGTTTAAGTATGAAGGCAGTAGTGAGTGTACCCAGTATCATGTTGGTTTATCACATTTACATTTTTGTCTACAGCATGTAATTAAAGGTGCAGGAGCTAAAATCAGGAGGAAAAAAATGCCAGAATTTGAAAACACACACCATCCTTCTGCAGCTTCTTTTCTCAGTCCAAATCTCAAAACCAAATATAAATATACATTAACCTGAAGGTTAAGGTTGATGTCAAAATATTTGTGTGCATAAAATAGAAATGTATGCATATTAGTCTATAGTTGTGCAAAAAATAAATATTTGTAAACTCTTGAAGGAGTTCAGTTGTACATAAAATGTATTGTGTGTATTTTACCTGTCAGAATATGGATGAATACGTTTTGACAACAAGAATTACTAACTCAAAATGGAACATTATGGTTGCACTTTCTCCATTACGAATACACATTCACCAACATGACTCTACTGTCAAAAATATGTCACCACATCACAGACATTATTTATGGAGCAGAGGATACATGGATTCCACAGATATCACATGCATTCAGGTTCTTTCTCTGTGGTCAGAACAATGACTCAGTCATTTGATTTGACCTGATTTCGTTCTCTGACTTTGTCAGCCATCTTGTACAGTGATCTTGCCACAGAAAGGAAACCTGAACTCATGCGCAGTCTGTGGAATCCATGTATCTTCTGCTCAATAAATAATGCCTGTGAATTGATGACGTATTTTTGACAGTACAGTCATGCTGGTGAATACGTATTCGTGATGGAGAAAGCGCAATCGTCCATCCATCCCATCCATTTTCTGAACCCGCTTCATCCTCACTAGGGTCACGAGGGTTGCTGGAGCCTATCCCAGCCACTTAAGGGCGAAGGCGGGGTACACCCTGGACATGTCGCCAGTACATCGCAGG
>JAPQRP010000019.1:15660665-15686201 GCA_037367295.1 Apogon hyalosoma | reverse complement strand
GGGTTCTCTCCGGGTACTCCGGCTTCCTCCCACCATCCAAAGACATGCACTGATAGGTTAAGTGGTTAATCTAAATTTCCCATAGGTGTCAATGTGAGAGTGATTAATTGTCTCTATATGTTTAGCCCTGTGATGAACTGGAGACATGTCCAGGGTGTACCCCGCCTTTGCCCATAAGTAGCTGGTATTGGCTCCAGTGACCCCTGTGACACTAGTGAGGATAAAGCGGGTTCAGAAAATGAATGAATTAATAATAATAATACATATAGTAATACTATCACCAGCATCATCATAGAGATACTAATGACAACAGTAAAAACACGTCTTGTAACCCCTCAATACAGATTTCAGATTACAGATGTCATATGAATATGAATACTTGTCCTACATCCCCAGCCCTAGAAGTAGATGGGATCCCATGCAGACTAGTTTGAGAATTTTGTTTAAGAAAAAGGGATCCTCTGCCTAAATATCTCTGCGTTGTTGACTGAAACAAGAGATCAGTGAACATTATCAGGCTTTCAGCAGCACATTTTCACTACCTTTTAATTTTTAACAGATTGAGCAGTTCATACAAAATATAAAATCAACTCCCAAGAAGTTTTTTTTGGTGTGTACAGTATAAATAAAATCACAATGCGATTATCCGCAAATCTCATAAACCCATATTTAATTCACAATACAACATATAGTAGAAAACATATCAAATGTTTGAACTAAAAATATTACAAGTTTAAGGAAAAAAAAGATTTTTTAATTTGATGGCAGCAACATGTCTCCACAAACATCTTCACCCTGTTCTTTTTACATTCTGTACATCAATCCGTTTATTTGGAATTGGGTTTGTTATCAACAAAAGGAAAGGAAAGGAAAGTTGCAGGCCTACATCAGTATGTTGACACTTGGATAATTTAGTTTGATGGTTGTTACGTGTTGACTAATATTCTGTTTATAATTTATTTATCGTCCTCTACTTATTCAAGATTCAGGCTCTGAGCATCACTCGTATCAGTAAAAGAATGATACGAAGAGCAGTCAGAGAGGAAAGTGAGTGTGTTTTGTGATTCTTATACGACTGATGCATCTTTCATTGGCGATACCCAATCCTGTCATCATAACCTCATGACGTTGGTGAGCTGAGGAGACTTTCCACTGGCTTACTTCCAGGACGTTGGCTGCAGGTATTTGGTGATGACCTGTCCTGTCTGAGGTTTCTTGCATTTGGTTCTAAATTGACCATCTGAACAGGGTCCAGTCCGTGCTGCACTTCATGGCAATGAAGGCACATTCCACGGGTTACATTTTCCTCCTAAACCATGTGTGTCAACTCAGTGGTTTCATACTGTTCCATCCTCTCCGCAGTTGATCTTTGCATATGAGAGGAGAAAAACAAGAACTATGATCCCACAGCCTTAATATACTTTGATTATGACTTGATGGACATTTCATTTCTCCCCCCTCCCCCATCTCGTCATCCCTCATTCCCCAGCCATCAGCCTTCACACATCCTTTTAGCACCCTTGTCAATGCAGCCTATTCTGCTTTTCTATTCATAGACACACACACATACACACACAATTTTCCTAGCCCCCTTTCAACCCCAGAGACACCAGATGAGCCCCTCAGTTCTTCACAAAGGGACCCCTCCTGCCTCTGACTGTCCCTAAAATGTAGACACACATGCACAGATGGAAGATGAACAGCATCAAGTTTTGAACCAAACAGCACATCACAGCGCTCAGCTGTGTGTTTTGTGAACAGATAAAATCAAACTTGTTCATCTTTTTCCAAACCATATTTATCACAAAATATCTCTAATCATATAAACAGTCTGCTTGGTATGAATGAGGTGCAACCAATGATTTTCTGTTGAAATTCAAGAAAGCAGGCCAATTACAACTTTTCTTTATTCTGCTGGTGAACACTTCACATTCAAATTTATGTCAAGATTGACTTTTAAGTCCTATGGTCCAGTTTCACTGGTCAACAATGATTTTGCTACTTGAATAAAAATATCTGATTTTACCTTTAAATCTGACTGATTCAAAATCTGTGATCAGAATGTTTTCAGCGTGTCAGGATTTGGTGTTATGTACAAATCAATATTTAAGTCCTTCCAGAAAAATGCAGGTAAAAGTCTTTGATTATGCGATGGAATATGCAGGGTTTTTGTGTGATTTTATGCAGTGAAATTGCGGGAATTTTCAAAAAAATGCGTGAAGTTGCAAAAATATGCAGGAACTGGAAAAACATGCATTTCGACGAAAAAAACTGATTCTTCTCGCACACCTGTTCTAACTAGACTGCTACTAAATGAAAAATGTCTAATTACAGCCTATGATAACTAAACATACAAGAAGTAAGCATACACTACATCACAGAAAGTGCTGGTTCTGTTTTAGTTCTTTATTTTCTAAACATGGCTCAAATATGGCTTTAACATTCCTGAGTTACAAGTGTCAGAAACAAAATAATTGCTTCCTGCTTCACAAAAGTGAGGTAGAACAGACCATCTGTTTCAAGGCTATTATAGACTTTATATTCATATAACATTATTACCGCTGCAGCAGAAACCATTTTCAAATGTTTCGTGCTGGAAAAGTGGCTCCAAGCATTGATTTTCTCTTATGTTCCAACTTACAGTGGCATGGGGTGTAAAATAAAAAATGGGGGGGTTGTGAAATCATGCAAGCCACGCATATTTGGCATATTTTATATGGAAATATGCTATTATTGATGTGAATATATGCCATTTTTGAAGAAATGTGGACCCCCCACATTATGCATTTAATTATGCAATCACATAATCACATTTTTCTAGAGGGACTGATATTTGGCCTTTAGCTGCATATCACACCATTTTTATCAACCAGTTCAGGGCTTGATAAAAAAAACATATGAGCAGATGGGTTGCATCTCATGTCAGGAGATTGTAAGTGATTAGCATGGTGAATGATTTCATAAAGATATTTCTGACAAGGAAACCAGCCAACCACCGAGGGGCTTCAACCCAAACATTATGGTGATTACTGTTGGTTCCATCCAGACATGATGGAGCAGTTCTGATTTCAGATATGGAATCCCCTCCAGTAGCAGAGTAATGATATTTTTTACTTTTCTTTTTTTTAACATTTATTTATAACCATTTGTTTGTTGTTTTGTTTTTTTTTACTTCCATTACTATCTTCAAAGTTGCACTTTAGGGTTTCCTTGGATTTTCAGAAGGTCCAGGTGGTGCACAGGTTCCAGCAATTTCCATAGCATTTTCTAATAAACCAACATATAAAGTAGGGTATAAAGCTGCACTATTATTATTATTTGTATTATTATTATTATTATTATTACACTTGTGTGTAATGGTTCATAGTGTCATATATTTTATTTAACCCCTGTGCCCTCCTCAAATTTATTACCTTCTGGACACTTTCATGGTAAAAATGTGCATGCACCAAAAAACTGCTGTTAAATCATTTTTACCTCCGCCAAGGAGGTAGTATATTCATTGGGGCTTGTTTGTCTGTTAGCAAGATAACTCAAAAAGTTATGGAAGGATTTAGATGAAATTTTCAGGAAATGTTAATACTGGCACAAGGAACAAATGATAAAATTTTGGTGGTGATTGGGGTGGGTGATGGCATTTTCAGGAAATGTTGAATGCATCTCTAGTGTATACATTGGATTTCAAAAATTTTAGTAAAACGAGAAGTTCTTGCCAAAGTTCACAATGCGATTTTTTTTTTTTTAATGTCCGAGGGGGGCATAAGGGTTATGATTTATCAGACTTTAAAAGATCCCCTCATGTTTACCCAGCCACATGTGCAAAAAGGCTTTCACATGCATGTTCTTGTATCATTGCACCTTTTCATGCTCCTTCTCATCTCTTTTCAGGCTTGTGCTAAATTTTTTTACTGCCCCCCCAAAAAAACTTATCTGTCAGCACTTCTGCTCCTAAATGTTTTCACGGTTCACCCCAGAGTCCTTACTGACATGAAGCCCATTCACACATACTAGTAGTACAGTTATGGCACTGCTTCACAGCTGTTAAGTCACAGCATCCTAGACGGTACCTGGGGTCAAGATTACAAACAAACCAATGTGAAGACCTTGTTTCGCTTAAAGGACATACAAATCCATAACAGTTTACCATTTACAGAGTCTTTTCATCTTGATCCTGCATGTTTGACCCATCCAAAGGATTTTTATTGAGAAATGTATTAAAGAGAAAACACTACAGAAGCCTATGACATATAGCATTCATCAGTCAATCTGTGAAATAGTGATTAATCATCTTAAAAAAGTTAAAGACATCATATGGTTTCTCAGTGGGAACAAATTTGCAGTAAAAGAACAAATCATTTTGAGAAAAAGTTCCTCAATTTAAAAAAAAAAAAAAACACTTTCCTAATAAAGTTTGAAAGTTTATTTCTTTATGAATGTTGTATTGAGCAAAACCATGAGAAATGTAAAGGAAAGACATCAGATGTAAAAGACACAAGATGGAAATACCTTAAAAGATGTAATGTAAAAACCTTAAAATGACATAAAAGATAGAATATCATTAAAACAATGTAAAAGACACAACAACAAAAAAAGTACATAAAAAGAGATTTTCAGGGTGTGACACTGGAAGAGTCAGTACCAGTGTAGATCTGTGGTGATTTGTGGTAAAGTTTCAGTCCTGAGGAGGTGCTAAAGTACTGTTTTCAGTGCAGGAGCCACTGCTCTAGATAGCGGAGTTTAGTAATGGGACACTGACGATGGTTGGTGTATTTTCTGACCTTAGATCAAGAAGAATATTGAACTGGTTTGTGCTGGTATTATTTACTCCTCATCTTCTGAGTTATCCCACCCTACCCATGCCATCTGCTGTTAGTTTAGTTGCAAATGATGCTTTTTTTTATGCCTATTTAGAAAAGAGTGCAATCTGAGATCAAACTCAACATTTCAGAACAAAGCAGAACATTCAAAGCTATTATATGAATAAAATGTTTAATATCAGTAGCAAGATAACATTCATGTATATGATTGAAAACAAGATTTAAACTGTGGGTCTTTAAGATAATAATAATAATATTAATAATCATAATTAAAGAAAGAAAGATATGACATGGCAAAGTGATGTAAAACATCAAAACTAGATGAAATTAAATTTTGTATAAGAAACAACTTGAAAATGCTTTTGGTGCTGATTTATTTGGACTTAAAATGAGTGTGTGATCTGACTGCAGTTAAACTCCAGTTCTGTTTGGTGGCAGATGATAGATGATACACATTAGACTCTCTGCTGCCGTGCTGGACATTTAGCTTCTTGTCTACCTGGTGAGGACTAAACTAGGCCATGAAACTGATTTACTCTGCTCTTACATGTTTTACTGTCTTTCCTTTTGACTTATTTCCATCCCAGTAACTTACGTTTAGTGTTGTGGCTCATTGATTGGTTGATGTTTAAGGACAATGGCAACTCTACGGTTCTGAAAACAGCAGTTAGTTTTTGAAAGTAGCATTGCGTGAGTGGGTCGTTAAGTTTATAGAGAAAATGGCTTCATGACAATCCCCGGAAAAGTGTGTGTCCATTCCCTACGTTCTCAGACTGGACTCTTATACAGTGTATTTCTACACACTCACAGGGTCCAGTCAGTGACCAGAGGGAGCCGGTGATTAGCATGTAAATCTGTAAAGACCTAGTTATTCTATCTACCTCTTCACCCTTCTGTCTCATACGCAGTCACACTGACACACACACCATGTTTCCTCCAACACAATTCTAATGAGGTGGTGACCAATCTCTTGTTATAATTGCCTCTAACTCCTTTTAATTTCTTCTGAGCATATTAATCATACATAGAGTTATTTAAAATCGCATAAATTAATCTTAGATTAAACAGACCTTTCAAACAATTAAAGACTTAGGTAGAATTTCCCCTGGGTTTTGCCTATTTCTATTTGAGCCGAGCTGTTGCAGGTGATTATCCCATTTTGATGTGGCCAGACGGTGATTAATGTAAGTTTTAAATGGGTCCTTCCCCTCGCTCTCCTCCGTCCACCAACAGCTACAGCAGAACATCAGGACACCTTCAATGACCCAGCTAAGGAGTACTTACTCTGTAATTCGTCTGTGCACTTTTCATGCTTAATTTTAGTAGCAGGGGATTTAATTATTAAAGGATTATTCAAGTTTGAAAGTAAAAGGATTTCCTGTGAAATAATATGTAGTTTTACAGTTTCAGGGCCAAAATAAGACAAGTTGGGAGCAGCTCACTGTTCATAGATGTGTTGTATTATATGGAACATGTTACAGCCAATCACTTTCATGGCCAGTGTGTGGAATGAAATGAGCAGAGTGGGCACTGCTTTTACCTCTTTTTATTTTTGATTTAAATAAGAACTAAGACGACTAAATACAGTAATAGGTCAAAGCTTTTATCATTCACTGTTGCAGAATTGCTTCTTCTTTTGCAGGCAATGAAAAGATCTAGGCTGCCTCATGTTTTTAGTGTGTGAGATGGAAAACAGAATTCTAAATCCTTTAAACATTCTAGGGCTGCAACAACTACTCGCTTATTGATTATTCAGTCTGATAAATGATAATAAGCAGATATTTGGATAATAATTTAAATCCCAGACATTTACCTCTTAGGTGACAATTCAGTGAACAATAAGCTTTTGTTTCTGCTATGTGGACATTGAAAGACAGTCAACTCTCTTAATAAAGTGTAAGTAGTTGAAATGAATTAAGTAGTTGAAATTACTGGGTTGGTGCTGAATACAATAAATCTTTCCTTCTAAGGGTGTATTCACACCTACTTCCTTTGGTCCATTTTTAAACAGACCAGAGTTCATTTCCCCAGAAAGTCCAGACTTTCTTTAGCTGTGGATACAAACATGCAAACTCTGATTTGAATCACACAAGTGGTCAGAGACCACCTAGAAGAGATGGTCTCAGTCTGCTTCCAAGTAGACTCTGGGTCGGTCACTTCTGGTGTGAATATAACCAGCCTTGAGCTGAAACAAACCAAGGAACCATTCGCCTTTTTGTGCTTAACGAGCCACCGTAACTGCTGGAAGTAGCCAAGCCTCATGAGTAGTCAGAGCTGATAGCAGCAGCCATGAGCTGTGGACAGACGTGGACCAATGAGGAGATTGAATGTCTCATTGACATTTGGTCAAATGTCCATATTACAGAACTGGCTTCAAATGAGCTGTTCTTCACAGTTAACATCATTTTCATAAATTTGTGTCTGTAAAAATAGAATACATATTCTGAAAACAATAACTGCATGTAGGACCTTCACGTTTGTTTTCATCAACACCCACTGTCTCTGATTCACCCCGCCCCCAACTTTTCTGTCCAATGCCAGCACAGTTTGTCACATGCATGCATCCGTTTACAAAGTTTGGCCCACTAGCAAAAAGTGCAGTGAGAATGCAATCTGCCCTAAATGAAAAAAATAAAGTCCGCATTCGATCTGAATCAAATAAGCAGACCAAAGGACTTTCCAGGTGTGAATACACCCTTAGTTTTGTGCTTTTCGGAATTTAGTGTTTAGTTTCACCCTTTTGCCCACTGCTCCATCGTCTTGACCGAACATGGAAACTCCACAAACAAGGTGATGACTTAAAAAAACTATTACATCTCACACAAGAAGCAATGCAAGAGATTACCAGGCGTATTTAGATTAATCAGTAATGAAATTCATTAATGATGTCAACAACAGCCTTATGACTGACATACAGTGATGGAAAAAAGTTTCTTGATACCTCGTGCATTTGTGATGTACTGCACTAAGAATCCCTCTTAAGGCATTGAACTCTGCCAGGTATTGTGCCAGGACCAAAAACCACATGCTCCCTTCTGCACATGCACTGTTTCATTAGGTCAAAACTAGATGTTTCAGCAAGATAACGAAATGTATCCAGGATGTGACTTATTGAAAGTGTCAGAGATTTATTTTGTGAATCACTTGCACTTGTGTCTGTCTGATGCAACCACACCTTTAGAAAGACAAAAAAGATTTTTCCACAAGTATCTGATAATGTTTGAAATTGTGTAAAATTTTTAAGGATGTCCAAAAACTGCTGGAATGCTGGATATCATTTTAGTTGTTGTGTTGTGTTTTAGTTTCATAAAATTGTACAGTTGAATGAGAGCAGGACTGAAACCTGCTATCCGCTTGGATTCACTTGTAAAAAATCAGACTTGAATGTATTTATTTATGTACTTATTTACCTGCTTACTTATTTATTGTCATAAACAGCCTAATAATGCTTCAGTCAGAAATGCCGTTATGAATAGCTACAAACACCATGCAAATTATTTATGAACCATTTCGTACAACCTTCTCAAGGCGGACTAATAAGAATGGAGAGTTTGTAGACCGTTCCTAAGCTCGTAACCAGGCAGATGATCTTGTGCAAGATTTTCTATGAACGTGCTACGAAATCTCCTTTCATAGGACGCCCTAATGAATGCCCTAGGAACAACCTAAGAACAAATGCACAACATTCATGGATCAGGAGGCCATTCCAGAACCCCATGTTCCTGTGTTGGCTGCAAGTAGATCACAAGAGCACAGTATGTTGTTATTAGGGGTCCCTTTCAGCGTTCACACAGACATACAGACAGATATTCGCACGGCATTCTTAAGATGGATGTGTAATAGACAGTAGTACGTCATTCGTGTGGTGTTCTTAGAGGGGGTCGTGTACAAATTTTCAAGACAGAGTGAATGACTGGACTCAAACACATGGTGCTGAAGGGAAAATGTTTTATTAACAGGAAAATAGTCTACAGCATGATGAGGATCAGGGTGATGGAGAGAATGTGCGTGACGGACAGTTAGGGTTAGGCACTCGGTGATGGACGGTTAGCATTTTTAACATTCACTTCCCTCTATTATTCTTGTGTATCTTTGTTTTATTCTTATACGTTCTACTTAAAATTTCTTCATTTGATGTCTTATGACTCCTAATTTTTATTATGTTTAACAGTGCGGGTCAGTATTTTCCCCGCATATTCTCTACAGGAGCACCATGTAGCACCATTCAGCACCATGGACAGCACATGATCCCAAACATAAAAAATATGCCTGCCAAATACTAATAATTTGACTTGACATCACATTATTTCATACATCAGTGTTCCAGTAACTTATACCTGATTACTTTATTCTGTTACCTTCAGAAAAATAATAAGAGGGTAGTAATGAGTCAGGTTTTAGGCTCACTGAGTCTTGTACTGTCCGTAGAGGTGATGCCTCTGTATCCATGGTCACACCCACCAATGTCTCTGTCTTTGCATCTTTTTCAGGCCATTCTAAAATGCTTAACATAAAAAAGCTTAACTTAGCTTAATGTCTGAAAACAGCGATCGATCATTACCAAATTATGCATGGACATCTCTAATGCTGGGATAGGCTCCAGTATCCCCACGACCCCCTGGAGGATAAAGTGGTTCAGAAGATGAATGCATGAATGAATGAATGAATGAATAAATGACAAAAAAAAAACAATACTCTAAGATGAAACAATGTGAAGTTTATTTTGTTTGTTTTTTTTATTTCTGCCTAGGGAGCGTTAAAGGCTTAACATGGACAGCATCCATAATTCTGGGGGTTTTGTTTTGATTTTTGGAGAGGTGAAAGTGGGCATGACTAGAGATGTCAACACAAACTTTGGTGATGATTGATCCCTGTTCTCAGGCATTAAGCTACATTAAACTTTTTTTACGTTAAGTGTTTTAGAATGTCCCTCTTCTTCTGCTGCTGCCGGACCAAAACAGCAGCCAACAGTCTCTTCTTCATCTTGCAGCTGTAGCTGTAGAAGTTTCAGTATGTAGTGAATGTAATGATCATGACAGTGGACTTTTAGTACACGGCCACTGTTTATATACCAATCTAAATATTCTGAAAAAGGGTACGATCTTTTTACCAATGACTTGAGAGTGGTGTGAGTTGTACGTAGGGGTACTGTGTAGCCACCTTATGACCAAAAAATTCATGAAGTGGCTGTAGGTATGATGTAGGAAGGTCCCCAAGGCACCTTATGTCCCTTATGAAGAACGTGACAACTGTACAGTCTTTGTGCAACACAAAATCATGTAATTTTTACACAAAGGCCTCAAAGTTGCTCTTGCAATTGGAACTGCAGCCATACCAACTTCATAAGATGGCCATAAGCAACTACTGCTCCCTCCATCAATGTCTACGAACTCCAGATTTCATACGAACTGGGAGATTTTTACGAACCCATCGTTCATAAGTATCATTGTGAGTCTTAAGAGGATCTAATGTGATCAAACCACATTCAGTCCCTTTAGATAATCTGCACCTGGGACCTCATGTACAAAGGGTGCCTACGCCCTTTTCCACGTTCACGTTCAGATGTACAAAGAGTGAAATGTCCGTGGAAATGTGCGGTCCTCCATGCCAGCTCCACAGCTGGCGTACACACATTTGTAGTGCTTTGGAACCTTTGGCAACACTTAGAGGTGATACTGGGAAACGGTTAATAATGTGAAAAAGTTAATTCCACAGGGCGATGTGCACATCAGAGATACACAAATGAACGATTAATACACTGAGTCCATCCTACCCCCCTGAACCAGACCACCCACTGGACCCATCAGTGCCAATCCTGCCATTCAGCCCAGCACATTTCAAACATATAAAGAGACAAGGTGACAAACTTTACTTGTTGCCAAATGTATTTAATGTTAATGTCTGTGAGAATATTTATAAGTCGATCCAGGCCTCAGTGATGCCGCCAACTGGCCTTACGATGTCCTCTTGTGACTCGGGACAGCAGCTGGCTGTTGGGGGACCGAAGCGTCAGCTGACACCGAGAGGCTGGTCGAATCCCATGATGTGTGTTCAGTCCCATGGGGCAGTGTAAAAGGCTTAATGTCAAAATGTTAAACATAGTTTCATGCCCAAAAACTGCGATCAGTCATCAACAATCTCATCAATTCATTTAAATAATTCAGGTAAAAGGCAGTATCACATGTCTTTTTCAGATGCATCCATTGTCTATAGTGAACAAGGAAACACTCATCTTCTACAACATTGATTTACCAGTAAAACCCATAGAGTTGGATCAGTGACAGTGGATGGACACATTGGGTTTATGTTCAGTTAATGATAAACAGTATTTTGCTGAAAAAAATCATGTTTTCTTCAGTTTTCTCTTTTTTGATATAATAGCCTTTGAATTTACTGAGCTTTTATAACACCTACATGGTTAGTATTTTAACTATAGGAAAATACATGATTTTCACAGAAAAAATGCAAAAGATAATATAATGAATGTTGATAAATCACTTGGTAATGGTTAAATGTAAAGTGAAATTAATTTGGACATCACAAAAATAGTTCTGGGTCTTTATGGGTTATTGTAGTATCACTGATCTACTGCTATCTCAATAATCATGTGTCTACTACAGTAACAAGTGAACAAGCAACAAACAGCAGAGATGAACCCATGACATCAGATGTCCTGCGGCACACAAAGAAGTACAGTTAAGTTTTCTTAGAAATCAAAGTGAATATAAAGTTTTATTGCTGTGTCTAAGGTGCAAAGAAAATAAAACACAGTAATAGTATTGATTAGAGCTGCAGCTATCAGTTACTTTTGTAATCAATTAATCTATTGATGATTTTCTTTAATTTGATTAAACAATTATTTGAATAGGCAAAAAAGACAATAGTAAAAATGTGAAAAAAGACATGTCTGAAAATGACAACAACTTGTACTTCATTCCAGAACCACCTGAAACAACAACTACAAAAAGTATAAAAGTAAAAGGATATCTGAAAATATCTATATAGAAATAACAACAACAATAACAACAGTATAAAAATATATATATAAAAATCAGGGCTGTCAAAATGAACATGTTGGCACAAATTAATCCTTCATCATGATTAATCTGATTAAAAATTTTAACATAATTAACCTTTCTACAGTGCAGAATGATTCTGAATGTCTCTGGCAACGCATTTGGGTCAGTTTGTCCAAGTAGGGTTAGTGTTGCACATGCGCAAATGGTCAGTTGATCCGGTAGTGACAGACAGCAGAACCAACCCATAAAGATGGAAGACACTAAACAGCATTTTGGCCCTCTGGATGGAAATATGAGGACAAAAACGCCAAGACAGAACAATCGACTAGCATAAAGTATTAGGCACACTCTATGGTAAGGAGTTTTCTTTTCACTGAAGCACTTCCAGCTTAAAATGCCACATTAATGCAAACCATACATTAGTCGGGGATTCTGCTTAGCATTTCACCTAACACGTCACCCAGTTTTTATGAATCTGATTTCGTTTTGCATGAGCAAACAAACTCAAGAAAGAGGGAAATATACAGTTATGTTCATAAGTTTATATACCCTGGAAGAATTTGTGATTTTTGTAGCCATTTTTCAGAGAATATAATGATAATACAAAAACTTTTATTTCACTGATGGTTAGTGGTTTGGTGAAGCCATTTATTATCAAGAAAATGTGTTTGCTCTTTTTAAATGATAATGACAACAGAAACTGTCCAAATGACCCGGATCAAAAGTTTACATACCCTAGAGGTCTTGGCCTTATAACATACACACAAATTGACACACATGGGTTTAAATGGTTATTAAAGGTATCCATCCTCACCTGTGATCTGTTTGCTTGTAATTAATGTGTATATATAAAAAGTCAGTGAATTTCTGGGTTCCTGACAGACCCCTGCATGGATCTGCAGGAAAAGGTAATTGAACTGTATAAAGCAGGAAGAGGATATAAAATGATATCCAAGGAATTGAGAATGCCCATCAGCAGTGTTCAAACTCTAATTAAGAAGTGGAAATGAGGGATTCTGCTGAAACCAAGCCACGGTCAGGTAGACCAACAAAGATTTCAGCCACAACTGCCAGGAAAATTGTTTAGGATGCAAAGAAAAACCCACATGTAACTTCAGGTGACATACAGGAGTCTGAAAAAAGTGGTGTGGCTGTTTGAAGATGCACAATAAAGAGGCACTTGAATAAAAATGGGCTGCATGGTCGAGTTGCCAGAAGAAAGCATTTACTACACCAGTGCCACAGAGCAGCCTGCTTACAATATGCCAAACAGCACAGACAAGCCTCCAAACTTCTGGAACAAGGTTATTTGGAGTGATGAGATCAAAATTGAACTTTTTGGCCACAACCATCAACACTACATTTGGAGAGGAGTCAACAAGGCCTATGATGAAAGGAACACCATTCCTACTGTGAAACATGGAGGTGGATCGCTGATTTTTTGGGGCTGTGTGAGCTACGAAGGCACAGGGAACTTGGCCAAAAGTGATGGTAAAATGAATGCAGCATGTTATCAGAAAATACTGGAGGAAAACCTGCACTCATCAGCCCAGAAGCTGCGCATGGGACAGTCTTGAATGTTCCAACATGACAACAACCCAACACACAAGGCCAAGTCGACCTGTCATTGGCGACAGCGGAAAAAAGTGAAAGTTCTGGAGTGGCCATCTCAGTCTCCTGACCTCAATATTAGTGAGCCACTGGGGAGATCTCAAACATGCATTTCATGCAAGACAGCCCAAGAACTTAAAGGAACTGGAGGCTTTTTGCCAAGAAGAATGGGCAGCTCTACCATCTGAGAAAATGAAGTGTCATCCACAACTACCACAAAAGACTTCAAGCTGTTATTGATGTTAAAGGGGCCAATACAGAGGATTAAGAACTAGGGTATGTACATTTTTGATCAGGGTCATTTGGATAGTTTCTGTTGTCATTATGATATAAAAAGAGCAAACATTGGTTTGATAATAAATGGATTCACCAACCCACTAACCATCAGTGACAGAAAAGTTTTTTGTGTTATCATTCATATTCTCTGAAAAGTGGCCAAAAAAATCATAAATTTTTGCTAGGTTATGTAAACTTATGAGCTCAACTGTATATTTCCTTCTTTCTTGAGTATGTCTGCTCATGCAAAACAAAATTAGATTAATATAGATTAAAAATGAATGATATTTAGTTGTGATTAATTGAAATTAATTCACAGCAACCCTGTGATTAATGTGATTAAAAATTATAATCATTTGACAGCACTAATAAAAATATTTATTGATATAAACAACAACAAGTCCAATGACATCTACAAAAAATCTGTGTACTGCAGTCTTCAACACATTTGAATCCAACTTATGAACAACTTAATATTGAACTAACATACAACTGAAAAAATACAAATATTTTTAATGTTTGTGTGAATGCTTCAAAGTTGAAAGGAGTAAGTGATGGTTCCAATGTAGAAAAGTGAACATACAGACATTTTCTGCCTTTTTGTCCATGTCTCTTCTGAGCTACGCTTCATGTTGATTGTGTTGATCCTGGTGTCATGTGCGTCACAATAAGCGTCCGTGTGAAACACAACAGGAACAGGAACCGATGTTTAGTGGCAAGAAATTAAAGAAACAAAGCTTTGATTCAGGAAAATTGTAATGGAATAAAAAAATTGTAAAGGATTTTAGTTAATTACTCAATTGTTTCAGCTCTAGTATTGATTATTTTAGGTCCTGTTTTTGTTATTTCAAAATGAAGATTTAATTGTTTACCTGACAAAAAAGGATTAAATAACAACAAAAACAAAATAAACAATCAGTGAACAACATCAGTATCAGCCAAAAATGTCACAGTTGGTGCATCCCAAAAAGTAATTGTTCATTGTAGCTCATCAGAAGATGGACAGACTTGAAAAATGGGAAGATCTCCTGAAGGGCTCATTTACGCTCTATGTTAAAGATGCAGACCGATACGGACGGACTGTTTTGTCCGTCCTCTGTGTGCATTCCGTACATAATTCTGTCTATTTTCTGGGAACTTGCAGATGTGTACCCAGACGAACAATATGGAGCAGTACACACACACACACACACCCCCCCCCGAACTGTGGAGGCAGCGTTGAGATTTGAAGAGAATAATTTCCATAAATAGCGGAACTTTTCAAGGAGTGACTGTGTGAGATAGTGGAAAAACTACCAACATATTTATGATAACTACCCCTTCTCAATATCAACATTAGTTTCCACATTATTAACACCTCCTCTGTCGTCGCCGTGTTTGTTATTATTGACTTTCTTCTTCTCATGAAACTTTACTCTTCTTTGTGGTATTCGGGCAGTATGTTAAGAGCAGTGCTCTCTAGTGGATTGATTAAGAAACGCTCATTCCAACGCACTGGACGCACGAAAGCATAAGGGCAATGACGCAGGACGATGAAAGAAACAGACGTACCTATTTATGTACGTAAGGCGAACATAAATGAACCTTAAGGAAGTAAATTACATTAGGACGTAGCCTCAGATTTAAAAAAAAAAAAAAAACTGAAAGTGGGTTACTTGCTGAAGATAATTTTGTGTTCCTGCAGTGTCCGAGCAGGTGCGTTAGTCTGGGACAAGCCAAAGCCCTGATCCAGGTCAGATTCCTGCAGAAGTCACAGCCCTGTCAGGGTTAATTTCTGGAGCAGAGGGCGAGAGCTGGATTTGAAAAACATCACTCAGGACTTCCTTCTTTATTTCTGTATCTCTCTCTACTGAGGCAAGAACAAATGATTGATGAGATGGGTATGCGGCGCGTTGGGGCGCCCAGGAGCGTCCACTCCACCATCTCATACTGACTCACACACACACACACACACACACTGATATGAGAGTAATTAACCTCAGACTGTGTTAACCCCAGCTGCCCATTAGAAGGACAACTGGATTGATGGGGCACCCCCTGGTCCTATACCACGTCTACACTTAGTGCAGGATTAGACCACAATGGGATGTGGGG
The DNA here is from genome assembly GCA_037367295.1 of Apogon hyalosoma. Lineage (NCBI taxonomy): Eukaryota > Metazoa > Chordata > Actinopteri > Kurtiformes > Apogonidae > Apogon > Apogon hyalosoma. Next base: position 15,670,384 of record JAPQRP010000019.1, on the reverse strand, counting down.
CCATTTTTCTGTCGGATATAAAAGTGCACCAGAATTAACACGAAATTTTATGCTGGTGAATTACAGCAGTGGTTCTTGAAAGAAAAATGACAAAAGAGTGAAAATAGATGTTGATTAATAAACTTTCAAATGTGCTTTATCACTGTATGCACCCTTCATTTTATTTTTACCTACCCAGCCATACCTACCCATTTTCCAACATTTTTCTGCACAAAACACAAGACTGATCCCAGGGGGGAAAGTGGACCGTCACTACCAGTCTGTCCTACTTTGTTACTAATCTCACATTGTCTGCACCAGTTTGGGTGCTGCTGCGGGGCATTTAATGTCACGTTATTCCAGAGGAAACAGCTGACAACGCCACCTTCAGTTCCCTTTGTCATGTCATGATTATAGAGGGTCTGCATATTGACAACTTACTGATAATGGTTTGCAGCACCGTAAAGGACAGTAACAGGACTAGGTAAAGAGTTTGGCAATATTTAAACTTCACTCTGCCCACATTAAGAGTCCAACTCCACCCACAGTGTGATTCTGAAAAGTGCTTCAAAGTTGGAGTTGAGTGTCCATGTGTCCAGGTGTTGATGTGAGACAAGAGTAGTTCAGAGACACCAGGACAGAGAAACACAGGACATGCCTGCAGAACCAGTATGAGGCTCTGAAATGGTCTGTTTGGATTTTGTACTTTACCTCATACATAAAAATATTGTTTGTTTAAATGTAACCTATAGTTTGAATATTTCGCTTTACCATGCCATTAGTCTCCCTCATAGGGTGTGATCTTCCAAGAATACACAGAACTTTTTCAGTCTCACAGGGTCCAGATTTTCATTCACTTTCCGCTTTCTGTGTGTTACTGTTTTGAAAGTCCGTCTCGCTGTATGAAAATAACAACAACCTCTGAGCTGCAACTATGAACTGAAACATCAAATTTTGACAAAGACACATCTTTTTATGTAACTTTTTTGTAGGGATTTAGTCATTTTAATATCACTATGCACTTCCTCATGTGCACGTTCCAAAAAAAACTACTTTTTTTCAAACACTACTTTTCAAAGACACTGTTGCAGGATTCCATGCTCAGTGCCACTCATAAAGCTAGTGATTCTGTCATAGAAGTTTTGTAGCACTTTAGATGAAAACACAGAAGTCACTGTAATAGGGTTGAAGCAGGTATATTTTTACATATGCAAACATAATGAGACAACAAACCACAGTTCCAGAGTCTGTTTGCTGCTGTCTCCCAAGTACTGAAGTGCGATGGTTTTTAAGCATTTTACAAAAGCACCAGGCCAATAACATGAAAGGTCAAGTACATCATTGTAATGTTTTTTGTTTTTTTTTTTTACAATGAGGGTATACTGATCTCCACAGGTTGTATGTTAAAATGAGAACCTTAACATTTTGCAGTTTCCTTGTCAAGTCATTTAAAGAACTTGATGAACAACCTAGAGAACTTTTATTCCAGAACAGTCATGGATGGTGGCAGGCCAATCCGTGTATCATTCATTCTTTTCATATTCAATTGAGAATCCACAGTCGGAAAACGAAAAAATGACTCATTTCATTATTCATGTACAAATCAAAAGTCAAAAAATGAGTTGTTTGTCACTCTTTCAATTGTACACACAAATAGAAAATTGGGAATAAGCAAATGGACCAAATGTCAGGTTTCATGTTGACATTTTTGATATCTGATTTGATCTGACCCAGAAGTTACTGACGACTTAGTGTGTTACGCGAAGTGTCTTTTACTTAAATTGTCTACCATGGACCCACTGTATTAGACTAAACAACAATACCTAGAAGATCCAGACCATTTTTTCAGTTGTCATGTCGTCCTCCTTCAGAATAACATGTGTGCTGCCTCTGAATAAAACGAAATTCTCCATTATCGCAGAATGCATTAGACAGAATACTAGCAAACCCACGACTATCCAGATCAACACATGAAGAAGTCAGGAACTTCAGGGTCAGACCAAATCAGATATCAAAAATGTCAACATGAAACCACACATTTGGGCCATTTGATTATTTCCAATTTTTACAATTGAAAGAATGAAAAACAACTCATTTTTTTGTTTTTGATTTGTACATGAATAATGAAATGACTCATTTTTTCGTTTTCTGACTGTGGATTCTCAATTGAATATGAAAAGGACGAATGATACACGAATTCAGGATGATCTCTGGCCCCAAAACACTACTAACAAACTGGTCATAGTTGTGGATATGTCAGTCTACGTTGTCATCATACAGTCTTTTTCCATTTGGAAGTGAAGCTCTGAAGTTGCCCAGCAGTAACAGCAATTCTGAGGTTGCTCCGGTCGTCCAGCCACTGAGTTTCTGTTTGGAGTTCATGTTTATTTGTATATTGACAGTGTGTGGCATAGATTATTGTCACACACCAAAGCATTTTTAGCCTAAGCTAATTCACATTGCCTGTCCGAAGGTGGGCAAATATGTAAACGTCAACAACATAAATAAGGCCTGTACAGAATGCAAACACAATCACAGTAGTACACAGTACAGACAAACTAAATTACAGTAACAGGAAACAGTGGATTATTTATGAAATGGCAGTCCAGATCCAAACCGACAGACAAACCAGTCAACAGGAGTGAAAGTTTGACAATTTCCGATCTGTAAGATCTTTGAAGATTTTTCAGAATCCAGAGTTTTCAAATAGAGCTATGTGGCTGCTTCAATTCAGCATCTGATGGCATGCTCATGCTGTCTATGATGACATACAGGCCAAAATAACTTAGAATATCTCTACTTTCTTTTCTAATATGCGTTTTCTATACTATCTTCTATACTATCTATTCGTGTTGTACCAGAACATCCAGATTCAGGAACTCTTTCTTTTCCTCTTCCATCAGGCTCCTTAACAGCTGACAGGAGTCTACAATTAGCCATACTGACTGTTTACAGTGTTTACACTTCAACTGTGATACTGTTTATGCACCTTATATACATATATTTACACCATACTGATTCTCTCTGACACTTTATGCACCTTATACAGGGTTTCTGCGGGTCATTAAAAAGCATTAAAAGTCATTAAATAAATTTTGCGAAAATAAAGGCCATAAATGGCATTAAAAAGCATTAAATTTGATGTCTAGAGGCATTAAACAATTAAATACACTTGATGGGAAAAAAAAACATTGTTCTTCACGATTTATTTTGATTATATAAACGTCTAATAATTTTGATTGAAAGTATAGTGTGATGATTGACAGGCGGAACTCTTTTAATTGACTGTTGTTTGGAGCCGATGCATGAAGTCACAACACCGGATGCTTGGAATGCAACGTGCTGTGAGCGTGTTCAGACTGTGGTGAAAGAGCAGAGGGAATATTAGCAAATGTCTGAAAAATGGGAAAATGGAAGTTTCAACAGAAGTGATTGTAGGAGGAACTATTCAGAACCTGGTTAAAGTCCATCAACGGTAAACCCAGAGATGCATTTTGCAGTGTGTGCCAAAAATCTTCAAACTTTGCACAATGGATGTCAATGTGGGGAAATCCCACATGCTATCAGATAGTCACAAGTCGGCAATTAAAGGCAGGCAGTAGTTAACTATATATATATATATATATATATATAAAACTGTATCTGCATTTGGACATGGGTATTAAATTTATTTAAAGTGGCATTAAAAAGGGCATTAAAAAGCATTACATTAGATTTGCTGATACCTGCAGAAACCCTGTTATATATCATACTGTTTATCTCTGACAATTTTGCACATGCTGTATGCCATTTACCTCTGACAGTTTGCACATTTACCAGATGTTGCACATTTATGTAAATATGTATTTTTCTCTTAGTAATAGTAGTCTATATTTTTATGCTCTTTTCTCTTGCGTGCCATTTTTTTAAATGCCACTTTGTTTTGGTCGTGTAACTTCCTAGTGAAATTATTCTATTCCAGTTTTTATATTTATACTTTTATACTTGTCTTAAATTCTTGGGGCATTCAGTGTGGATGGCAAAGTAAGATTTTCATTGTACAGGGAAACCTGTTTGTTTACTGTACACAACAAAGGCTTTGAATCTTGAATCTCAGTTTTTTTCTTATTTGGCATTTTATAAATTTCATGTCAAATAGTTGATAGTACATCAGTGTCTTTGTGGTCCGGTGCCTAAGATGAGTTTATAAAAGTGGCATTGTGAGCTGTTTTCACCAATGAAATGCAATTTTTTTCTTTCATGATTTTTACGCTCACATGCATTGACATGTTTCATCACCATCAGGTCACATTTTTTTTTAGTTTACAGTTCATCAACTTGTTTTAGTGTTGAGTATCTCAAAAAGGACAGGAAAATTCAGGAATAAGCATTTTTGACAGAACACAGTTTGTTTTTCTACTACATGAGGCACTCAGCTAAATCTCCAGGTAAAAGACCTTAAGAATAATAGAGAAAGTCTGTTGTGAAGGTTAACATGTTTGTTAAAACTGTGTGAACAGCGATGGCCTCTTGTTCAGGACAGATCATGATGAAATCAGTTTTGACATGTCCATTTAAACAGCTCGGCTCAAGTGTTGTCCATCTAATTGGACATCTAGACATCACAAATAAAACTCCTGCTCAGCCCCCATTTACCGCCTCCACCCCCTTCACCTCTGATCCCGCCCTAACCTCTGTGACCCTGGCTCAGATCCACCAGATGACGTGAGTGATTGGAGTGGTCGTCATTGAGATATCACATGTGACATCTCTGTCCGACTCTACATTTGTGCAGCAGTAACAAGTTCCCTCTGTCAGCAGTGAAAGGAAATGAGAGACTAGATGAGTTTGTTTTCTCTGAAGCTCAGTTTATTAAGTCACTGATGAAAACAGAACTGAAAACAATACATTTAAAGTTATGTATAGAAATTAGAGCTGGTCAGTGCAGCCCAAAATGGTCTGGTGATAAATCAGTCTATTGATAATTATCACGTTAAACATCAAGTCACTCTTTCCAAGTCTGAAAAATTAAAGAAAGAAACCATGTGGTTATGTAAGGCTTTAAAATATAAATAAATAAATAAATAAATGTAATTAATTAAAACGTCATTAAAGACTGAAAACAAGATGAAACTGGTGTAAAAGACACAAGTAAAAAAAAAAATTGCGAAACAAATCAAGATCAAGACAAAAATGACATAAAAGTAATTTAGTAGGACACAATTCATCTGAACAAAATAAACCCTAAATACAAAAAACAAATATCAATGTTGTAATTAATTCAATTTATCTCAATAAATATCAGAACATTCATTGAAGTTTTAAGAAAGGACAGAAAAAAAGTAATTATTTGTGGTTTTAAAATGTTCATAAAAGATGTAACAAGACAAAAAATGGCAAATCAACATGAAACATGACAAAAACAATGTAGAAGAGAAAAACATTCAAACCAATGAAAATCAGTATGTCGGAATAAAACTGAAGAACGTGAACAAAATAAACCTTAAAGAAAAATGTATATTTGGATTATCAGGATTCTTTCCAAATCGAAGGCTAATTTTTAGTCCTGATGAATGTTTAAGACTTATAATATTCAGAAAAGACATACTGAGACAAAAATGACATAAAAGACTGAAAACTAAATGAAAACCATATTAAGGATACAAGACAAAATCATGATAAATAGCAGAACACTTGACTTGAGAGCATAGCTTTGGTGCTTCTTTATGTTTATTTAATAATGTGACATCCAGCAGTAAAATAAAGAAAAGGAGTGCAATCTGAGATCAAACTCAACATTTCAGAACAGAGCAGAACATTCAAAACTATTATTACAGTTAGGATAAAATATTCAGTGTCGCACAGACTAATATTAAATATTAACAGTTTTTCAGCTGAGAGTGTGAACTAATTGAATCTTGTAGGAAACAGTGTGTCATGGTTAAAGGTTGAATTTTGGTCCTGATTGAACACTGAAAAAAATCAGGTGATTATTTGTGGTTTTGAAAGATGTAGCAAGATAACATAGATGTGTATGATTGAAAACAAGATGAAAACTGTAAAAACAAAAAAAACAAAAAAAAAACAAAAAAAAAAAGACAACAAGGCAAAAATGATGTAAAGCATCAAAACAAGATGAAATATATTTTTTTTTATAAGAAACAATGTGCAAATGCTTTTTTTTTTTTTTTTTTTGGTTCTGATTTATTTGGGCTTAAAATGAGTGTGATCTGAGTTTAACAAGATGAACAAATGTCAAACGGTAGAAAATGTCACACATATTTTCTGTCATATTTTATGACATGATGACTTTTCACTGCTTTGTTACAGTGGTCCAATCCTTTTTTCCAACGCTGTGGATATGAATGTTTCTGAAGAATTAGACTATAGCAGGGATGTCAGACTCTTTAGTTCAGGGGCCACATACAGCCTAATATAACATAAAATGGGCTGGACCAGTGAAACAATATAATTATAAATATAAATAATGTCATCTCCAAAGTTTTCTCTATGTTTTTGAGTGAAAAAAGTCAAATTCCATAATGAAAATGACCTTGAAGGCGCATGCCGACATGAGTTGGTGTGTTTTTTACTCCAGCCCCTATGAAGTGATCGACAGGCCTTCATGAAATAAAGGCTTTTTAAATTTTCAAAATTTTCTAACGAAGTGAGTGCCTGGATTTTTGTCTTTTTCCAATGTGTAATGAAAATATTTACATCAATGAAGTGTACTTGAACATAACATGAATAAATATGAACAACCGGAAAATTCTCAAGAAAAATAATTTTAACAATATTTCGCCTTTGTTTATCATTTACACATTACAATTTACCGATCACCGTGGATCCACAAATACACAAAACATTTAGTAACAGGCAGAATATTGTTAAAATTGCACATACTTCTCTTAACACATTTTAGGTTGTTTATATTTGTTCAGGTTGATCACATTTTTTGTAAAAGGCAAGTCTGTAAATATAAACATTTTTGCATAATTTTACTTTTTTACACTAAAAGAGAAAAATTTGCATTTTTAAAGTATTTATAGGTTATTATGATAGTATTTTACTGGTCTGACCCACTTTAGACTGAATTAACCTAAAATGATTTTTATCAACCTTGTTTGTTAATATCTTCAGTGTAATATTTGCATCTCGCAGGCCAGATTGGACCCTCTGGTGGGCTGGTTTTGGTCCCCAGGCCACATGTTTGACACCTGTGGACTATAGCATCAAGCAAAACATGACAGATTCTTATTGGATTTTTAAGCCTTTGTTCATTGTTTTGTAAAAGATATTTGTTGCTTTTATTACAACCTGTTGTCAACATTTTCTCTAAAATGAACCAGAAAGCCATTTGCCAAAACATTTTGGATTTAAAACAAAATCTGTTGGACATAAACATTGAAGAGATTTTTTTATAGCGCTGCTGTTTAATTTATTTGTGTTTTATTATTACTTCCCATTTAATGATATAGAGTAATTATGTAAGTAGAACCTAAACTACGCTCTTCACATATTCCTGTAATAATGTTTGTGGCCTCAGTCTGTTGGATAATAAAAAATGATTGCACAAAGCGTAAAAACAGCTTTTATCATATCAGTTTAATGATAGAGTCCTATAAGTTTTAAGACTATTTTTATAGCTTCTCATTGTGACTTTTATAACTGTTATTCTGAAGGTGACTTGTGTGGAGTTTGATTAGTGTCACAAGAGTCTGTATTTGTAATTTAGATACAAAAGCAGCAACTGTTGAATCTTTTAATATGTCACTTTTATAAAGTAGGACAAACTTAATTAAAGAAAACTGTCCCTTGTTATTGGTGGTTAGTTCTGAAAAATGGCTCTGAAATTAGTAGATTAATCTAAATTCAGTTTCCAGATGAATTTCATGTCCTCACATTCTTTTAATTTTTTACATTTGTCATCCAAGTCAGAATTTTAACAGATTATTGTATACAACAGGTTATTATCAGTGATGAGGTTTTGGATTGAATTAAACTTTCTGTCTTGAAACTGTCCGTTTTTCTTTGAGGCTGATAGAAAACATGAAAGCAGGTGTGATCATTTGTGTTGCATTTTATCTAATATCCACTGGTTTTAATGAAACTGAAAAACGTGTGTGAATGTGCTGAGTCTAGAGGCTTTTCAAGGAGGAAGAAGAGACGCTACTGAGCAGAGAAAAGTGAGAAGCTGCAGTGAAACCAGAGACAGATGTGTAGACTGTGGCTACACCTGCTTTTGTTGTTAATAGTTGTATGTAGTTTGATTTTATCTCAACCTTTCCTTTTATTTGTTGTAGTTGCACATCGAGGGACCACTCCCACTCTTGGAATTCTAACCTTTTATGTAATTCTGCCCATTGATGTACAACCACAAAGAAGGGACCATTTAGAAAATGTAAATCCAGAGACTTTTTGGACAGAAAATAGATACTTTCACAACTGAGGAGTTGGAAACATTGATTGCACCCTTCCTCCAACTCCAAAACTGGCCCTAATATGTCACTGTACATTAAAGGGTCATATTTTGCTAAACCCACTTTTATTAGTCTTTGGTACCTTGTGTATTTGGGGACCCTAATAGTCCCACAAGTTTGAATGTGAACCCTCCAAGTGTTACTAAGCTATCTGGATGCTTCTGTGGTCCCTAAAAACAGGACATGGGGCTAAAAATTCAAACTAAATGTAGACTAATGGTATGAAGCAAGTTTGGAAGCACTTTGGGTCTATTTGAAAAATAAATATTTACTGGGATTAAAGAGGAACTATTTTTCAGACAAAACACATTTTTATATTATTTTGCATTATATTTAATGCAAAAATCTGCATGTAACACAGTCAAAAGGACACGAAAATTACACGCTACTATTTTTTTGAATAATTATTCTCTCACGGGTACATTTTGGGAATTGAATTAATTATGCAAGGCAGAGTGTTTCACAAAAATGACTGCAGTTTCAAAATAACTTGCGATTTTATATATGTTTAAATGGGCAGGTTCTGCGTGTAACAAGAGTGGACATGATGGGTTACACACAAAACCTGGGATGAGATTGCTGATTCATGAAAAACTTGCATGTCTGGATTAGAAAAACCACTAGGATCATCAAATTTAACAGTGCTTTTATTTAGAGTCTATAGAAGACCATTTACAGCCATGTTTTCACATCTAATGCACTGACACCTAGGTAGTTTTTCATGTCTCAATTTTGGTCAAATTTTTGGCCCCAATATTTGATTATAAATTCATTAATTATGGGATGGCTCAGAGCAAGAGTATGATTTTTGTTTTCATTTATCTGAGGTCATCATTAGGTCCACCCTGGTGGGAAATCTGTCTACATTTACCTTTTATTATTGGGTCTAAAAAGCTGGAAATGTGCCAGGTACCAAAATGTACCCAATTTCATAGAAGCATCCATCCTTTAAATTCATTTTGGCAAAAATTGAGTGGATTTCTACAACCTGTTTGAATTCCTTCTTAAGTTGTTACGTTTTATAACTAGTTCCGTCTCCACATTTGCACATATAAGGTCCAGACTTCAGACCAACATTTCCCTGAGTACGACAATTGTTTGTCAGCAGCAGCGGTTGGAGTAAAAACTGAAAATATGTCCAAACTTGGAGCCAATTATCTAAAATGTTCAGCTGTTGGTTGAACTGGACAGAGCAGCACAGCTGACAACCTGGAGGGGGCGGGACCTGAAGTGGCTCATTTGCATTTAAAGGGCCAGCGCTCCAAAGCACCTTTCTGGTGT
>JAPQRP010000019.1:15618828-15629409 GCA_037367295.1 Apogon hyalosoma | reverse complement strand
AGAGAGAGGGAGGGAGAGAAAGAGAGAGAGAGAGGGAGAGAGAGGGAGGGAGAGAAAGAGAGAGAGAGAGGGAGAGAGAGGGAGGGAGAGAAAGAGAGAGAGAGAGGGAGAGAAAGAGAGAGAGAGAGGGAGAGGTGCCATGTGCTTCCTGTCCACACGCCATTCACCTCCCCGGGATCCAACAGGATGGAGGTGCTGCTGCCGCCCACGCTCAAGTAAAAAATAAAGTAAACACTGACATAAAGACGGCTCAGAGTTTTTATTTTCTGGTTGCCGTTTGCTTTTCTTTTTTGGCACCGTCTCTGTTGCTGGACTCAACCGGGCCTGTTCCTTTAATTCACTGTTTTCCGTCGCTAACCCAGTTGGAGTGCGTCGTCGTTTTTAGGACAGAGAGGTATGTCACTACTTTTCTTTTTAATGTGCATTTACGCACTGTCAGACCTTTAAAGCATCTGTCTTAAAACAGCCACTACGCATACAAACTGTGACATGAAGATGCCAACCGCTGCTAAATGAACCGCTCTAAAGCTGTTGTACCGGTGTCAGATACATGGTGAAAGCAGCTGTTTAGGTCTGTTTCAGAGGTTTGTTGTAAAGGTCAGTGTACTGCAATGACGGGATGCAAAAGTAAGTGAGCGCAGGTGAATGTGAGATAGGCCTCCTTCAACCTAATTTCGAGCAACTGGCCGAAGGTAATCTGCGTAGAAGCTTTAATTATATATAGGGCTAGTCTTTTATTAACAATGTGAAGACGCACGGTTGGATCTGTGTAATTACCAGAAAAGCAGCTTATAGCTGTTCTTTTCTCCGCTAAGCGCATTGGCGCAGCTCAGGCTGTATTTTCCTTCTGTTCTTATCCGACTATAAGGATCTTATGGGACTCTTAAGTAGTTGCCCTCTCAGTGCGAGCCGATTTGGAGATAAGAGCAGCAGATCCACCTCCATGAAGGATGCGGGATAACCGGAGTGAGGAGGCCCAATACATGCCCAAATGACTGAATAAAGACATTACTCACGAGACAAGTGATTTCACTGATCAGCGCTGGAAGCTCCTGCAAAAGATTCATGCACGTTGTAGATATTTGGAGATGATATTTGGATATTAAGAATTACTAAATTATGATTAAAAAAAATTGTTATTATTCATTTTGTTACGGACAGTGCCAATAATGTGAGACTGTTGGTTGATTGTAATAATGAATAATAAAATAAGCTCATAATAAAAAAAAAAAAAAAAAATCCATAAATAGTTTTTAGGTCTATGTTAAATTATCATGTGTTTATGTTCATTTAAATGTGGATAGAAACTAAAATATTTCTATACACATAGTTCTATAGTTTATGATTTAATTGTGTATTTTTAATTAAAATAATTACATTATTATTTTCATATTACCTTAAATACCAGGTTTTATTTTGCGTGTTAACTGGTTTTATATTTGTAATTTAGACAATTTATCTTTAAGGCAAATAATTTTCATCCATCAGAGGCTGTTTTTTCATCCTGTTAAACAGGCCTCTGTTTCACTCCTTTCCCCTCTGATTGACAGACTTCCAGGGATGGAGTCGATGCCCAGACAGCTTTCAGCGGGACGAGACGCCAGCTCTTCCCCTCCTTTAAAGCAGGACGCACAGAGCTTCTCCAGCCCCAGCTCCCTCAAACCGAACCAAGTGAGTGAGACCTCTCTGTACGGCGTTCCCATCGTCTGTCTGGTCATAGACGGTAAGGAGAGACTGTGTCTAGCGCAGATTTCCAACACCTTGCTGAAAAGCTACAGCTACAACGAGATTCACAACCGCCGAGTGGCGTTAGGCATCACCTGTGTGCAGTGCACCCCCGTCCAGCTGGAGCTCCTGCGGCGCGCCGGGGCCATGCCCATCTCCTCCAGGCGCTGCGGCATGATCACCAAACGGGAGGCCGAGAGGCTCTGCAAGTCTTTCCTGGGCGCACACTCCCCACCAAAACTACCAGAAAATTTTGCTTTTGACGTGTCTCATGATTGCGCGTGGGGCTGCAGGGGCAGCTTCATCCCGGCCCGTTACAACAGCTCCAGAGCCAAGTGCATCAAGTGCAGTTTCTGCAACATGTATTTCTCTCCAAACAAATTCATTTTCCACTCCCATCGCACCCCAGAGTCCAAGTATTTGCAGCCGGACGCGGCCAACTTCAACTCGTGGAGGCGCCACCTAAAACTGACAGAGAAAAAACCTTCTGAGGACATCAACCACGCGTGGGAGGATGTTAAAGCAATGTTCAACGGGGGGAGTAGGAAGAGGACACTGCCCATGAATGGGTCAGGAATGTCCTCGCCGATGAAATCACAGGCCTCGTCCAGTCTTACCCAAACTAGTTCCCCTGAAATCCCACACAAAACTTTACGGTGCGAGGAAGACCAGGGGAGTAACAGCCTGAGTTTGGCAGGCGGCGCGCGGAGCTACCCAGTCATACCCGTGCCCAGCAAGAGCTTTGGCATGCTCCAGAAAATCCCCCCACCTCTGTTCCCCCACCACCCCTACAGCTTCCCCAGCTACGGGCTGTGTCAGAAAAAGAGCGACGGTGTGTCTGATGCAAACAAAACCAATGTGTCTGGTGTGTTCTGGCCTGGCGCGAAGGACACCCTGTACCCGGCCTTCCCCATGTTCTGGCCCACAGCTGGCGGGCTCCCCATGCCTCCATACCCGGGCTCGCCGCCCAAACCGCCCTCTGAGCTGCCGGGCGTCCGGCAGGGCGAGCTCGACTTATCTGACCAAAGTGACCGGGGCGCAAACACACCCAAGGACACCAACCACCACCCGCACCACCATCCGCAGGAGGGAGCAGAGCGGTGCCCCAGCTCCCACTCCTCCTCCACCAGGAATGACGAGGACAAATCCGGGGACGAGACCTCCCAGAGGAAGATCAGCTACATCTCAGCCTTCAGACCTGTGGTCAAAGACGCGGAGACCATCGCAAAACTGTACGGCAGCCGGGACAGCTACGGCGTGCGCCCCGGATACCTGTCCCCGGATTTTGTCAGCGAGACTTCCAGCTACAGATCGATTTCACCGGACAGAGACAGCGCGGTGGACGACGAGGACCCGGACGTGGATGTGGAGTCAAACCGGGGACAGGACGAGGAAGAGCCCATCCGGATCTCCGGGGGGGACCACCACCATCAGCAGCAGCAGCACCACCGTGACTCCCCTGTCCCGGACCGGATCTCCCCAGGTGCGGAGGAGAGTCACGAGCCGCCTCCACCTGCCTCCAGCCCCGGAGCAGCATCACCGGAGGACTCCGCGCACACTGGGTCCTCAGACGAGGACAGACAGATGCGTAATGGCTCCCCTCATCATGAAGTAAGATTAGATTAAATGATACTTTAATGATCCCCGTGGGGGCAGTGGAATTGACACAGTGGCAGCAGAATATGGTCTAATAAGAATTTAGTGAAGATGAAAATATAATGAAGATGAACTGGCCTGGAATTACAAAGATACAGATTTGACCTTTTGCTTTGTCAGAACATGTAGAGGAGATGCCCTTTAGTTGGCAGTTTTCTAATGCTGAGCAAAGCAGAAAGGCCGAGTCAAACGAAGCAGAGCATTTTCCAAAACAAAAGATCAATGACAGATGCATTTGCAGGTCAATTCAAACAAATGACCGTTAATTACTACACTTACACACACATATATATTCCATTTTTCTTTGGGGCAGCTTATGTCTATACAGAAATTGTGGGTTTTTGAAGACGTCAATTATGTGAAGAACTGCAGGGAATTACCATAATTGGTGTGCGTTATTAAATACAATTGTGTGCCCAATTTTACAGATGTACCCTCCTGAAAAGGACGTCCACGTGCTCCTCAACGAGCCCTCGTCATTTGGGTCGAAACAGTCGAGCAAATCTGATGGTGATTATTGATCTGAATTATTGTTCAGTTAATATGCAAATGCCGTGTTTCTTCTCCTGAAACTGGTTTTATGTTTAGGTTTGAACCATGTGTCTGAACAACAAAGCCAACACAACGCCACGTCCTACCAGGACCCAAAGGACAGACGAGGCGAGACCATTTGGTTTTGAAAACATTTTTAGCTCAGATCCACTCGGGCCTCAGTGTTCCACCAGGCTGTGGTTTAACACCAGGCTCTGGTTTAACACCAGGCTCTGGTACCTGGAAAAAGGGTTTAATGTGAACTGTGATGTGTTTCTGTGCAGGAGATGGAGCTTTGCGCATCGACATCAGCGTCCATGAAAGAAATCTGGAAAACATGGCTAAAGGTAAGAAGGCTGAATGACAATGATTTTTTGAAAAGAAACATTTGATTTGGGTCACAATAAGCACTTATTTGATTTTATTATTATTTGTTTATCACAAGCAATAATATGTTAAAACACCAGGTAAATGACCCTAGATAAGGCAAACATAAAAACATACTGAAGACACAAATTATGGAAATGGATATTTATATAAATACCAGATTTCTCATTTTCTTTTATATTTCATTTCTCACTTTTTTTCTACCTGTTATTTTCTTTACATTGTGTGTTGTATGTTGCTGCTGTCAACTGTGAAATTTCCCAATAGTGGGATCAATAAAGTCTGATTTAATTTAGATTTCACGATAAATACATGCATCTCTTTTATTATTTATCTGAATTTACACATGAAATAAATCTTGTTTGGTTTGGGTTATTTTATTTATAAACCATGTTCGTTCATTTTAAAACCGTTAATATGGAATGTCATGTTAATTTTCACCGCTGTGTTCCGCCTCCATTTGAATGCATTTCCTCGCCCACAGCCTGTGAATACGAAGTGGCAGAATTTCGGTGTGAATTTACATTTTGCAGGCCTAAAGTGTTTCCTAGTTGTTAACCACTTAATCACGAGATGTGGGAGTTTTGACTTATTATTGTAAGAAGAAATCGTTTAGAGGCTATTAATATTTTAACGAACAGAGCCATAACCCCGAGGCACGGCAGCTAATTATTTTACAACGCTTGGAAAAACCCTGGGACTCCGTTATTATCGTCTCAACCTCCAGGCGATGGATGGAAATTACTCTGGCAACGAGAGAAGGAAAGCATGGGGAATGGGTGTTATGGAAGGACGTAAACGCACCTGCGAGTCGCTTTTCTGGGCCTGACATTAATCTTTTATGCGTGGAAATTTAGAATATATCACTTTAAGTGGAATCAGAACTGCTGTGAGGTAGGAGTCAATGAATCAAGAACAACATGTTTTTAGAAGTGATTTTGAAAAATGACGCTTTAAATGTGTGTTTCTTTTGGTGCGTATTCATTATTGTGCGCAATTTCTTACACCGTCTGAGCCTGTTTTCACAAGTGGGACCAGGATTTGTGTTTCCATTGGGCGGCGATTTACAAATTCTAGGAAATTTTAATGAAATTTTACAGGCCATTGTCAGAGGAAAAAAAAAGACTAATGAACACCAAAATTGCATTTGCTGGTTTTGAGTTTTAGAAACTAACTTTAGCTCTGAACATCCAATAAATCTAAACGAATGGGTTACAATCTCAGCAAAACGAACTGATAAATCCCGTAGTGGAAATAGTGGACATCAAAACCTATTTCATGTGCAATTTACATTTTTACCAGTATTATTTCCCAGTCAAGTCAGGGTTTCCAGTTGAGCCATCCGATTCATCTGCTCATTCACTGCTTTCAATGGTACAAATGTGGGCTTCTGGCATGGATAAATGATTGTGTTTTGAATTTTTGCAGAGGAATTGCAGAAACAGCTTGTGGAGCAAGTGGAACTTAGGAAAAAGTTGGAGAGAGAATTTCAGCACTTAAAAGGTAGGAAAAAGTTTGAGCTCCGCTTCATTTTGCGCGGTGAAAAGTAGATGCACCTGTATGTTTGTTTGGATGTTAAAGTCAGTTTAGTTAGATTAGACATTAGGAGGAGAGAATGTGTGTGTGTTTTATGACTTTTTAAATTCAGGAATGCGTCTTTAAATTTCCGCAATGTCAGAGTTTCCATCTGATGTGGCCTTCGGTACTCTTCAGATAATTTTCAGGATCAAATGAAGCGTGAGCTGTCCTACAGAGAGGAAATGGTCCAGCAGCTGCAGATTGTCCGAGGTTGGTCTCCCTCCCCTTCTCCTTCTCCTCCTTCTCTTTCTACTTTGTGCCTCCATAGAACGGCGACTGTAAAGCACATGCAGATCAATGCTCTTTAAGTTTATGGGAAAAAATTTGAGCCACAAAATAACATTTAAGTGACATAGGCCATATCAGTCAATCTGAACCAACTAGCCTCCTCTGCGCCACTAAAAAAAGGGGAAGAAAAAAAAGGAAAAGTGACACTTGCATATTGAACTATTGGCCATTTGTGTCCAGCCTTTTTCCTGTAAACTCCAGCCATGTTTTTTTTTTTCATCTGCAGTTGAGTAAATTAATAGATATCAAAAGGTGAACCTGAAACCACACTGTTTTGTTTGCAAAGGTTATTTTCTCCTAAATCATGCTCTGGAAAATTGAATAGACAGACCATTATGTCGAGCTGTATCGGTTACATGCACTAGACAGCAACTAATGCCACCCGTTAAAGGATTGGTTTAATGTTACAGTAGTTTAAATACAGGGTTCAAGTACACAGAGGGGTCATTCTAAATACCATAGGGCCAAACAGCATACATTACACTCACTTCAGATAGCAGCCATTCTTTTTTTACATTCGTTTTTGACCATTTTTTTTTTATTGGTTTTATTTTTGATAGACACTTTGTGCAACGAGTTGGACCAAGAGAGAAAGGCTCGTTATGCAATACAACAGAAGCTAAAAGGTAATCTTATGCGGTCCAAAAAGGAGCATTTTTGTGATACGAAAGCAAAATATGCAAGTGCTACTTTTTATTGAAGACATTACAGTAATGTATTGTCACAGCAAACGGAAACAGAAATGCAGCTTCAAAGTGATCACTGTGAACTTTTGGAGGTTGCGTGCGTGTTCTCACTGTCGGACTCGTTTCTTCCCAGAAGCTCACGACGCCCTTCATCATTTCTCTTGCAAGATGCTGACCCCCCGGCAGTGCACCGGAGCCTGCACCTTCAAACCCCCCCTGCTGCCGCCTTAGTGCCCCGGCACGGCCTCTGCACCCGAACCCCAGCACAGCCAAAAATACTCACCCACAGACCCGCCTCCAGAGCCCCCATGTGTTCACCTCACCACCTGTAACCCACGGATTACCAAACCCACTATGTAGACACACCATTCATATGAACACTTTACTGACTATGATGAGACTCACCGGACCGAAGAAATCCCTAAAAAAAAAAAAACAAAAAAACCAAACAAACAAACAAAAAAAAAACAAAAAAAAGGAAAGGAAAAAAAGATTTTTTTTGCAGGATTTACTGAAACTTGGAGTTCATTTTGCGAATGACAGGATTGCTGGAAGCTGTGAAAGCTCACACGAAGAAATTTCTCTCTGAATCAAAATCATCTGCTCTTTAGATATTCAGAAAAAGAAAAAAAAACAATATACATATACTTAAATATATATCATGTGACAATGTGCAATGGCTTGTATAAATGTGATATTAAGTTCACATGTGTCTCACTTAGGTTTTGTTTGCATATGTTGAGTTTTACATATATTTGTTATTTATTTCTCAATCTGTGTCTGATTTAATTTATTGTTTAGATGATTTGTAACTCTGTTGTTAAGCACTTTAAATAGGCATCATTTATGAATCTGACCATGCCGTCCGATACCAAATTCTTTTAAACAGAGCGCATTTTTATGAGCACTAACTTCAGCAGCCCTTCAGGTTTCATACACACACACACACACACACACACACACACACACACACACACACACACATCCAGACCTCCTTCACCAGGTTGTGTGTTCAAACTCTGAAATAGTTATCAGAAATAAAAAGAAAACGGTCTTGAGTCATTTATAGATTCATGTACAGTATAAGCCGCAGTGGAAGCTCTAAGCCTATCCCATAATGCTCTCTGTGTCAGGGTTTTTCTACCATTACATCTATATGTCATTGCCTTCTACAGACAAAACCAAAACTTTTACCATGATTTAAAGGTCTTTTTATAAGAAGACACTGTATATGGAAATGTGTAAACTGCCACGCACTCAATTTCATTTTTGTCTCGCAAAAAACAGCTGGTTTCACACAATCCACTTATTTCCATTTATGTATGTACTCATGTCAATATTAATAAAATGTAAAAGCCACTTTCTGTTTTACACATTGATTGTTCTCCTTTTTGGTGCGAGCCTGACACCTGCTGGTTTTTACACAGAATGACGCTTTATGAGAAGGCTCATATTTCCTCTTATTGTATTTGAGTTCAACATGATCTCTTTCATTAGGCAGCTACATCAGCGCATGACATGTCCAGTCAACTTATAATGTTTGACGTGGAGTCAGGGGAGCAGGCTGATCTAATAGTGAAATCTAATTCTTCTGATGGGAGGACTAATAGATATTGATTACACGGCACTCGGTCCCTGGATGCTTCATACTGAGACAGATACTCACATAATGTCACTGACACACAATGAATGTTAATTTTCTGTGAGTGTAATTGCCCTCCATGGCAAAGCCTGTTCCCCTTGAATACTAACAAGGTCTGCAGAGCTGGAAAGACCCATTGCAGGGATGACTGAATGCTTTCACTGTGTTTTCATTTGGCCATTCATACTGAGACAAACCTGACTGAAGCTGATGTTTGGTGACATGTGGAAAAGCATACATTAAAGTGTTAAAAAGGGGCCTTTTTAGGGTGCGTTGTCCATCCACTGTCATTGATCCAACTCCATGGGTTTTACTGGTGAATCAATGTTGTAGAAGATGACGGTGTTTCCACGGTAACTATGGAGCCTCATTGAACATCCAAATGGGTCATATCTGATGACCATGAAAACATGAAGAACTGTATTTACACCAGTTATTGACATGGATTGATAGGATTAGTGGATCGACAGGTATTGAACATTTTAGATCAGTGGATGATTTTGGTCGATGGTGGATGTTTAATGGGTTAATGTTAGTTTAAGAACAAACTCAAAACTGCAAATTTAGTGTGGCAATACTTTCTTTTTGTGATAAAATCATTATATATCCAAAATGTTAACCCATAAAGACCCAAATAGTCACTGACAACCAAAACTATCTATTGATGTAAAACGTTTAATAACTTCTGAACTACTAAAGCTATCAATACTTTGAAATAAATAATTGGTGTAAAATGCAGTTTGTCATCTATTCATGGTCATCAGATATGACCCATGTGGATATTCGGGGGCTCTATAGAGAACATGGAAACACCATCAGCCTCTACAACATTAATTCACCAGTAAAACCCATAGAGTTGACAAATGACAGTGGGTATAGAGACACTTGTTTTTCATTCAGTTGTTGATATCTTTGCTGAAAAAGTAACTTTTTTCAGTTTTCTCTGTTTCTGATAGAACAACCCTCAACTTTAATCTGAGCTTTTATGAACATTCACATTATCAGCAAGGAAAATCAGGAAAACACCTGATTTTCATGGGGAAAAAAAACCCCTCAAAATACAGAGGGTAATATGACAATAAATGGTGACAAATCACTTAAGAAAGGTTAGATATAGATAAAAATTAATTTGGGAAGTGACATAAAAGTAGCACTGTGTCTTTATGGGTTAAAGGAAAAGGTGCTCCAGTGTGAATGTACAAGTTTGAAAGACATGCAAATAGCATAGGTTGTAAGGGTAACATTAATAGAAATTATTCTTTTACAGGGTGACTTTCTTTCACACATAAGAAACAGCCATTCACACAACATCCATGATATACTTTTACAAAATATAGACTTACTAAACCTTAATAAAGCACAACAAGGAGAAGGAAAACTTTCTTCTGTATTACAATTGTGTTGATGAGATCTGGGATTGAATGTAAGTGTGTTTGTACTATATGACCTTCATTGTGTGAATGTCATGTGGAGTGGGTTGGGAGGTGTAGGGGTCGAGGTCATCATGTTTTTAGGAGATGAGTGTAAGTTCGACCTTATCAACTACTGATAATTCATTGGATGCACTTTATTTGTGCCGACCTGCCCAGAGAAGGCCGACAGAAACTAACTGGAAGCTAAATCGGGTACAAAGCATGTTGTATCTATTATCTTAGGGGTTGTATGTTTTTGTTGCCCTTGTGAAACTGTGAAAATGGGCCAGAGGTCACTAAAACACACTCTCTGAAGGAATAGAAATAAATGTACACAAATTACACACACATTGAATATAAAGTGTTCAGAGCAGAGGTGGGGGTGACTAAAGTCAGCCTAAAGTCACAGTTTTTAAGACTTCAGACTTACTTGACCCACATTCATGAAATACTCAACTGGGTTTAGATTTTGATGATTTTCTAATGCGTTTTGTGTCAAAAATTCTAAAACAGCCTCCACTTAAAGTAAAAGACATACAGTCATAGAAAAAAATTACAAGACCATCAAAAGTCATCAAAAACAATGGTTATTCAATCCTGTCCTAACTCCTGTGTGTATCATGTGACTAAAACAGACAGAAAAGAAAACATGGGATGAATAAAAGCACTGTTTTTG
>JAPQRP010000019.1:15593553-15611871 GCA_037367295.1 Apogon hyalosoma | reverse complement strand
CCTTCCCCGCCAGAGAGGTGACATTCCATGTTCCCAAAGCCAGCTTCTGTAACCGGGGATCGGACCGCCAAGGCCCCCGCCTTGGTCTGCTGCCCAATCCCCATTGCACCGGACCCTCCATCTTCCCCTTGCGGGTGGTGGGTCCACAACGCGACACAGAGTCATTCATGTCATTTACATAGTTTTGTGAAGTCACAAATATTTTCTGAATCTGATGTTGCAGCGTGTACTAGAAAAGTAAGAGAAAGTTCAAATACAGAAATATTCTTTCACAGGGCCCATTGTTTTTAAATGCCTCATCAACGTAGTATAGTATTGCTGCCTTTAAAAGTGATATTTATTATATAGACAAGTTTAAACATACAACAGGTAATTCTAGATGTTGAACCAGTCGAATAATAGGGGCTTCACAACTTAACAGACTGATTTGATGTGGAAATGTTCTACTGATGGCAAAAAAGAGACACCTGATGTTACTGGGTGAGATGGATAAAATATTATGATATTTTCATTTTGGTTACTCGATCTGCAGTGGAGTGGAAGAGTTTGCAGTAATAACAATTAATGTCAGATCTACTGAAACCTTCATTCATATGTTAACTGTTGTAGGAGAGTTTGGTTGGTTATCTGTTGAATGTTTTACATTCCTCGCAGATCGAGCTAATAATCACTGAATACTATTTTAACAAAAGCCAACACTCAAACAGGGAAAAACAGAACACAGAGGAGAAACTATTTTAAGACACTCATTTTCTAAGATATAACACAAGCCCAACATGAACTGCTGGAAGGAGAACAGATTTGTCTACTTGTGAGAAAAGCAAAAACTTTACTAAAATTTTCATGTGATCCAATGTGATTTTCACGTTGATGTTTGAGTTTAACTGTGCAGTTTGACACTGTCAAACCTGATGTCTGGTATTTCCTCACATTTATCAGCTAATTAAGTTCAACTCTAATCATTAAAAATTTAATAATTTAATTTGTCTATCAGCAGGATTTGTCACATCTCAAACATTTAGATTACTTGTGATCAAATAAGCAACTTTTACAGGTGAGAAGTGCAAAAATTCAGACACTGAAAACAGACTAAGGAGAGCAGCAAATATCTAGCATCCAACAAGTCATCTCTAGACATGAACCACACAAGTTCCACATTCAAAGATTTTTACATCAAGGGATTACAGGAGATATAGCCTAGTTTAAATGATTTTAATTGGGTTTTTTGTTGTAGAAAATCATATACAATCCAAGGTATTATTTAATGACAATTATTTTATGGCGTTATGACATAACTAGGTTCTTACAGACATTTTAAAGATCAGTTCTGAACTCACTTACTTACCTTATGTCAATTCAGCTCTGATTCTATTCGAGTGGCTTAGTGACTAGATTTTAATATCTTGACTTGGAAATAACGTTTTCTTTTAAAATCTGAATCCAGGATGGCCCATTTAGGCTCATTTGTTTTCTCTAAATATTTCATGTAGCTTTAGTTGTCTATTCTATTCTATTCTATTCTATTCTATTCTATTCGATTCTGTGATTCTGTAACATATTCCACATCGTTCTGTAGCTGTTTTTTTTAATTATTTTTTTTAAATTTTTTTCCTCATTAAACGTTTTGTGGTTCTGAACGCACCCCTATCGCTGTGTGCGCGTTCACGCAGTGCTCTGCTCGTCCCAGTCATGTGACAGCACCTCACCACGCCTGCGCAAAAAAATACAAGATGGCGGAGAGTGCGGAACTGAAGGTAAGGCGCAGCCTGAAATCATTATAAATTTACTCGGTTACCGAGCGTTCGATATTCGGGACGCACGGGGCTTCAGTGATTTAAGCCTTCTGGTGCTGAGATGTTGTCAGATTTGATGTTTATCGCTCAAACACAGCAGGAACTTTATTGAAACCGCGAGCGCCAAAGCTTGCACGAGCATGTTTATGTTGATATTGAGCCGCGCTGGTTTGGCTGGACGGTCCGTTTTCTCAGTTCACCAGCTCCTGATAAGGCGGTATTCACTGAAAAACATCCTACAGTGTTTTTTTTTTTTTTTAATCGTATAGGCAGCTGCCTAGGTTGGGACATGAGAAGTGAGTGTATGTGGGGTTTGTTGGAGGATAAATTCAGCAGAAATACGGTAGCGGGTGACTGTTTATTTAATCGCGCCGACATCGTCCAGACTGAGAGCGGCAGATGACAGGCTAACATGCGTGTTCTTTCACATGAGAAACACGACACATGGCTGGACTGTGTCACACAGTTTATTGTTTAGAAAGCTGTTGTTAAGTCACCTTATGGTGTCCAAGCAGAGGCTTATTCAGCGAGAGTAACGTTACTGTGACTCTACCTGTTGATACACGCTTCATAATAAAAGTCGTCGCCTCCCGTAGCGGTGAGTCGGAAGCTGATCACAGATCGATACCAGCGGCTCGTGCAGATTGACGCGTCCGTTTTGAAAACCGGGATGTGGGCGGGAAATCACGCGATAATTACTGATATTTATTTCTACATCGTTACAATTAGATTTAGAGTGATATACATTTCAAGGGTTTATGTTAAACCCTTCCAAATGTTGTGTTTTTCTCATATATATTTTATCATTATAGCATTCTTCAAAGTTCTACCTCAATCGCTGAAAGTTGAAAACCACACATAACTGTCTTCTACGTGTTTTTAGTGTTGCATAAGAAACTACTCAGGTTCAATTAATTTCCTCTGGCTTGGTTTGATTCAATCAAGATACAGAAAGTCCCTAATTCAGAGACTACTGCTCTGGTTTCATCTTGATAGGATGTATTGTTATGTTTGTATCTTGTTCCCTCTTCTCATTTTTGTCTTGTTGGGTTGTTTTTCTGCTTATTGTCCATACTTTTATATTGTTGTATCTTTTATAAGTAATTAGAAACCACAAATAGCTAAATGTCATGTTACTTTTACATTCACGAAGTTAGAACCAAAAAAATCAGCCTTGAATCCACATTCACTGATATGAAAATCTTTATCATGGTAACAAATCCTGAACCCACCCCTGTGTCCTCAGACCTCTGTTTGGTTGTGAAGCTGAAAATGTGTTTTAATTCAAGTTTAAAAGCAGAGCAGGAGCCAATCTAGCAGTTATTGATCTGAGCCTTGTGCTATTTTTAGCCCTCTGCCCACTATGTTTCCAGGATCTTTGGATCTATAGAAGCTTCCTTGTGCCAGCTTAGCTCATGGAGGGACTAAACAGGCTTTCATTTAAACACGACGTGATTCTGTCTGTTACTGGCCAGACAGATGTGACTTTATACTTTTAAGACAATCACAAAACAGATGTGGTGGCCATGAACCTTTCATGAACGTTTCTTAACCTTAATCATAAGCTCTGCGTATTTTTCAGGTTTGACTCCAAATTTTATTACGTACTTGTTGAAGGTCATGAATGTCAGTGCCTGGAGCAAATTCAACTTTTATTGACTGTCACTAATGATACTTGACTGTCTAAGAATGTTATCATGGCAAACATTGTTATAACAGACAATGTTGATAATTGTCACAATGAGTATCAAATTATTATAATGAATATTATTTCAAGATTAAAATCAGGATGCATCATTGTAACTTTTTCATGTCCAATACAGTTACCGGTTCCCAGGTTTTGGGTTTGGCTGACACTGGTGGCTGTGGCTCAGTTGGTAGAGGGGGTCATCTAATGACTGGAGGGTCGGCAGTTCGAATCCTGCCTCTGACTGTTCACATGTTGAAGTGTCCTTGGGCAAGACACTGAACCCTAAATTGCTCCCAGCTGCTTGAATGGGTGAATATGAGGCTTTGTGAACCACTTAAGGCACCATAAAAGTGTGGAAAAGTGCTACATAAGTACCAACCATTTAGGATACCACTGGACTTATGGAGGTGTAGCTGCTGTTATCTGGTACAACTATTTGGTCAGTACCAGACAGATAATCTGATACTGGTGTTGGTACAGGTGCATCTGTAATTTAAACACACATTCTGCAAATGTGACATGAAGCTAGATATTATTTATAAAACCCTGGAAAGAAACAACAGATCCAACAGTTTGATTGTTTTTGCTCATTTAGATTTTATTTGGTTATAATGATTATATAATGGTTGCATGTGACTACTGATGTCCTGGGTTTGATTCCAACACCAGTCGATGGGTGTGGGACCTTTCTGTGTGGAGTTTGCATGTTCTCCCTGTGTGTGCTTGGGTTCTCTCTGGGTACTCTAGCTTCCTCCCACCATCCAAAGACATGCATTGATAGGTAAATTTATTTCATTTTCATTTATTTGTTTATTTCGAGCATTCACAGAATACATGCAAATTAAAAACAACAAAAAAAAATCCAAAATCATTTGTTTACACTCAAAAAGGAGTTGGAAGAAGAAAAATTATTTAATCCTACCACCATTCTAATCATCAAATAACATATTTATGTTTTAGATACTCACTCCTGTCCTTAGACTTCAAGCCAGAACGATGAACAAAATAGGCCTATACCAAACTAGAATAAATTCATTCGACAGTATTTACATTATAGAACCAAAATGTGTGTGAAAAATAGAAACAAAGTACATTCCTGGTGGTATTACCATGGATAACAGTTAATTGTTAACTTCCATTACAATAATTACATACCAATAACGGTAGGAAAAAAACTGCAAGACCACTAATGGTAAAGGGTAGCACAGAACAGCAATGGTAAGAAAAATACCAGAAGGTAATGGACAACACATATCAACTAGATGAGGTTAATTGGTTAATCTAAATTGTCCATAGGTGTGATTGTGAGAGTGATTGGTTCTTTGTCTCTATATGTTCAGCCCAGTGATGTACTGGCGACTTGTCCAGGGTGTACCCCACCTTTGCCCATAAGTAGCTGGGATAGGCTCCAGCCACCCCTGTGACCTTAGTGATGATAAAGCGGGTTCAGATGATGAATGAATTAATGTATTATGATAACAGTATTTTTTTTTTTTAACAAACATACAGGCTGTAGATTTTGTCAGAAGACACAATCTGGCTCATAGGATGTATTTGCCAGAATAGATGTAACTTTTTTAGCTGCACAGTGCCAGGATTGTCATTCTCCTTCCTTCCTCTGTCTGTGTTTTACCGTTTGAAACTCTGCTTCACTATGTGAAAGAACAGCAACCTCCCAGCTGCAACTACAAGCTGAAAATGGCAAGGTTTGACAAAAGCATTAATCTTTTTGTGTTATTTTCTTTTGTAGTGATATAGTCATTTTAATAATGGCATATACCTCCTTATGTGCATATATTCCACTTAAATAAATTGTCTCTCAACACTGTTTTGCAATCACACTGTTGCTGTGTTGTGCTCAGTGATGCTCAAAATGTGGTTGGACAAAGTGTGGAGGTCTGGCTATCTGAGACTACTTCACATCGCTAGTTCGATTATTTGGTCCTCACCAGGCAATAAAATAGTTCTTCTGTAGCATATAGACTCCAGTGTGGTCTGCTTTCACACCTACAAATGAACCAAAATTGGTCCGATTGACATTTCATCAATGTATATCTTCCGGTAGAAATAAGCGCCAATTTGGACTCACTATGGAGCGACATGTTTGCACATTGGTACTTGCTCTGATCTTTGTAAATTACATTCTGTGTATTGGCCATTTTTGGCATAATATCCAATTCAAGAATGAATTGCGGCTGCATCTGGAGAACAATCTGCTGATGCACTGGAGTCGCTGAAGGCGTATAGCGCGTCATTTCAGGCAGAGGAGAGGCGCTATTTTCATGAATGTGGTCATGCTGACCTGACCTGACCCATGATGCATTTGGAATAGTTCGTTTGGACCTACTGTCTATGGTTTGGACCTGAGTTTGCGTTCTCACCAGAGGGACCGCACCAGAGTTTGGCCTTTGGTACAGAGTCAAGCGGACCGAGACCACCTCTTTTTTGAGGTCTCGGTCCACTTGATTTAGTGCGGATCCAAGTGCGATTGATGCTTTCACACCAACGAAAACTAACCAGACTAAGAGCTTTTGGTTCAAATAGAACATTTGGTGCACACCAAGTGCTGTTGGTGTGAAAGCACCCTAAGTACACAGCATGTAAAAAGTAAATACAAAAAACTAAGCTCATTGATCAGGCACATGATTTTTTAAAGTAGTGTTTCACTGGCAGAGTGACTTATTTTCATTGAGAGTTAATATGTTAATTATTTTTGGGATTGATCAGTTAGTTGTGTGGTCTATAAAAAGAGAGAAAAAATGGTGAGTGAGAGGATCAATACATTTAAGAAGCTGGAATACTCAAACTGATTAACAGATTATAAAAATAGCAGGTGATTAATTTAAAGTCAAATAGTGTCTACTTATGTACTGTGAACAAACATTTAGGTGCTGTGTCCACGTCATAATGCTGTGGAAAATCCTGTACTAGTAATAATCCTTCAGCTTAAACATTCACATAAACTGGTTTTAGGTTTCTAAAGTAGGACAAGGGCATTTTCTAAGACTATAAGCTTGGGAGCTTTCAGGCGGCAGTCGAAACCTCTGATTGTGTTGATGGATGACATTTCATTTGATGGAAGCAGAAATATTTTTTCAGAGTCAAAAGTGATGTGATGTAGTTTAGCTCTGATCCATTATTCAGCTCCAAAGTGCACATTGTCACATTTTTGTGTGGTGATCTCTGGTGTCATATTATACTCTTAAAGCCCTATCAGTGATGCAGGGATTACCATGAATGAAAACAATGTGCTCCAGCATAAAAGTATTTATAATGATCTCTCTCCTCCGTTATGGGAAGACCCTCAATGTAAATTATTAAATGAACACCCCTAACTCTGGTACATCATGGCATTGAAATGCTGTGTCCCATCTGAGATTAATTTTCAGTTTTTTCAGTGAATTTCTCTGTCCCTTCTGTGCCCATGTTTCACATTCTGCTGAAATGCTGTTATAAGTGTCAAGAGACTAAAGTGGGTTGTACAGCAAATAATATTCTTACTCTGAAGGTACAAACATATAGTGAGATAAAAGAAGTTGCAGGATACCGATGACATTTTGGATACTGGAACAGGAAGCATATTTTTTAATGTAATGTAGTGCAGTGCACTACAAATGCAGTAACACTGTCACTGTCCTTACTCATATTTTAAAACACTAGAAGTTCTATCCATCTACAAAAAGCCTCAAAAGCCAGAAGTTAAGATGAATGTACAGAGAATTGTTGCTAGTGAAAACATTCACCATCTTTTCTTGTTGCATTGATCTGAACTGGCAGCTTTTCAAAATATTGCATTATTGTGCTTTGCAAATAGTTGCAAGTTGATAGCTCTTCTGATTGTGAGTAAATTGTACGAAATCATCTTAAGTTGTTTCTAAACTTCCACTAAAGCACTCAACAAATACATAAAGTTCGGTTGTATGAACAAACTCAAAGCATGAATAAATCAAAATTGTTATTTTTCCAACAGTCTACTTCCTGTCAGTCAGAATAAGTACCATCTGAATCGCTAACACACTATCCCCTATCAAAAATAAAGAGTGGCCTGCTATCCTCTAGTTCTGGACTGAGTACCATTATAATCATATAATTAAGTGCACACACCAAACTTCAACTACTGTCACGTTTGTGTGAGAGTGAAAGTGGTGCAAACCGGTCACTGAATGTCTTTTCCTATATATTCCATATTATTTTCCTGTTTGTCTTGATAAATAAAAGTTTAAATTCAAAGTGGGGTGTTTAAATTCAACCTTTAATTTCCTTGTTTTCATAGAAATTAAGTAAAACAACTGGATGACAACAGTGTACGTTAATTCAATTAATTTGACTTTTTATATACAGTGAAAGGTGCTTACTGATCAAAATCTAGATCAGTACTCTGTTGCTGTCATATACAATGTCACATGATGAACTGAAAATATTCTGGTAAGTGGTGACTGTATTCAGCACAGATCCAATACACTCACACAGGTCTAGACATACAGGACTGCTCAAGTTGTTACTGCTTCACTGATCTGTTAAAGGTGGGGTATGAGACCATAGAAAAACAGTTTGAGCAAGCTACATTTTGAAAATACACAATTCAAAAGTCCAAACCCCTTTCTTCAGACATCCCCCCAAAGCCACGCCTCCAGAATACTGGCATGTGCAATACTTGTTCCTGAGGGTTCACGAGTGCTGCACAACAACAATTTGCCCGGCTCCGGTTTGGGCTCTGATCCATGCATACCTCATTCAGTCTCCTCCAACACCCCGCTCTTACAGAACAGTCCCAGTTCATACCTATCTGGCTAATGTTACATTTCCTAGTGATTTATGTTAGTGACAAAACAGTTTTCCATCCTTATATTGCTAATATAGCTAGTCAAGCTCTGGCTTCGTTTCCTGTACCAGTGCTCCAATCCTCTGAGAACAAGCGATTCGTGCACGATGAGGGGTACGGGCAGAGGGGGGAGGGACAAATGGCAGTTGAGTTTGATAGACATATCACCGTTCAATCATTTTGAGTGGGTGTTTAAAATGATTGGATGGTGTTTTTTCAGTCCTGTCCATTCCACAGGTGACTACATTTTTAATTATTGTGTTAGAGCATGTAAGTAATTGGTTGTAATCAGGGTGTGAAGGGGATTTTAAGCAATATAGTAAAAAATGCTCCAGGAAAAAATCTTGCACCCCACCTTTAAGAATAAACATAGTAAATACATAAATAAATAGCAAACTGTTCATTATAGTGACATAAACCCTGACAGGATGATACAGGATTATCCCCCCACCCATGTCCATGTGCTTCCCGTCTACCTAATTTCATTCTGCAGGCACACCTGGGTATTAATAGTGTAGGGGAGACCAGGGACAGTTGTAACATGGGTCAGTTGCAACACTTGCAGTTGCTCTAACCAGGAACAACTTTGGACTCACCTAATTCATGCTGCACATGCTCAGTTTAGTCCTTAGTCCACATGGGAAGTTGTAGTGCCATGAGGAAGACATAATTTTGTGGTCAGTAATATTTGTTGCTCTAATTGTTTTTGTGATTCTGTAGCTTGGTTTGTAGTTGGACTCATTAAAGGTAGGTGTCGCTGACATTTTAAAGAAGGATTTACCAAACAATTTTTATGTCATTACTTTATAAAATATAGACTCACATCTTTTTCAAAAGTCTGCTCTCCCCAGCGTAAAAACTACCACATCTACAACCCCAGGGGTCACATACTAGTCTGATATAAGAATATTATATAACGTTTGAAAGTTGTGTCAATTATCTTTGTGAGATAAAGATTTATGCAACTGTTAATCCACATGTCCACAATTATCTAATGTACGATTATTATATCTTGTGTAGATCAATGTTCTTATTTCATATATCGGCCAATATATCGATTTTCGGCCAATGTATTGGATATCGTCTTTTTTGAGCCCCCAATATCGGCATCGGCCCCAAAAATCCCATATTGGTTTGGCTCTACTTACAGTACACTCACAGTAGAGTAATACACTAATAGTAGATGTTAAAGGGTTAAGCTTATTTCAATTTTCAACAAATAATGCACATTGACAACCCTTGCAAGGGTTGCTTTCTTATTATTGTCATTTGTTCATGTTACCCATACACAGCAGTACTTATAGACATACGCCCCCCATTTCGGTCTCAGCGCCCCCCTCTCAGCTTTCTCTTTCTAAACGCCCCCCAACGGTGTAAAAGTCTAATATAAGATCATACATGTATGTGTATATATATATATATATATATATATATATATATATGATTTTTTTGGAATCCCATCCCTCCACCTGTGCACTAAGTTTTTAAACTGTGGTAGATTAAAAAAGATTAAAAACACACTCACACACACACCCCACCACCACAACCATAGCGCCTAATTTTTCAGAAAGCCATAATTTTCCAAACTAAAATAGCTATTTTAGCTGTAACTTTTGATGAATGTGCAGAGACGCTTGTGGTGGCTAAATGTGTGTTTTAACCTGGCAGAGATTGAAATAGGGCTGTAATACTGAATTAAAAATTTCAATTGCTGCACATCCTGTCTGTGGTTTCCAAGGCTTTGTGCCATTATAAGGTGTGAGTTTTGTCCTTGATTTCAACATGCAGTGATCTCCAACAGAACCTATGCATTTGCAGGAACCTCAGATGTTTCCAGCTGCCACACATGTCCTGTTGTATCACATTTTACTACCGAGGCATCCTCATCCACCACAGTTCTTCTTTGAACTGTCTTGTCTCTTCTCCTGAGGTGCTGCAGCAGCAGCCTGGCAATACAAATAACTGTCTGTGCGCTGGCGGCTTATAGGTGGAGACAGTCTATTTGTAGAGCTTGTGGCTAGGTTAATCCCTAATGATACAGGCCCTCTCTGCTTCCCTACATCTCTTCAGTACCTGCCTGTTTCTCTTATTGCCATTGTCATTACTGTTCCAGTGAATTTTTAGTTTGAGGAACATTAGACATCCACACCAATATGAGTCTAAGGAGTATTTAAAGCTTAGATCCAGATGCAAATATTGGTACATGCATGCAACAATCAGATTCTGCGGTGTTTTATAGGATCATCTGAGACACAAAAACAGCTACTGTAGAGCTGCAGAAGTCTGAGAGGGTGACAGGCTGATTTATATTTGATCACTGGCAGAGCACAGCAGAATTTATAATGCAGACAGAGTGGAGGATGTTTCAGAACAAGCTGTGGTAGAGCTGGTCACTGACCTCAGGGTGTAATAAAAGTCATCAGTTTACCTGTGAAAGTCAGCTGCACATGTTTTCATATCAGTCCATGTCAGTAATTACCATCATAAACCCTTATCGTATGTCTTTAGAGTTCATTTAATATGTTAAAATCTTTCAGTGTTTTATTTAATTTTCCACATGTAGGCGATATTATAGATTTGTGTAGCTTGGTCATCTTCTGACCATAAACACGAGTTTAATACTGCACATAAAAAAACTCAGATTACACTCAAGAAACAAAATGAACAATAATTTGTGAAATCAGACTAGGTGTGTGCGTGTCTTGGTTTGTCTCTTACAGCATTTTCTTTCAATCTCAATGTTCATCTTTTTTTTTAAATTTCTGTTTTGTCTCATTTTTTGTCTCTGTTTTCATTTTGTTTTCTTTTTGTTTGTTTGTTTTTACATCTTAGTTATGTTTCCATTTTACAAATAAGTAATTATTTACCTTGTTTTTTTTTAATGATAACTCAGATTTTGCTAATTTCCTTTACTTTGATTTAATGTTGTGAAAGCCATTTCATCTTTTATGTAATTTTCAGTTTGTTTTGTGTTAATTCATTTAAAACCACTATTAATTTTCAGATCACTTGTACTTTAAGACCAAATCTCAGACTTAAAACAGTAGAGAAATAATGATTTGACATTTAAGCTATCGTGACTGGCCACGTCACGTTAGGCTGGCGCACACAGCACAGGCGTAAGAGCAGCTGCAGCACACGCGCTAATGTGTGGGCTGCAGCGGGAGATAATGAGTGTTCCCTCAGGAGAAAATTTGGCTGAGAACTCGGGGGACTGGGTTACTGAAAAGCAGGGGTGTAATGCTGCAACGGTGCACTTGTTTGTACCGAATTGTTTCAGCTTGGGGCCTTCAATACAATACAGAGGTGTACTGAATGAATACATGTAGACTATGTGAAGAATGCAAACACTTGCCTTTCCACACAAACTTCTTTGGAATGAAGATTTTATTTCTTTGGAGTTGACCAACAAATTTAATGGTCTGTTTTGTTTGTGTCCTCTTCTAAAACTTGGAAGCTTTTGCCTTCTGGTCAGTCTTTTAGTTTAGTTTTAAATATATTTACCTGTTTTTACCCTCAGCTACACTGGGTATTGTCATCACTTGGTCGACCATCCGTCCATCCGTCCAAAAACTTTGGCATGCACTGATAAGTCAGGCCACTGGATGGCAGTAGTGCACCTGACAAGTCAGGCCGAGGGTTTTCAAGTGCACGCACATTATGTTTTTATTTATCTGAAATAGTTGTATAATGTTCTTCAGCACATCTGTCATGTTCAACCTCTGACAGAAAATAAATCACATTTAAATCAAAAATAACCTTCTGCTGGCTTCACCTCTAACTTTTATGAGTAACAGAAAATTTAACCTTGACAAAAATAGTGATTTCATTTATACCATGATACATAGTGCTTTTAGGTCTATTTAGGTGTATTTTAGGTCTGTCATTTCTCATTTGGGAGTTATATGCTTAGTTGTGAGGTCTGGAGGTCCTTTCACAAGAAAAACCACATAATAATTTGGAATCATTTGAGACTTACTGTCAGACATTAGCAAAAAATTGGAAATTAATCCAGAACATCCAAAGAGACTCAAAGGCTGGTCTACAGGCTGAAGTATACTGTAGACCATCTGCAGACGTTAGCTCTGATAAAATAAATTTTTGTTTATTTGGATGCTTTCCAAAATGCTTTTACTTGAATTTGAACAAGTAAGGAACAATGATGAATAAATTATTGAACAATATTTAGTATTGAAGTGTTTATTAAAAAAAAAAAAAAAAAACATGCACAGGCTGCAAACAAGCTGTTTATGAAATCAATATGAAATAATACTGTCACTGATACTTTATCACTCAGCCTTAGATGACCAGTGTATTCTGTGTTCAAATCAGAAATGGAGCTCTGTTATTGTCATTTTTTTCCGTCAGTTATTGACTCCTGTAAGTCCTCTGTGAGATGCAGCTTTTCTTAATTCTTGTGGTGATTTTGTTGCTACAGTCCTGTTGCTGTGGAAACCTGTCACGTTTGAGGTGGACTTGGGTAGGTAGCAGTTTGTTTGCTCAGTTGTGCCTTTCCAACTGGAAGAGACAGTCATTTCACTGGACTAACCATCCTCCTGGCAGATTTATGACATTTTTAAATGTTGGGGATTCTTGGTTGCAAATCAAGAAGGACGAAGCAAAAAATCATCCAGTGAAATGCCTGTCATCATAGAATAGTCATTCTTGTGTGTATGTAGCTCATAAATCTCTCACACAGCTTTGTGCAAGTTGTTTTGCAGAGCTTATTAGACTGTCACTTTTGTAATTTGTGACTCATAATTCACTTTCTGTGATTTGCAGCAATGTGGCCTTTCTGGTGAACATGCATCAAGATTAGCTTCTGTTTCTTTGTAAATCTGTAACTTTTTTATGTTCCATTGCCTTGGCATGTTGGGTGTCGTGTTGCCAACAATATATCATAACTCACCTGAATACTGACATAGCAGACATGACAAAAAATTAGGATCATCCAAATAAATGTGAGTTAATGAGATTTCATTGGTGTCGTTTTAAGAAAAAAGGCAGTTTAATTTAATCTCAAGGCATGTCAACAAATAACTTTGCTTGTACTATGCGTTCTTTTGATTGTCTTTTAGTTCAGTTACCTGTTTAATGTACCTGAAGTGTGTCACAATGCCTTCAACCCCACAGGCTTTGTCTCTCACAGGGGTGTTTCTGTTTGAGTTTTAATAGGTATTGACTATGAATAGAAGTGGGTGCATGTATGTATAACCTCTGCAGTGACCTGTAACCTGATGGACTGAGGTTTTAAACGCCGATTCACCACATGCTTTTCTGCACCTGCAAGTAGCTCCAGTGAGCGGAAAATCCCTCTGTATGAAGAAGACATCCTCGTTGGCTTGATTTATAGATACATGTAAATGCTGTAGATTTAGTACAGTTTCTCCTGAGTTTTTTTCTGCAGCAACATGTAAATCTGCAGACTTTAAACTCTTTCTTTGCTCCTCTTCTAAATGTATTTTTTGATGATACATTGAGTGTAGCTGTTACTTATTAATTCTTTTAATTTTGAAAGACAGAAATACTGCAGGAGGGTGTTGGAGACAGGACAAACTAGCTACATCTACAAAGTAGTCAATAATAGTAGATAATAGCAAATATTAGTCTTAATGACTGAAAGTAATGACTGAGTTGTATGAAACAAGAATCACACCACTTAAATTTGTACACATAAAATGTACATCATTTGAGCTGTCCATATCAGAGTGAATACATGGTCAGGAGAAATGATACTGAATAGGATTTATTTTGGACATGAAATGTTTTTTTCTACAAATTTCAAACAAAAAATTCTGGGGGATGGTAATTTTATAATGTTCCAAAGTTATTACAGATGCTCAATGTGTACGCCGCTTGTGACGTGGCACACATCAAGTCGGTGGTGGAGTTCCTGCCACACTCGCTGCAGCATGTCATGTGTAACATTCTCCAGAGCCTCAGTGATTCTCCTCTGGAGTTCCTCTACACATGTGGGAAGTGGCGGGATATAGACCAGTCCTTTCACGTAACCCCACAGAAGGAAATCGCACGGTGTTAGGTCAGGTGAGTGTGGGGGCCATTTCAATAGCACGTTGTCTCCATCATTAGCACGTCCAATCTAGGGCTGCATGATATTGGCAAAACTTACGATAGGGTTTACAGCACTGTGATAACAATAATATTGCAATATTTCTCATTCACCTAAAGCAATACCAATTTCATCTAAGAAATATGTTCACATATAACAATGTGTAAATGACATGGATGTATTTCATAATAATAAAAGTGCCAGAGTACCACCATGTAAGCGCTTTAACAGAACACTATTCCATTGCTTGCCTGGTTTGGTAAATGCATTTAAAAATAAAATCTTTAAATATAAGTGTTCAGGCCTTGCCCAAAGTTGTGCTCTGAAAATATTCACATCTTTTCTACATTAATAACATGTAAACTTGCATTCAACCAGCAGCAGTAGCATTACTTCAGTTTTTTGCCAGAAAAAACTAGCATGTTAGAGTGATAGAGAAAACCACTCTAGTACTACATGGTGTGTAAAACAGGAAGTTAATGAAAAACAAATACATAAATTATTGCATGTCTTTGCGATATGAATATTGCACACTCTATTATCGCGATATTTTTTGATAAATTGTGCAGCCCTAGTCCAATGCATCTTCCTGGCAGATATCATTTCTCCTGGCCATGTAGTCACTCCAATATGGACATTTCAAATGATGTCAATTTTTTGGGACACCCTGTATATTTTCAATGGTAAGATTTTTGGTAGGATGGGCAGGGATGATATTTACCATTTAATGTGCTATTGTATTTTTTTCACACTTTGGAAAAAATATGATCCCGTTTGAACTGTGTCATCAGGTACACGTGATATTTGACTATTTAAACTAGAATTTTACAATTCAGTTTGTGGTAAAGACAGTAAAGTAACATCTAGTTTTGTGTGAAACTGCTCAATGGGCTGCATCTCTTGTTCTAATGTGATACACGTCACCAAAATCAGAATGATCATTACCTTTTAAAAGTGTTAAAGGAGGTGAAAATCACCTGAAGTCTGATCATGTTGACAGATGCAAAGATATGTTTAGATGAGCTTTTATGTATTTTCAGTCTCCTACAACAGACTGTGACTTTTGTGACTTAGAAAATTATGATTTAAGTGGACAAATATCACATGGATAAATTATGCCAAGTTTCACATGCAATGAAATAACTTCTTTCTTGACTGTAATAAGATTTTTTTTTTTTTTTTTCAGATATGAGGTCCCTTGCTACTCAAAGGATGGACTTAATCTCTAGCTTATGCACTTATGTCCTGTCCCTGCCTAATCACATGGTGAATGGCAAAATTCACCTGCATTCAAGGGGAATCACAAAAACCTGCCAGCTTTGAGTATCAAGCGTCATTGAGTTTCTGTATTTTGATACAATTGTTATTAGGGGTGTAACAGTGCACTCGTTTGTACCGAACTGTTTTGTTTCGGGGCCTTCGATACAATACGGAGGTGTACCAAACAAATACATGTAGCTGACGTGAAGAACGCAAACACTCGGGAGGCAGGGTGGACAAGCAGAACCCATGTGCAGGGTTTCCTATACATTCAGCAGCGACGAATTTTCAGCCCCACAGTAAAAACCAAACAAAACATGACAACAGAGAGTACAACAGAGGCACAGAAGCCAGGTCAGACGTCTGAAGCATGTTAAGTGTAACGTAACTCTTTTTCGGTATGTTGTCGCTTTGTGGCACAAAAGAGTCCACAGGTTCCTTTATAGCAAAAAGGGTTTTATTTTTGAACTCAAGTTGGCAAAGTCACATGAACCTGCTCCTCTTCTCCTTCACCATACCTCTGCTGTGGCGTTACTGTGAGGTCACGTTCACAGCACCTCAGGGAATACTGTGAGGTGTTCAGAGACACTCAGTAAATTACAGTGTTTCCCATAAACGAACATTGAACATTCAAAAATACATAACGTGGGTTGCCTGTTAATGCACAAATGACCAAACAATATTTTATAGAAATGTTTTGGTTGTTATGGAGCGCCCCCCCCCCACACACACACACACACACACACATTGTACCGAAAACGTATCAAACCAAAGACCCCTGTACCGAAAACATACCGAATAAAAATTTTTCTGTACTGTTACACCCCTAATCGTTATCAAAGCCAACATATAGTGTCTTATTCTACAATTCCCCCTTTAAAGCAGTGTTAACTGTATTTAATGTCTGCC
This sequence comes from Apogon hyalosoma, assembly GCA_037367295.1. Taxonomy (NCBI): domain Eukaryota; kingdom Metazoa; phylum Chordata; class Actinopteri; order Kurtiformes; family Apogonidae; genus Apogon; species Apogon hyalosoma. The sequence goes on along the minus strand of JAPQRP010000019.1, from coordinate 15,595,327 downwards.
ATGGTGTTTAGCAGTTGTACAGCCATAATGAGGTGGAAGACAACACTGAAATTGGATTTAAAACTTCAGGATTCTGGATGCAGTTGCAGGTCACAGGTGGTCCTCAAATGTAACCTCCCATCAGAAGAGACTTTCTAATGATAGGCATTTGTGTTCTTCTCACACAGCCTGCAGTCTCAGACTACTGTTTTAAACATTCCCCTTCATCTCACTGTCTGCCGACCTCTGCCAGCGCTGCAGAATTTCAGAGTTCAGAGGGTGAAATAACTCAATGCCATCTTTCAGCCCTTCATTTTGTGTCCAATGCTGTGATGTTGTAGTGTTTGTCTTTAGGGTTATTTTGTTTACTTTCTCAGCTTGCTTGCTTCTATGCTTCAGTTGTTTGTTGTTTTGCTTCATCATGGTCCGAGATATGTTGATGTAAACTAGGGATGTAAACAATAAACGACTATCGATTAATTGTCGATAAGAATTTGCTTGAATAAATTACATTAATTGTCGGTTAATTGCCCATTTCCACGGTGGTGTTTGTGGTGTCAGGTAGGGGGACCCTGCTGCCCCCGCCCAAATATGCGCACATATGTGGGGGCTGGTCTAGTCCACAGTCATCTGTACTATCTGGTCAGTGAGACAGAAGTTAAAACATCTTTCAGGCTCCTGATCTGGGCCACGATAAGATATGTCAGTCACCCATGGGAAAATAGCGGGTGGGCTGGTGGTGATGGTGGTGGGGGGGTTTATTTTACGAAGTGTCTATAGGTCCGGACCAGTGAATACTGCTGCACAGCTATTTGTTCGTACTAGTTCCGGTTTACATGTGCAGTACGCCACTGTGGCAGCATTTTTTTGCACTAAAATGGGTTAGGGGTTGGGGTTAGGCATCCAAGCGCACTTACGTAACACTAGGCAATGGCTACATGTACACAGGAAGTGCCAGACAAATAGCTAGCAGCAACATGGATCCGGGCCCGGACCAGTAGCAACAGCCTATATTTTATTGAGTTTCTCTACAAAATTTCTTTAGTTCTACTCCATAAATGTCATTGCCTGTACTGTATCTGCTGGGTCAATAAATCAATCATTAAGGAATATGACATGCTTTTTTTCATGAAGTATATAAACAGTATTTAGCTGTTATTCTTATAGACCCTATTGAAAGAGAAATTCAGGTTCCTAGGAAAATTGCTGCTTATCAGTTAATTGATCGATAAGGTCAACCAACTAACGATTAATGAATTAATTGATAATTTGCATCCCTAATGTAGACTGATTTTATCCTTGTAATTGTTTGGAAGGGTCTTCTCTAGATGAATGAGATATTCTGCTGTTTTCTCAGACCATAAATAATAGTTTAAAAACACTAACAACCAACATTAGTTTAGAGCAGGAAAAATGCTTATATGTGATTAATGGGCTGATAACATTTCCCAGTTCTTAAACTTAAGGAAAAAAGAAAAAAAAAAAAGATTAGACATTTATAATGATAACTATCACTACTGGCTGGTGAGTCCCAACATTTTTTCACTCGTGGCCCCATTTTAACATCACACATTTCTGGCGACCCTAGACATTCAAAACGGAGACATTTTTTTGCTAAAATTAATTTGTTTTTGATCACGTAATAGTTTGCTCTACTATGTTGCAAATAAATGTGAATTTTAGACAACATTTAGACTATATAATGTATATTATTCTGAATGGAGGCAGTAAAGCCAGGTGTAGATTACTGCACAAAGGGAGAATTGGATTTTCCTTGGTCAGGATATGTACAGTC
>JAPQRP010000019.1:15579545-15593453 GCA_037367295.1 Apogon hyalosoma | reverse complement strand
CTTTGAATTGTTGTCCAATAAAGACATGTTTATGGACAGTTATTTTGTGCTGTATTAAATTCAAGATGTCACTGGTTACACTTTTTTGGTAACACAGACTACGAAATGTACTTTTCCGCGTGTGCCGGATGTCCATGCACCCTTCTTATCTTTTTCACCCCTGACCAGTTTGCATGCCTGATTGATATAATAATCCTCAACTTTGCTCTGAGCTCTTATGAACATCTACACTTGACTTTCACTGAAAAAAACACAAAATACAGAAAATAATATTACAATAAATGGTGATAAATCACTTAAGGATGGTGAAATATAGAGAAAAAATTATTTGGGAACTGAGACAAATGTCACACTGGGTCCTTGAGGGTTAAGGCTGTATGGGATTAGCATTGTCATTACTTTCAATAGTCCAACCATAAGACAGTACTAAAATCTGTAAAAAAAAAAAAAAAAAAAAAAAAATCCAACAATTTAAATGATCAGTGGCATGTTTATTTAATGATATGTTTGTTTGGTCGGCACATTAATGAACATCTGTATTGAGACGTCTGCAGATGTAAATATGCTGAATCTGTAGTCCCTAAGCAGGTAATAAAAGAAAACAAACCAAAAAAATTACAATTTAAAAAAATAAACAGCAACAATAATAAAAGAACAGCATGATCACAATAAAATTACAACCTATTAAAAGGTTAAAAATGACCACAAGGCTGGTTTGCTTTCAGCCACAGGTTTGAAGGAAGGATATGGGGAGTATATCCATTGTCAGTGGTAGATGGTTCCAGTACTTATTTCTCTTTGCAGAAAGTACATTTTGTCCAAAAGCATTACCAAACCAGTTACACAGAAATCAAAACATAGTCGTAAAACATAATATCAAACTTAAACACATTAACTTACACAACTGATTCATCATAAGAAGTACACACAATGGGGAGAAAAAGTATTGAATATACTGAATACTTTTTCCCTGTTTCATTCCACTTTATTGCACAAGACTTTATTTAAATATGGACTTTAATGTTTAGATTTTTCGTGTGGATTTTTTGACTTATTACCAAAGTCTGATGAAAATTTCACTTGAATAAGCTCTTTGGAAATACATTTACTGGACAAAATGTTGATGAGTTTAGTACTTTTCCCCCATTGTGCATATGATGAGGAATATGTGGTTACATGCAATTACTGTGTAAGGCATAATAGATTACAGATAAAAGTCATATGAATAAATGACAGATACATGACTCTTGAGTATGTTAATGTAATTATATCGCTTGTGTGCTGAATTGCACATATTGTTGGATATATGTTGTGCATATGCCTTTTGCCAGGCCACAGCTGTAAATAAAAATATTTTCTAAATCTGTCCTGCCTGGTTAAATAAAGGTTAAATTAAAAAAACAAACAAAAAAAAGTGTATTGTGTATGTGACACTTAAACATGTTATGAGCCTTCATTTGATATTATGGTACTAGGGCTCTTCACAATTTTCAAACTGCTAGGACTTGCTGTCAGCTGTATATTTACTTACCTGTGTTGGGATTATCGCATTAAGCCATTCTGCAGTTAAATTGACTTCTGGAATCTGGCAGTGGTGTCCAGGAATGTCTGCCACAAACACAAAGGACATAACTCCTGTTCCATTGGGTATAGCACTGGCACATAGTAGAAAGAACACAATCTGCTGGAAAAGACCCCAGTCACCCAAAAAGGCTATGGATTCATCATATTGACTCATGGTGCAGATGGCTCCCAGTGATAGTGCCTCCTCTTTTACTGTCTGGTCATCCTGTGCTCAGTCTTTTTATTATGTGCTATTATTTGTACATATCAGTACTGGTGATATGGGTGTGTGCAGGTTACGATTTGTCAAAAAAATCAGAGGGGAAGATGATTTGTTTGTGAGTGTGTGTGGGGGAGTGTTATATAAGTGGTATGCAGTCTGTAATTAATGCTGGCAGCAAACAAAAGTGAAACTTTACATACTTTCAACATCTAACTCCTGGGTTCTATTCTTCTGTTATGTGAGCAGAAATAGAGATGTAACCCCCCCCTACCAACAAATCACACCCTGTGTGTGTGTGTGTGTGTGTGTGTGCGTGTGTGTGTGTGTGTGTGTGTTTGTGTGTGTGTGTGGCGGGGGAACTGATTTTATGTGTAAAACACTTTGTGCTACTGCTACATTTTATTGATTTTATTGTATGAAAAGTGCTATGTAAAAAAAAAATTTAAAAAATTACCGATTGATTGATTGATTTTTTTGGCAATCGTCATCTACCACAGCTGTTGCATCTGTCTGTAAAATGAATGTATCGCAGTGCTTCAGATACTAACCTACATACTGGGCCATAAACCCAAGGTAATTTTATGACTTAGAGCAAGTAATCATATCATACTAGACAGTTATGTCACAAGTGTCACAGTTTTGTTGCTTACTCAGGGGTCAACCTATTCCAAGTGCACAATAAAATGTATATAAGCAATAAAATGTTGATGTTAGATAAAATCACAGTGTGGGTGTGTCCTGGGAAAATCTAGTGGGCTAAGCCAAAACTGAATGAACTGAAGACTGATCATAAAAATTAAATTGATGTCTGGTTTAAATGAAGCAAGTAAAATAGGTTAGAATGTCACATCTGTTATTAAAGGAACTGACACCTGTAGATCAGTCTTTTGTGTTAAACTGAGGACACACTACAAGATTTTTTGCTGGATTTTACCAAGAATTCCCAGTTGGGTAAAGTCTTCACCAGTCTGTAGTAACTGGGGTCAGTCTCCATGGCTAGATGGCACAAAAGTCTGTTGTGCTTGGGGGGGGGACACACCCCACCTGATCTCAATCAAATGTTTGAATTTTCTGAGCCACATCTGGATGCAATCAGTTACGTGAATTGGTTATCAATTCAACTGCAAACTTGTGTTACCAGCAGCTGATGAAAAAGAGAGGGTAGGACGTAGTATATTTTTTAAGTCTGTTTTAAATTTTTTTTTTCAGTAACTTACCATTTTGAGGACCAAACTTTTAACAGTTATGTTCATTCTGAGAAAAACCCTGAAAATATTGTTTTTTATACAGTATGTTTCATATACTGAACTTGTCCCTGGTGTAGTGGCCAAGGCTGCAGGTCACATGTGTTGTTAGTGAGTTGTTGGTAAAGGTAAGAATCAGGTAAGATCATCAGACTTGAAGATTTTTTTTTTTTTATTAAATATAGTCATATTTATCTGAAGTTTGAACTTTTAAGTCCAGTGAGGAAAAGGAAAAAACGGGGGAGATCTAACTACCGTATGTATTTTAGTAGCAACCTAATGATAGTAATAGCAACCTGCCTCAAGGGGGTGTTAAAGCTCAATATAAAACAACACAAACTGAATGTGTTCACAATTATTAGAATGCACCACCCTCTTAACTACTCTGCAGGCAGAACGGATACCAAACTGGATTTTCTTGTTTATATATATATATATGCATAGAAATAAGTGAATGATGTTTGCCTGGTTTGCCTTTGTTGCTGCTGAAAGTTGATCTGTTGGTTGGGTACAATATTGTAGTGAGTGATTGGAAACCGTTAAACTAAGGAAGAAAAGCCGAGAACACATCTGTGAGAGTATGAGTAATTATGATGAAGCCACAGCCTTCCTGGGTAACTGGGGCCGTTTCCAGCAGATTCTTTTCTTTCTACTTTGCATCAGCGCCACCCCTAATGGAGCTGGAGTTGTGTTCATCGTCTTTGCCACTGCAGTTCCCAGACACCACTGCCTGATTCCTGAAGTCAACCTGACTGAAGACTGGCTGAATGCTGTAATCCCCAAAAAGGTATGTGCATCCAGTCATTTAAGAAACATAGTCCACATATCAGGAAATATAAAAAGACATGTTGTCATTAGAAGAACAGCAGTGTCATCAGAGAACAGGTGTATGGAAAAACTAAATACACCATCGCTGCTTCAGTAGGAATTTAAAAAGGATGTTAGCAGCCAAGTGTTGGAAAGCAAATACCCTCGATTTACTCATCAACAGCAGGCTGGAACAATAGTGTGTGTTGACACAATGTCAAGGAATATGGACATCAACAGTGATCTTGGAGAGTTAACTGATGCAATCTGGGAAGTGTTCTAAGGCCCTTCATTCTGGAATAATAAAATGTAATTCACAAGTGGAAAACATGCAGAATACTACAGCTAAACATTACCAACCATGCACAATAAAAAAAAAAAAAACAAAAAAAAAAACAAACGCCTAAAATCAGCCATATTTAAACTGTTACTTTCTTTAACCTGTACTATTTATACATACTATTATATAAACTTGATGTTAAATGAGCTTGTGTTAAATATCAATCCAAATCCTTATTAAAAGTATGAAGGTCATACCAGTACCCAGGTAATCCAAAAGATTATACAGAATATCAGCTCCAGCAACCTCTAGATGAACTGGTGACACATCCAGGATGTACGTCGCTTTCGCCAAAAATGTAGCTGGGACAGGCTCCAGCACCCCCACGACCCTCTCGAGGGGAAAGCAGTTTAGAAAATAAATGAATGAACGAAGGACTGAAGATCTAGCAACATGTTAAGAACATCACATGTTGAGCTGGTTAGTGTTGCCATTACCATGTATCATTGTGTCTCTGAGGTGGTGGATGGAGTAGAGGAGCTGAGCAGATGCAGCAGATACAGGCTGGATGTGGTCAGAAACCTGTCTGCTCAGGGGTTCGTTCCTGGCAAAGACGTCAGCCTCACTGATCTGGAGCAGGAGAGCTGTGTGGATGGATGGAGCTACAGCACAGACGTCTACCAGTCCACCATAGTCTCTGAGGTGAGAAGTTTCTTTCTGTTTATTTTTTGTAATTTTATATATTTATTTGCAAGATTTTGATTTAATTTTCTTATTACTAATCCCTTTGCGATTCCAGTTCCACCTGGTGTGTGGTGAGCAGTGGAAGCAGCCGTTCACTTCCGTACTTTTCTTCATTGGAATTCTTATTGCATCCTTCTGCTGTGGACAGCTCTCAGACAGGTACGTAGAATAAACTGGTTTTCCTTTTGCTAAAGTAGTTTTCACAGTGGTACAGTAGTAACACTGTTACCTCACATCAATCTACTACAATCTGTGCAATCTTCTACTGCAAGACTGTACAACTACTCTACTGAGCATTTCCTCAACAGCAGTTTGAACATTTTTGCATAGAAGCAGTCAGGTAGATCAAGACAGATCACTTTGAAGTCTGTTATACAGGGTGAAAGTCTTAAAAAGTATGGGATTTTAAAATACTGTTTGGAAGTCTGGAATTTTATGTGAAAGTCTTAATAAAGTATGGAAAAAAGTTTCTCTCAGTCAAATTTTAAAGTATGCTCTTCTTATAAGAAAAGAAATACCTTAGGAAAACACATAAAAATGATGTGTAATTACAGTAGTTTGTACACAGACCTGTATATGGTAATATTATTATGAAATGGATAAATTTGTAACTTTACTATACATCCATCCATCCATCTATACATTCATGTTTTTATACTTCTGACTGTGCTCTAGTGAAACTTGTTTGTGTTATATCCTTGCACTTTTGTGATTTTCATGTTTTGAAAACATTTCTGTCAGTAAAACATTATTTACTGTGAATTATGCATTCATTCATTCATTCATTCATTCATTCATACATTTATTAAAATAAACTTTTCTATGACACACAACAGGTACAACCCCAACCAAAAAAGTAGATATGCAATTATAAAAGTACATAAAGTCAATGTCTTGGGGAAAAATAGCAGTTTTGAAAAAGTCTGTTGTTTTTATTTGGGCAAAGAGCAAGCACCCTGGTTATAGTATTTACATTTTTATGTAGATTTCTGGGACACAGTCTGATGAGTTGTAGTTCTGCCTGTATCTGTTTGTACTCAGTGAAGTCTAACTTCTGAAATGCAAATTGTCTAAATGTTTTTGTTACATTTTACTGTTTCCTCTCTTTAGATTTGGACGGAAGCCTGTTTTCTTTGTGTCCATGGCTCTTCAGCCAGTCATTACCCTTTTTCAGTTCTTTTCCCCCTCATGGACAGTGTTCATCATCCTCATGTTTTTCAATTGTTTTGGACAGACTGGCAACTACGCTGCTGCTTATGTGTTAGGTATATGAAAACATAAATGCTCCAATATTTTGCACCACACACTTCTATTCAGGGCACAACTATGTACAGTATTTTTCATATCTTAAAAAAGTCTGTTTTGTGAAATCAATGGTTTTATAAAAAATGTTTCACTACAAACACTTTTTCTTTAGACAAAACTTGATTTTTTTCCCCTCAAACTAAAAATAGTGAAAATCTAGAATTCTATGAGAAAAGAAAATGCAGCAGTAAAAAAAAATAAACTCCACTCTTTCTGTGCATTCTTACACCTTTGTATTTTTCCTTTTGTAGGAACTGAAGTCTTCAGTGGCAACGTTCGAGTTTTATTCTCAACATTGGGCCTTTGTATGGGTTTTGCAATTGGCTACATGTTATTACCCCTTGTTGCTTACTTTTTGAGGGATTGGAAATATCTGCTGCTGGCTATCGCACTGCCTGGGACACTCTACATCGTCCTCTGGTGGTAGGTTTTACTGATTGCAGGAAAGCTTCTGACAATATACAGCAATCGGAACAATAATTGCAAAATTTCATCTACGCTTTGTGCATTGCAACTTTAAAAATGTCCTTCCAGTAAGTGTCATGTGTGATGCAGGTTGATCCCAGAGTCTCCTCGATGGCTGCTTTCTCAAGGAAGAGTGGAGGAAGCTGAGGCCATAGTGAGGAAGGCTGCTCACATGAACAAAGTGGAGGCTCCACAGGTCATCTTTGAAGACTACAGTGTGAGTTGACGTTTCGATAAAGAAAAAAAATGTGTTGTCTTGGTAGTTGAGAAAATGCAAAGAGTAAGAGAAAGTATTGTTTAAAAAAAAATAAGCATATTAAACTCATAATATTGACTTTATCATATTGGTACAGTTGATTTAATACTCCAAAGACTTTTGACTAACTTCAGTCCCATCCTCACATGACTTAGAAAACACAGAATGTTCAGTGTTGTTTTGCAATTTGCAGGCTGATGACGACAAGACTCAAAAACAGAAACACCACACTGTCTGTGATCTCATTCGAACCAGAAAAATACGATTTATAACATTCATTCTCTGTCTGACCTGGTGAGTAAACATAAAGTCATTGGTCAAGTCAGTCATTGTGCCCAGAATGAGCCTACAACAGACTCAAAGTGCTCTACACATCCGAGCTGAGGCTTGTTTTCTCCAAAATAACTGTGTCTTTATCTTGTCCAGGTTTGTCTCAGTTGCTGGTTATTATGGTCTGACTCTGAACACAGCAAAACTTGCTGCTGACCCATACGTCAGTGCTTTCATCTCAGGTGCTGTGGAGATTCCAGCATACATCTGTAGCTGGCTTTCTTGCCAGTTCCTTCCACGACGACTGTCTACCAGTTGTACGTTGTTCCTGGGGGGAGTGGCCCTGTACCTCATTCAGGCGATCCCTAAATGTAAGTAGTGAGACAATTCTGAGGTTTATTACACATTAAAACACTCTCATGTTTACTATTCAGGGAATTCCACAAAATTATGGTAATATGCAAGGGCCACCACATCTGCTTTTATTGTCATCCTTCATTGTAGCATTTCACATAATTTCTAGTTACCTAAAGCATGTCAGCAGGTACTAGTATAGGTATCATTGAGGCACGTCACACATATGTGGTATTACAATGTCTCCCTTTCTTTTCTTGGGGTAAAAAGACATTTAAAAATAATATTTCCTGCAGATCATTAGATGCTAAAAATGTCAAGAAAATAATGGCAAAAAGAAAGTACCCTCTTTGACTTCTATGGTTTTCCATTTCTGGACATAATAAAAACTCATCTGGTCTTCATCAGGTTCTAAAATTATTTAAATCTCACTTCAAATGCCAGTAAAAACACTGTGCATACACCTCAGGGTCCAATACCTTCTAGCATTGCCTTTAGAGTTTGCCTTGTCTGTATGAAGTCTGTTTGACTTTCTGGGTGCCCATCATGTTGGAGGCATTTTGGTCCACTCCTCCCCAATGTTGCTTCAGTTCATGGATATTCTCAGGCATTTGTTTATGTACAGCAATCTTAAGGACCCACCCATAGACCGTATATTAAGATGGACAAAGCTTCCGTTCATGTGACCCACTGGTTTCTGAAGAGCTGAAGTGAAGCTTGGTGGGCGGTTCCCAACGTCGCCATCTTGGCAATGTCACGCGTTTTCGTCACTCCTGGAAATTACAAAAATGGATTCAGAGGTGGAGCTGAGAGCGTGGGGTTGATTGATTGACACCCATCAGACTCTGTGCTGCCTGTAGCTAAGAGCTAACCTGGAGCTAACGCAGGTAGACAGGCTAAAGCTAAGGCTAAAAACTGCAGTTGCTACTCTTCTGCCTTCTTGCCGCTGGATATTGCTGCTCAGCTAGCACAGGAGCAGCGCTGAGCCGCACTTGCTAATTAATGTATATAAATATAATTTCACTTACCAAAAAAACTGAGGCAGAGACTCCTTGGACGGGCTGTCTGCGCAATCAATAGCAGAGCAAGCCATATTTGTCCAATAAGTGCACGAAAAATATCCCAGCAGGAATTAACATGAACACCGCAAACACAACCAACAGGTCAAGTTCAGTGAAACGAAATGGCCGAAGTGGTTTAACGTGAGGCCAAGGCAGAGGCCTTTCCAGGAGCTAGCCACTAGCCACCAGCACTAGCACTGACAGTGCATCTGACACTTGTCAATCAGAAAGACACGCCCCTAATTATGCGTCATTTCAAGATTAAATAACATCTAAACGGATGAGTTAGAAAAAAAAAATTCACCCCCCTCACAGTTGTCGTGACGGTAAACTTGACCTATTAAACCTAAAATAATCTTTTGAACCAGGCTGTAAATTGACTCCTTTTTGGAGCCAGCCCCTAGCGGATGACGAGGGAACTGCAGTTTTTGTCACTTCTGGGTTTGCATCACTTATGTCCGCCAGAGTTTGCCACTTGGACCCACCACAGCTTTTCATTTTTGTTGAGGTCTGGACTTTGAGCCATTGCAAAACTGTGATTCTTTTCTTTTTCAGTCATTCTGTTGTAGATTTGGTGGTGTGTTTGGGACCGACACTTGGTGCATGACTTATTTTCAGCCAGTTGGACAAATTACCTCATATTTGACTCATATATTGGAATACTCTGGTATACAGACAAGCTCATGGTCAACTCAAAGACTACAAGGTGCTCCTGTCCTGTACCCACAAAACAAGTCTAAAATCATCACCTCTCCACCACCATGCTTGACAATTGGCTTGAGACACTTGTGTTGATATGGCTGGTTTGGTTGCAGTGCTGTGCATTATGGTCAAACATCTCCACCTTGAGATTGTCTGTCCAAAGGATGTTGTACCACAAGTCCTCTGCTTTGTTCAGAGCAGAAGAAGAGTATGACTTCAGAAGCCATACTGTTTGGTTTTTTGTACTGTCAGGAACTTGAACATTCAACATGCTGACTGAGCATTGGGCAGTTTGACTTTGGGGTGAAGTTGCTGGAACTTCAAGGAAGATTGGCAATCGTCTTGAATGATGGATATTAAATTATTTGGAAGTGGTCTTAGAACCCTTCCAAGATTCATAAACTGCAACAATTGCTTCTTTAAGATCATTGTTCACTGCTGGCACTCTGTTCCAACATACAGCTGATTGCTGTAAACATCTGCTTTGATAGAAGTGATCACACTTGCTGATGATCAAAGGCATTGGTTTAACAGAACATGGTTGCTACTTATCCTTTCAATTCCTATGGGAGTAGTAGTGGTATACTCCTGATATGTGCAAATCATAGACTTCAAAGAGAGTGTATGCTTTTTTTGTAACCACTGTAAGTTTGAAGGCAACTTTAAATATCCATTGAAGTTACAGGACTATTCAGTGCAGGCATGCTGGGGCAATGGAGTTGCTTAGAGGGCTTTGTGGTTTGACTCAACAGCAATTTTTTTGCTGTACATGCAAGTACAGGAATGTTTACAGCACAGCCAAGTGCTCTTATCTGTATGGGCATAATTTACCTCAGCTGATCTGACAACTTTTGAAGCTTATGATAGTGGTTGGCCGGTCTGCATCAAAACTGTTCCTATATTGTGTTTTGATGCATCATCCACTACTTTGGAGGGCCAGAGTTGCAGATTATCTACCCATGACAAACCTTTTCATCTGTGATGTCATGGTTCTTGTCCCAATTGATCTCTCAGAGTTGCTTCATGAGTGGCTGCTGTGGTGGCTGCTGTGGTGCATTGACTTCAGACAAGCACAGATCAAACCTTGCTGTGCAATTGTCCATGCCTAGACACCTATACTTCTCAAAGCATGTCTTTACTTGTTTTCCCAGGTTCTAGCTGGATCCTTTCATTTGTAACTCTTATCAGTTTTCCTTGTGTATATGTCTTGGGCTGATATGATTCCTAATGGGATTATGAACAGTTCTTCTGATTCATAGGGGCTTTACACCATTCACTGAAATCAATTTCCGTGTCTGTTCTGAAAATGGTTCAATTTGTTACATTTTTACCCCATCTCCCAAAGGGGAGGCGAGGGTGTTATTTATTTATTTTTTTTTGTTTGTCTGTTTGTTTGTCAGCAACTTTATGCAACTTTTTGCCAAAACTAGTGGACCAATTTCCATGAAATTTTCAGGAAAGGTGCAACGTGGTCCAGAATAGATCCCATTAAATTTGGGTGAATGTAGGTCAAAGGTCAAGGTCAAGATCACCAAAAATGTGTTTTCGCAATGATAAGAGATAGGGCAAATCACGTCAAATTTTGCGAGGGGCGGAACTTGTTGTGCCTGGCACCACTTGTTCATGTCTTTGTTTTTAGTAGGACACATATCTTTGGTATGCTGTTGTGCACATCACTCACAAACCCATGGATTAAGAGTTGCTATTATTAGTATGGCTGGTGTAGTCGGTTTAAGACCTGTGGGTTTTTCTTTTGAGATGTGGTATGTCCTGCCACACCCATTTGTGTACTACCTGCTGTCTTCAAATTATCCTTTGTGTGTTAATGGCTTGGTCTAGTGTCAGTTCTGGTCCCTTACATACCAGTTTTTCCACTCAGCTCTACTAGTTTTAGCTATATCACAAAAGTTCAAGACACTCCTTGCCCTTAGAGACTATTGCTGAACTTAAGTCTTATACCTCACAATGATAGTTTGTTCTTGGCATGAACGTCTGTGTGGATTAATCATAGCATGTCTACAGTGTCTTTTCTAATACGTTCTCTATCATCCTCCTATCTAACAATCCTATCAGTGCCTATGTATCCAACTGAATGGGAACTAAGTAATAACATATAGACTAGGGGTGTCCCGATCTGATATTGATTTCGGATATTGGTCTGATAGCCAAAAAACGAGTATTGGATTTTATCGGAGTGCCTCTAAAATCTCCGACATAAGCGCTCCGATAAGCAGTCTATTTTCCACTCCTGCACGAGTACGAGAGGCTCTTAAGCACTGCGTCAATTATCACTGCGGAGCACAGGAACGGCTGACAGCAGAACAGGCCCAAATGCTTATCTTAAAAAAAAAAATCTCCACATCATGCTCGGACTGCAGAAAGTGGAAATGGAGGCAGAGGTTGCGCTAGACATTTTTATTATCCGTCATGTTGACGGACAGGGTCGAAAAATTCTGTCATAACACATTATTATCCGTCATTTCAAATGTAATTTTTGGTAGTATTTATTTAATGTTCAAAAACATCTCAATGATGGCTGTTAATCTTCATCCTCCACCACATCAGTCCCTCTTTTTTCATTGAGTTTTATCAGTGCCATCACATTTAGTGGGCTTTTGAAAATATCTAAGGAGACTCGGCTGTCTGACATTTTGCGCTAGCAAAGTAGCATCTAATTTAGGCTAAAGTCAACTAAACAATGGGACAGGAGTTGACAATGAGTGATGAATATGCAGACTCACCATTAACCGGACAGGGGCTCTACTACAGGTGAACTAACGGAGTCATGTGACAGAAGTACTGGGGTTACAGAGTCCAGCACAGTCCACTTTACAAACCCACTCATACCCATGTACATTAGACCCGCAACCAGACTCATGATTAAACACATCGTCTACTTAGTAAATCACTTTTAAGGGTTTTATTTTTGGCTAAAACACACATCATCAGTGCTGTTCAATGACATCTGTGGCCGGATGTAAAGCTCATTTCAAAATAAAACAAACTGGCTGTGGATCAACCACTGTTTCATCCATGAATCTGCTTTTATTTTTTCACTTCCTTACCTGCTACCTGTCCGCACTTCGTTTAACTTTACCTGTGCCCATACCCCAATTTTTTTTTTTTAACTCATCCCTGCACGGTTTTGTAGGTTTTGTGGGCACAGTCAGTGAAACTGGAGCTGTGAACTCTTAACTTTGAGCAGTTGGACAGTGGACAGTATTGTGTTGTTGTTTTTGTTGTTTTTGTCCTCGCCCTCAGTTGTTCCCACCATATACTGACAGTAAAAAATAACTGCAGTGAACTTGACTTGTTTGCACTTTAAAAGTATCATTTGTTTTTATTGGATTTATTTAGGTTATTTTTCAGGGTCTTCTAATTAATTTTTTATTTATTTTATTCGATTGTAGAACACTGTAGATATTATGTTGAAGGTTAAAATTTATGTAACCAATTGGTTAATAATAAATGAGTCAGTTTTTCTCATACCTCCTGTCACTGACTATTGTTCTCTGTTTGCGTAACATCACTTGATCAAGCTTTTTCTAACATTCCACACTACAAAATAAGTACTAAAAGTATGTATGATTCGTGCTGATATCGGATCGGTATCGGCCAATACTCAAGGCTGCAATATCAGTATTGTATCAGAAGTGAAAAAGTTGTATCGAGACATCCCTAATATAGACAGTGACACAATCTAAACAGTCTGTACAAAAAGGAGATCATATGACAAAGATCTCAGCTCTACTACAGCATCTCTATAGTAACCACAATTCCCAGCCGGTCCTGCTGTGTGTCATATAATGACTTCAGTACTTCAACTTTTGTTTAACTTTTGTTTCTCCTTAAGCTTTACCAGCGCTGTCTGTTGCACTGGAGATGCTGGGTAAATTTGGATTTACTGCCAATTTTGCCATGATATATGCCTACACAACAGAGCTTTACCCAACTGTGCTCAGGAACACAGCAACAGGAACATGCTCTACATTTTCCAGAGTGGGAAGTGCCATTGTACCTGTTTTGCTCCAGCTGAGTAAGTGAATTGGCTCTAAAGTTTTTTTTGTTTTTTTTTGTTTTCAGTTTTAGTTGAAATAGGTATTTGTCTTCACACATGCAATATAGAAACTCTATAATATAATACAGGCATACCTGTACCCAGTGATTTCCATTTCTCTTCTCACCTCCTCTACAGGTGTATACTTTAAGTACCTGCCCTACATTATACTGGGCACTCTGGCTGTCATATCGGCCATTCTGATCCAGTTCCTTCCAGAGACTTTTGGACGACCATTACCTGAAACTATTCAACAGATGCACAAGTGGGAAAGGTGAGATACTTAAAGTAACAGTATTTTAAGCTTGAGAGTAGTCATTGTATAAAGTTATACACACGTGGACAAAATTGTTGGTACCCCTCTGTTAAAGAAAAACCCACAATGGTCACAGAAATAACTTGAATCTGACAAAAGTAATAAAAAATAAAAATCCCATGAAAATTAACCAATGAAAATCAGATATTGCTTCTGAATTGTGCTTCAACAGAATTATTTTAATAAACAAACTCATGAAACAGGCCTGGACAAAAATGATGGTACCCTTAACTTAATATTTTGTTGCACAACCTTTTGAGT
>JAPQRP010000019.1:15513613-15546867 GCA_037367295.1 Apogon hyalosoma | reverse complement strand
TTGTGTCAAAAGCTGCACTCAGGTCCAACAGAACCAGGATCGAGACCAATCCATCAGCAGCAGCTAATAACAAGTCACTAGTAACTTTGACTAGTGCAGTTTCAGTGCTATGAACTCAAAGCCAGACTGGAAATGTTCAAATACACTATTGTCCTGTAGGTGCTGACATAGCTGTTTAACTACCACTCGTTCAAGGACTTTTGAAAGGACAAAAATACTTAAGAGCTGCAGCTTGTAAAGCAAATTTCTTGTACTGCAGAGCACTGATACTGTGAGGTTCCACTGTATTTAATTTTTTTTTTATCACCCCAATTTCTGATATGAGTGGATATAATGGCGAGCTGTATGTATGTCTGTCATCCAGAAGTGGAAAACTAAATAAATAATAGATTTAACTAAACTACTCATCTACTACATGACCCCCCTGTCAGTGAACACATTTTAACATCACACATGTAATTAGTTTTAGAATAAACCTATATGCTTTTTATGAAGGTGCAGTTCTGTAGAGTGAAGCCAAAATATTTCAGTCCCCCATAGATAAACTTGAAGTCTCACTCCCTGTTGGTGAACTAGCCTTCAGTCAAACCAAAAATACAAACATGTCTAGTAAATGTTAGACTGATTTTCTCTGTATCAAAATTTTTCCTAATCAGTTTGGTACAAAAATGTACGTGAAAAGGATGACAGAAATGACAGATAAAACACTGGAGAACATGGGTTGGATTCATACTGTACCGTATGAATCCAACAAGATTAAGCAACATGATGTGAGTCACTTTTACACAAAGACAAGATGTATTATCCTTAGTCTACAGACAAAACTTGCCAAAAATTTCTCCATTTTTGTACCAAAAACCCATTTTACTTCATCTTCCTTTTTCTCCCCTCTTCACTCTCTCTTTCTCTCCTCCCCCTTTCTTCTTTTTCCCCCTTTTCCTTCATGTCAGGTCTGGCATCGAAATGTGGTTCAATGAAACTCAAAATAAAGACAGCAGAATATCATGGGGAGCCTCATATAGTTTCCTTTAGCAAAGGAAATTTGTTCAGCACAAAAAGGCAGCCAGACTACCATTCTGCTGTTATGATGCTGGACAAGACAAGCTATAAAGAACAAAAAAAAAAAAAAAAAAAAAGCGAATATGAAGTGTACACAAAAGTGAATGAATGAATTCTGGTTATTACAAAAGAAAAACAGATGAAAAACAAGGTTGGTTTGTAATTCACACCATGGGCATTTTTAGCCCATCTTTGGGGGTGCTGAAGCACCCCTAAAACTATTTTAAGGTTGCTGTTTTTCTTTTTTCTTATTTACTGTTTTTCCATTTTTAACATGCTACAAAAATGTCAAAACCATATACAGTACATGGATGAAACATAATATTTTAACAACAAAAATACAGCACCACCCCGCACCTTGTCTTGAAAATGGTTTAATCCATTCAATCCCTCCCCCTATCCTATCTCAGACTCGGAGTGCTCCACCCTTATAGAGCAGTGTCCCTGGTGCTGCCTTCCAGAGTTGGGGTGCTGTAGTGGTGTAAGTACCTGGTTTAAACCAGGATATGTGACACATGTCTTTACTTCCACCACCTCATACCAACACATCATCATCATCATCAGTCCCTGTTTTTGCTGCATGAAACATAGATCACCGTCTTGGTTGTTAGGTAGGAGTTAGCTGATGTTTTTTTCAAGCTAGGAAACATTCCATGTGGTTCAGTCAACCTCTGTCCTCTGTTTGAATTGGGCTAAAAGAAGCTGTTGTGTCATGTGCATGTGTTCAAGGGCTCATATTTCTCTAAACCCACTTTAATTAGTCTTTGGTTCATTCATTTGTGTATTTGGACCCTAATAGTTCATACAATTTGAATTTGAACCCTTCAGGTGCTGCAAAGCTATCTTTAGATTCATTTTGACAAAAATCAAGTGGATTTCTACAACCTGTTTTAATTCCTTCTTAATTTGTTACATTTTATAACTAGTTCTGTCTCCACATTTGCACATATAAGGTCCAGACTTCAGACCAACATTTCTCAGAGTACAACATAATTGTTTGTCAGCAGCAGCGGTTGTAGTAAAAACTAAAAATATGTCCAAACTTCAAGCAGATTAACTAAAATGTTCAGTTGTTGGTAAAACGGGACAGAGCAGCTCAGTCAACAAACTGGAAGGGGCGGGGCCTGAAGTGGCTCATGTGCATTTAAAGGGCCAAACCACCTTTCTGGTGTCATTACTCAGAAATAGGGTTGAAGATGGAGCTGTGGAGTTGAATGAATGAAGAATTCAGATCCAAGTATAGCATTTACGGTTTATGTAGACCACAGGGAAATGTTTTCAAATGCATAATTCTATTTAAAAAAGCAAAATATCATTCCTTTAATATTAAAGACAAGGTACTACTGTTTTTATCTGACTGGCTAACTGACTGGATGCCCATTAACTCCTAGTGTGTGTGTGTAGACAGCCTCATCATGGACATATGATTTTTTTTTTTTTTTTTTTAGAAAAAAACAAAACAAAAAAGAAACAGTCAGATTCAGGTAAGAGTGCAAGATCAACTCCTGTAACCTCATTTTCCACAGCAACCAAATATTCTGTTAGAATGATGTTGTAAATTGGATTAATGTACCAGTTTATGTCTCTTATTAGATATAAAACACATTGTTTTGTTATTTGGCTTTTAGTTAAAGCATAAAGAGAGAGAGGGGAGCAGAGAGACACTTAACATATACACTGATCTACAATTTTTTTTTTTTTTTTTAGAAATTATTTGCCTCAGAGACTAAATGCTATTTTAATAAGATTAATTGGAAAACAAATGACCAAAGTGCTGGTTTGCAGATGTTTTCTGGGTATATGATAAGGTATTATTCCACATATGTTGGTTTATGTCCATTTATCCAATAGATTTATAAATGTTCCACTGATAGAACCTGTAAAGTGAATGTATTGTAATGTGCAGACAGTATTTTGAAGTAGATTTGGTAGCTCTGACACTAATATTCCTCTGGAGTAAAACCCATTCTCGTGTATATGTATATATGGAGGAGCTCTATCAAAATGGAGTATTGTTGACCACCAGAAATTAGAGTTAGGGTGTATTTCTTTTATGATTCCAATCCATTCCTTTTGTACTGGAGCTTATTTAAATAACTTTGATCAGATTTGATGGTTCAGTCATGGAGTTTCCCCTACCCAAAAAAATGTTATGCTTTTGTCATACAAGGGTGTGGGGGTCTCTTCAGTACCATCAACTAGAAGGGCTTATTCCACTGTTACGAAATGGGCATCTGCAGCTATTAGTTTAAAACATTTTATTCAAGCGGTTTGAAAGCATTACCATAAAAATTAAAATAAGGAATCAATCCTGAGCTAACATAAAATGGACTGCAAACCCCAAATAAAATATCCTCAGGGGGTTGGATAAAATCCAAAAAAAAGTTTCCTTTAAAAACAGGGTGTATAAAAAGTTAAAATAAAAAACAGTGTCCCAAAAAAATAAGCCTGGTACAAGTCTCCTTTAAAAGGAGTGTCCAACTTTGAAGGTAGACAGGAAAAAAAATTATACTCAGGTCTTTTATGCCTCGGGAGGGGGGGTCCGATAGGCGATGCTCGTCCTCGTTCCGGCCCTGTTGCTGCTCCATCCTGCTCTGTCCTCCCTCCTGCACGTCTGCAGACGGGAAGAAGAAAAAGGAAAAGCAACTCAGATGGAGGTGACAGGAGAAGAGACAGCTCATGAACACAGACAGTGGTTGGTTTGGTTTGCCTTCCTTTCTACTTACCAGTATGCGCGTCCCGCAGCCCCTGTGGCCCTGACCGCCGTTCACCTCGGTGCTGCTTCGTCCAACTCTGGCGTCTCTCGTCCCATAGTTTCTCTGGTTTATGCCTTACTGTTAACGATCCTTCTCCTGTCAGTTTGTCCGTCCCTCCGTCTGTCTTGGCGTCTGCCTTTGTTCTCATCCCGGGGCTTTGCACACCTGTCCACAGTCAGTCTTTTTAAAGCCACTCCCTCCTCCGTGTCCAATCTGGTGCTCGTGGGGCGGTGGAAACTGTTTGGTTCAGGTGAGGCTCATCAGTTCATGAACTTTACCATATAAAGAAATAAAACCAAAACCACTCTAATATAAGAAATAAGCACTAAAACCCAAGAAAACCAACCATGCAATAAAAGTGCTAATCATAAAAAATCACAGCAAACTCAAATACACACAGGTAAACACTAAGAATAACACATTAATGATCAAACTTAAAAGAACTAACCAGTCTCAGTGACTTTTGACACTTTTCTTTCACAAATGTGGGAATGTTGCATTAAAATGTACAAAACAGTGACATTTCTGTTGCCTGGCCAGCCAGCACTCTGGGTGGTCAGCACCCCTAAACCTCTGATCCTAGAATTGCCCCTGATTCAAACTCATTACCTCCAGGCAGAGCTTCTTCAACCAGAGGGTTGGGATTCCAAAGCCAAAAAAATACTGTGACACACATATGATGCCAGGATCAACACAAATGACATGGAGCGTAGCTCAGAAGAGACGAGGACAAAAAGGCAGAAAATGTCTATATGTTCACTTTTCTACTTTGGAACCATCACTCCTTTAAACTTTGAAGATTTAACACAAACAAACACTACAAATATTTGTCTTTATTTTTTTCAGTTGTGTGTTAGTTCCATGTTGTTTGTAAGTTAGTTAGTTGGATCCAAATGTGTTGAAGACTGCAGTGCACATATTGTTTGTAGATGTCATTGGACTTGTTTGTTGTTTTTATTTATAGATAGACACACATACTTTTATACTGTTTTTATTGTTTTTTCTATATGGATATTTTTCATATATCCCTTTAATATATTTTATATATCCTTTTATATCTCCTTTTACCTTGATACTTTTTTGTTGTTTCAGCTGGTTCTGGAATAAAGGATAAGTTGTCATTTTCAGACATGTCTTTATCACATTTAAATAATTGTTTAATCAAATACAATTTTGGATCGATTACAACTGCAGCTATTAATTAAATAGCTGCAGTTGTAATGTCCAGTATGTACAGCAGTGTTCACTTAGTTTATTAGAGTTATGTGGTCTGAATGATAAAAAGCTCACAGTAAAATTCTATATGTATTCAGTGGCCTATTTTTGCAAAACATACTTGTTTGGTTTGAATTCTCCAAAGCTGGGTCTTGACCTGAAACCTTGGGAAAATGTGAGTTCCAAAGTGAGACCAGTAGAGACCCACTGATCTAGACCAGATCTGTGATCCTGGATGTAGCTGCTGAGTAATCATCATTTGCTTTGTGGACTGATATTGGATTATTATTAGTTTTGGCTAGAGCCTGACCGATATGGGATTTTTGGGGCCGATGCTGATACCGATATTGGGGGCTAAAAAAAGCCGATGTCCAATATAGTGGCCGATATTCGATTGTCACGCCCACTCAGTTCACCTCACTCATCTCACTTCACTCACCTGTTATCAATCTGACGAATGCACCTGCTCCCTATTATCCTCCACTATTTAAGCTCACTGTCCCCTTCTGTTCATTGTTGGTTTGTTCTCTCCATGTCTCAGCCAGCGCTAGACTCCTGTGCCCTCTCCTCGTCCACTCCCAGTCAGCCAGGTATTTCCCTGATGCTCCTTGTTTAACCTGCCTCTGAATGATCTGTGCGTGTTTTCCACACACCTTCTTTATGTTAACCTTTTGAGCCAAAATGAAGACTTGCCTGTTTTTGTTCATCTATGAGTCTGCTTGTGGGCCCTTCACCTGCATAACACCCATATTGGGTAATAACCGATGTGTTTGCTGATATATGAAATAAGAACATTGATCTACACAGAGGAAATGCTGAGGCCAGTTATAATTTATAACTTAAATAAAGTTAAAACTAAATTAATCAAAAAAAAAAACAAAAAAAAAACAACCCCCCCCCTTTTTTTTTTCTCCTGGGAGCTCAAACGAGCAGCTGGGTCTCTTCTCTATCTCCCTTGCAGTCAAAACATCCTCAAAGGCCAGGCCACAGAAACGGCAGAACTGATGGGCTGAAGTCTCTGTGTCTCTTATTCTTCATACACAACAGACTCAAGGACTTGCATAAGAACCCCCCCCCAAAAAAAAAAATCTAGTCTGCCTCAAAAGCTTTCCTTTTTCTCCTGTCCCCCTCCCCCTACAAACTCATTGAAAAAGTTCCAGCATGTGACCATGTGTACTGTGTTATGTTATAATGTATGTATGATGTCATATATGTCTATGTATGTGCTTGCATTCTGTATGTACTGTAAGTTCTGATGATGGCGGCACTGTAATATGACAGTGGCTGCACGGGTTTTTGGAGAACCGTGCTTCAAATTCTTGTTTGCTGTGACATGTCAAATGACAATAAAGCTTCATTCATATAATAATCTTAGAAAATTGTGTACATGCGGATTAACAGTTGCATAAATCTTTGTTTATCTCACAAAGATAATTGACACAATTTTCAAACGCTGTATCATATTCTTATATCAGACTAGTATGTGACCTGTGGAACCACAGGTTGTAGATGTGGTAGTTTTTACGCTGGGGAGAGCAGACTTATGAAAAAGATGTGAGTCTTTATTTTATAAGTAGTGACATAAAAACTGTTGGGTAAATCATTCTTTAAAATGTAAGCAACACCTACCTTTAACGAGTCCAACTACAAACCAAGCTCTGGAATCACAAAAACAATTAGAGCAAAAAATATTACTGACCACAAAATTATGTTTTCCCTCCCAAATTTGGATTTGTCTGCCTCATGACACTACAACTTCCCATATGGACTAAGGACTAAACTGAGCATGTGCAGAGTGAATTAGGTGAGTCCAAAGTTGTTTCTGATTGGAGCAATTGCAAGTGTTACAACTGTCCCCGGTCTCCCTACACTACTAATACCCACGCGCACCTGCAGAATGAAATTGTGAGGTAGACAGGAAGCGCATGGACGTGTGTGCGGGGTGAATAGTTCATAAGACTGGGGGGGCAGTGATTTTCGGATGTGGGTCGGGGGGGTCTGAACAGGGGGGCTAGCGGTCCATTCTTGTCGGAGTGCGGGGGTCTGTGATTGTATATGTGTGTGTGTGGGAGTGATAGAGTGATTGTCAGAGCACAAGTGAAAGTGAAACTGACATACTTTACTCTTCCTCTAACTCTCTGGGCAGCACACACACAGAGGAGCAGCGAGTGACAGAATCTCCGCAGCAAAAAAGTTAATAAATTGACTACATATTGGCTGATGTTGATTAATTGGTGATAGGCTATAATTGGTCGGGCTCTAGTTTTGGCAACCTCCATCTCCAGGTTTTGGAGCCATAAATGGCATACAATGGCTTTTGGAGCCAACTCACAAAAGCCATTGTAACCGGATAGAAATGAAAATCAACATGTAATGAGATATAACCGATGTGTTCCAGGCATTACACTTGAAGATACTTGTACATTGGCTTCACTGTCAGTCTGTGGTTGATCCCACTTGACTGGGTCTGAAAACATAAATATTTAAATGTAACTGACTCACTAGAAGACTTGTCTTTACAGTTACATGACTCCATGATGCCTAAGTTTACTAGTTTTCCTCTGAGGTTTTCTGCTGGATGTAAATACTTTATGCTCCTGGTAGCCTGGGCTCCAAAATCTCAGTGGACTTGTAAGAACACTTTTCTGACATGACAAAGAATCTTAAAGGAGATGCATCCAGATGTATAATTTATAGCAGAGCCATTGTTTTGGATGACTTCATACAGTGCATAGTTTGTTATTCAGGCCACCTCTGCACACATAGATCCAATCAATAGTTAAAACACTGTTGGCATGATGCAGGATTGATTCATACACTGTTGTTTTTCCTTTGTCTTTTCCCCTGAAACCCTTTCAGGTTCTTCCTCAAGCCTAACAAACAATGTTGAGTATATCCAGTTTGAAAATTGTGATCCAAGATCAAGGGCAAGGCTTTTCTAACAGTAATAGCTCTGAATTATACATAACAATGTGAAAATGCAACAGACACACACAAAGCCCTCATCTAATTTGAGTCCCTGAATCTAAGTGGACTCTTGTGTCCAGCAGTGACTGATGAAGGCTTCTCATCGTAAGGACAGGTCAGAAGATGGAGTGAGGCCTGAATGGCATCAAAGGACCCAAATGACCTGTGGGAGCTGAAGCACTGGTGCTCTGGGTCTCTACACAGGCTGCCTTTAATCTCCCCCTGCTCTGTGCAAAGCACTTGGTTATCTACGGAGTATGAGAGAAAGGAAAGAGTGTCTAATTTTTATCTGTTCCTCTTAAAGAAAACACTTCACCCTCTTTCACTCCTCTCCATTTTTTCCTCCTACTTTCTGCTCGGTTCTATCCAGTGGATGTGCTTATAGGAGCTGCTGCTGAAGAGGAACTGACGCCAAGAGGGGACACACAAAGAGGTGGAGGGTTATTACTGCTGAAAAGATGGGCTGAAGAAAACGAGACGGTGGAAGTGGAAGATGAAAACATAAAAGGGTGTCTGGGTGAGAAAAGAGAGATGGTAAAAGAGAGAAAAGGCTCATCATTTTGCTCTCCATCTCGTCACACAGAGCTATAAAAGAGAGATGAAATCCGAGGGCTGTCAGGTAAAAGAGAGTAAAACCTTTGCTTCCCCGCTGAAATGGACCGAGGAGAGAAATGGAGAGGAGAGGCAGAGCGCCCTGCATCACTTCTCCTTCACAGCAAAAGCTCTCAACTGTCAAGAGAACAAAAACATCTTGCATCAGGATTTTTGCAGAGCGAGCTTTTCAAAGTGAAGCCTTTACAGGAGCACAGTCAGCTTTTAGCCGACACAGAGGGAACGTGTTTTTATGATTCAGGTGAAATCGCTCTTAGACACTTGGAAGTAATTTTCTTTTTTTTTTTTTTTTTGGTCACAGATTTACATTTCCTTCCATGTTAAAACACATGTTGTAAACTGATCCACAGTGACATCCTGTGCTTTTGTCTTGATGGTGTGTTTACTGGAGCTGCAGCTATCGATTACTTTCTTCATTTCAATTTGATTAAATGATTATTTGAACGGACAAAAAAAAGTAAAAATGTGATACAGACATGTCTGAAATTGACAAATAACTTATCCTTCACTGAAGAACCAGGTGAAACAACAACCAAGTAAAAGGATATATAAAAAATATCTGTATAGAAGTAATAACAACAACAGTATAACAATCTGCTCGCTCTTGAAAACCCTTGGCCTGACTTATGAAAATCTTCAAACTATTGACTGTCACTGATATGTTGATTTGTAATATGTAAAATATTTGAGACTGTGAATTAATACTGGAATTAGTTTGTGCAATAGATGTATAAAGGATCCAAGATTTATCTAAAGCAGTCCATACAGTGGTAAAGAATTAATATAAATTAACCATAAGTATAAGAGAAATAAGTCTACGAGAAATAAATATACAATGAGAAATAATTTGAACTGTTTAGATTCTTAGCATGTTTAGGAAATCATGTGAGTTGGTGTTATGCCTTTTAATAGTAAATAAAAAATAAATATGAATGACTGAATCCACACAGTGGGATAAGTGTAATAAAGATTTGTCATATTGAGGCTTGATTATGATTTATTTAAGAGAAAACATGTCAAGGAAGTGTAAAGGGTGCGTTTCAAGTTCATAATAGAGATATTTTTATTTATCTATTTATTTTTTGTTTTGTTTTTTTGTCTGTAATGTGTTGCCCCCTCCAGCAGATGTCGTCTTATGCAGCCATCTGTGTGGCTTATACTCAGAGCCGGGCCGGACTCTAACATTGCATCATTAACATTAACGTTAACATTAGGGTCATGTTCACAGGCTTTAGCAAAATTTTGGTGACAGTTATTGTTGTTTAGTTCCATTTCTCTCACCCATTCCTCCGCTCTATCGTCTCCACTGTCAAGCCGCAGTGAAGCTGAACAGGAAGTTGAGACTCCAGTGTACAAGCGGATAGAGACAGAAGGTCAGCCACGTGCTGATTGGTTGACTGATCCATGTGACTGCAGTATACGCTTCACACTGTTTATATACATGTACGTGGTACAGTTGAGTCAGACAGCGAAACTAAATAAAACTATCCCCAAAGACTCTTTTGACTGAAACTAATGCTCCAACTAAATATAACTTGTTTATTTGCTTGATTTCTTGATTTTCTCAACTCAACCAGTATAAACAGGTTTTTTCCCCAGTCTGTTTCTTATGTATAGAAGTTGTGGTTAAGAGCTGATACGATGCATGGGGGTCCACATGGACATAAATATTCAAACAGACATCCATGGTCAAACATCGTGGTATTATTGGGTATCTACTATTGTACCTGCATGCACATCTATCCGATCACACAACTAACATACAGGTGATACAGTGGTAGAAAACTGTAGTTGTCTATTTCTATCACTGTGGACAAGTGGATAGAGACAGAAGGTCAGCCGCAAGCTGATTGGTTGACCAATTCACATGACTATATGCTTCAAGATAGATTTCTTTTGAATACAAAGTCTGACAAACAAAATCAGATTTTTTTAAAACCACAAGAAGAGTACCAAAGAAAAATCTAGGGTTGTTTTCACAACTGGATTGATTGGAGCTGACATGATAGAATCATGTCAAAAGGGAGAATTGAAATATTATTTTAATTCAGATATTAAAGTATTGAATTATTGTATAGTAGTTAAGATTTTTAGAGTAGGATTCATTTGTTTTGTTCAATAATGTTAGTGATAAGTTGTTTGTGACCAGATTTAGGTCTTGCCCTGTTTTAGTTTAAATAGTTGGTCAGTATGTTAAGATTGTTAACATAGAAACCATCTGTATGCATAGGAGTTAATTATCTTTTGTTCTTCCTTTAGATACACATCTAAACACACACATTCACACACATAGTATTGTCAAACATAGATGATGAGAAGTAAACTCATTGTTGGCGTAAGTTTACTTAGAGTTGAGGCCCCACAGCTGTTTGATCTTGTTAGATCAAGTAAAGACCAACCCATTTGTAAGGGTGAGCCCGCCCATAGCGAAATAAATGTGGAATTCATGTGATGTTTGGGACTCATTGTGTTGAGTCCTCTGCGCAGAGTCCATCTTATTTGTGATCAGAATAAACTTTGTCAACTTTGAGACCGAGCTGAATCCAGACTCATCCCTGGAGCTGCCGACAAAAGAACACATTAACAGAGCTGTTGTTCCAGAACAAGTGTTTTGCTCAGTTCGATTGGGCATATGTGAAAACAGTAATCGCACTCTGTTCTGGTACAAAACAACCGAGCTGAGACTGCTTGGAAGAGGTGGTCTCAGCCCAGCTGCAATCGCTCCGCAGAGCGGTTCATTTACACTGTGAACATGACTGCAGTGATGGAAATAGACAACTACAGTTTTCTACCACTGTCACCTGTAGATACCCAATAATACCACGTAGCATAGATGTTTGACCATGGATGTCCGTTTGAATATTCATGTCCATGTGGACTCCCGTGCATCATATCAGCTCTTAACCACAACTTCTATACACGAGAAACAGACTGGGGAAAAAACCTGTTTATACTGGTTGAGTTGAGAAAATCAAGAAACCAAGCAAATAAACAACAAGCTGTATTTAGTTGGAGCATTAGTTTCAATCAAAAGAGTCTTTGGGGACAATTTTATGTAGTTTTGCTGTCTGACTCAATGGTACCACGTACATGTATATAAACAGTGTGAAGCGTGTACTGCAGTCACATGGATCAGTCAACCAATCAGCGCTTGGCTGATCTTCTGTCTCTATCCGCTTGTCACATTTGAATCCAACTTACTAACAAATTAAATTAGAACTAACATACAACTGAAAAAAATAGACAAATATTTGTAATGTTTGTGTTAAAACTGCAAAGTTTAAAGGAGTAAATGATGGTTCCAATGTAGAAAAGTGAATATATAGACATTTTCTGCCTTTTTGTCCTGTTGATCCTGCCGTCGTGCATCACAATAAAGGTCCGTGTGACACACAACAGTGGAACCAATGTTTAGCAGCAACAGCATTAAGGAAACAAAGGTTTGATTCAGGAAAATTGTAATTGAATGTTTTTTTTTGTTTTTTTTTTATTGATTTGAGTCCATTAATCAATTAATCATTTCATCTGTAGAATAAACTAGGATAATACTCTGAGCCTTGATATTACTTGACTTGCAGCTCAGAAACCCAAGGCTCTTCTCTTTTCCCTATTTTTCACTTTAATCATGATGTGCCATCTTTAAGGATATCTCATTCAATTTTATTTTCATAGCAGGAATCTAACCCTAACCTTATATGAGAAATATGACCTGACACACAGGTGCAGCCTTTCAATGATCACAACCATGACATGTCAAAGAAACATGACATATGTCTGTATCATACAAACCACAGCAGGAGCAGGACTTTAAAAATAAATGATACAACTACAGCAAACCTTTTATTTGAGATGTTCAGAATCAAGAAGCTACATCTGGAGAATTGAAACAAGGGGCTGTTCTGCCCCAGCTTTAGCTAATTAGCAGGTGTTAGCATGTTAATATTTAAAGTAAGATGCTGAACATAGTAAATGGTACCTTTTAAACATCAGCATTGTGATGTTTCCAAAGAGACTGCAACCATGGCCTGGATACTGACGGCTAATGTTGAAGTGTCTTAAATGTGAAACCACAAACTCCATTTGATTTCCACTGAAAAGCATTATCGTCTTTGTAGAAATATTGAATCCATAACTGCTGTTGTGGAAGTCATTCTGGTCTGTTTTGCCTCATTTGTTATTTGGATGTTGTAGATGTAGTATTTCATACAGTAATATACAACCTGAGCTGCTGATAGATGTAAATGTATTTGAACTTGAAGTCAGTTTAGTTTCTCCCAGTGTTTGTCTTAAGACCAGTTCTGTTTCAGTTCACATTCATGCTCACGAAGCATCGATATGCACTACATCAGCTGTTGGTAAATAAAATGTCATTTGAAAAACTGACAGTTTTTAGATACTCCAGACTGTCAATATGAGGGGTGAGATGAGTGAGTAGCACCATGAGGATACCTGTACAAAGATGAATCAGCCATAGCAATGATTTTTACCAATAAGACAGACATGTGCTTGTATCCCTACCACTGCAGTCTCGACTGGTCCTGAAATAAAATCCTCTCTCTGAGACTAAGATAACCAGAAAGTAGTTTCAAGAACAAGTACTGCAGCACCTGTTAAAGTTTTTTTCATAAATTTATATGATTGAATTTCAATTCAAAGTTCCTTGGCCCAAAGAGGGAGATAAAACGGATAAACAGATAAAACCAGAAATTAATCCCTTGATGCTGACTGTCACAAATTTGCGCAAAATATCTTTCCATTTTGGAATCAGCCGAGATAGTGTAAGTATTCCCCTGATGCCAGTTCAGGCATATTCAATATGTACCTATTCAGGTCACTGAAAATAATTTTACGTCATCAAAAAAAAAACAAAACATCTCCATCTCCGAAAACGTGAAAATCTGATTTATTTTTCATTACTATTCACCATTATGCCTACTGTTGCAAATTGGCATCATATCCAAATTTCAATGTATTTTATGCACTATAGTCAAATTAACAATCTCCACTTTATTTAGCATCTGCTTGAAGAACTCCAATTGTTCTATTTATTTATTTATTTAAATATACTAAATTCAGGTGTTAAGGGTTGGTATTGGCCCAGATGTCAGTGTATCCTTAATCCCTACTGACAGTGTGCATGTTCATGAACAGGTGGTTTGTGGATGTAAACACACCTAACACACAGGACACACAATGAATAACACTGAAAATTAATTTAGTACCCCTTTTCCTCCAAAAAGAGCTTGGTGCTAGTTCGGTGCTGGTGCTAGAGCCAGTGCTTAACTGGTTCTACCCTGGTGCCTCCAAAGAACTGGTTTGCTTTTCCATAGGCCAAGAGCCAAGTCAGGGCCACGTCATTACATCAGCGTAAAATGTGATCACATGACTGTGGGTCTAGTGTGGGAGACGCTCACTCCAAAGCAAGTGCTGCTCTTGTGTTTACAAGCCTACATTGGAAATAGGGGCAAACAACATGAGTATTCACTCTGTGGTGTTTGTGATAAACATAAATATCTGGGTTTCTATACGTACAAACATAATGTCAGTATAGTCTGCAAACAGATAATTATTGAGGTCGGCAGAGCAGCATTGTTACCCAATTTTATGTGAGCCATAGGAAAACACGGACAAAATTAACTTTTTGCATTTCAAATGGGTTTATTCACACTGAATAGACTAAAAAGGAAAACAAAAATGCTTAAAAAACTTTACAAAAGGGAAGAAAAATCAAAGTGCTGTTGCTGTGTGCAGCTTGGAATCTGCCTCCTCATCCACGGGCAACAACTCTGTAAAGAACAAAACAAAGAATCCGTGCTTTAATTTTAGATGTTCTCCCCTAATGTGGACAATAACCTTTTGGAGACAACAACAATACTTACATTAAAATGAGAATCCAAATGTTAAATGTTATTGTTAACTTGTTGTTAGCATACCACTAGCTAGCGTTTTAATGTCCGTAATGTTTGTAGCTTGTTTTAATCTCCAAAGTCGACTTCTTGTGTGCAATTAACCGTGCATTTGAGAAACAAAACTTACCAGTATCGTTTGCCGCTGTTTAAACAACGGACTCATCCACAATTGAAAGCAGCAAGTCCATGGCTCCTGTCCCCTAAAACCAAGTCCACCAGGTTGAAAGGCTGGATTCTTTTCGGCTGGCTGCTACACTCAAGCTGTGTTTTCTGGCCCCTGTAGTCACTTCTTCAGTTTGTTTAGATGCTGGTCCTGGGTCCAGTTGTAGCCGACAGCAGCCATCTCTCCATATTTTTTCAAACACTGGTTGTGCCTCCTCCTCAGTTCACCACTGCTTGTTTTTGGTGTCTATAACTCTTTCTCTGAAAACCAAACCTTACTAAAAACCCACTGGTTGTAGGTTTAAAAATGGTGGTTCATAGCTGTTCCTGTTTTGGTCCGTAAGCCCCACCCACCGATGATGCAACCCCATTATCGGTGGGCTTGAAGTTGGTGCTTGCCACTGACTTGCCTGTAGCAAGGGCTCAACATGAGTATGTTTAAACAGAATAAAGCTGAAGAAGTCTGTTCTGAGCCACTGTAGAAACATGGCAATGTTTCTGTCCAGTTCATTATTTAAGAGCAGATTCAGCTATTTACTGCTGAAATGTCATATTTCTCTCCTTTCTATTGTCAATATTGATACCAGTATTGATGTATTTGACTACCTAGTCAAATAATCAGGTTACAGCTCAGAATAGTACTTTGGTATCATTAAATGAATCTGAATAATTCAATTAATACTGAACTGAATCAATATCGGATGAAATGGAATCGCGATTAATCGATTCAGATCCTTATGAAAATCATAATGGAACTGATTAAGGAACTTGGCCGTGATACCGTGCTCTATACAGGTCCATTGTGTTACTTGTAGAATTATGTACTGAGGTCTGGATTGAGGTCTGGGGGGGGCAACTCATCCATCCTTCCATTCATCTTTCTGTGTAAAAACTTTGGCATGGACTGAAGGCCAAGGGTTTTCAAGTGCACGCACGTTATGTTTCTGAGTTTGCACTAATTGTATCCTCTCCATACAGTGGTGGAAAAAAATTTACAATAAACAGCAGCACTTTTGGGGATTTCAGTTCCTCTAAAAACTACTGGCAACACATCGCTATTAACAACAATACAGTTCTATAGTCAGGCTTTTCACAAGCACCTTTGCTACAAATGAAAGTTATATTTTACATTTAGATGATTCTCACAGCAAAGTGAGAGCCAAGTGTATTTCTGTGTATGGAGAAAATAAACCAAAGGCTTATGGAGAAGGGGGGGTTGAACATTAGTGTGTTTTCGTATACAAAAAGCCTATTGGTTTTATATTATCCTTTAATTTTCAGCTGTCATTGAATGTACAAGGTCATTGAGCATTTACAGTAATATCACATCAAACCTGTAGCTTAAAAAAAAGTGGCATTTTGAAGCATTTTTTTGTGTCTTGAACCTTGGATTTTGCTGCTTTGTCTGCAGACCACAGTCACATGTAGTTTCAAATGTTAGAAAAGCAAATTTCCAGGATAACAGGTTAGGAATGGGCTCCAAAATAAGGAAGAACTGTCTGATAGCAAATGTGAACACTACTACACATGAACAGTATAATGAATAGTGAACAATAAATGGTTTATGAATGTAAGTAATTAAACTAACAAAAAGTTTGTTCTTTGTCATTTAGGGGGCGTTAGCTGGTGTGTGTGTTCGTGTGTGTGTGTTTGTGTTGCTGCATCCCTGCCCTGTTATTAAGGAGGATGAAGGAAGTTGGGTTGTCAAAGAGATGTATGTGTGAGAACAAAGACGGAGCTTGGCGAGTCCTGTTTGGATCAGCATTTGTGTGAAACAGTCAAACTAGTATTTCTTAGTCTCTTTCTTTCTTTTTTGCCTAGCATCCAAAGACCGACAATCAGTATCTGTAAATACAATATTTTGGGTTTGAAAACCCAACCCATCATTTTACTTTTGGCCTGGAAAATTCATAATTAAGGCAAAACATCTATATAATATATCTAGTTTTTACCAACTACTGTTTCCTCCCACTCAAGCTTTTAGCTTTTCCATTCAGTCTTTCCATACATTGTAGAAGTTATCTTCTTGATTACAAACAAGCTATGTTTTGTATGGATTTGCAGTTAATGATTATTGTCAGTGGGCATTATTCTGTCCATAATTTTCTTGATTGTTCAGTTAGTTGTTTACTCCTTAAAATCACAGAGAACAATGAAAAATGTTGATCAGAGTCAGTGTGGCGGGTGGGCGGCGGCAACAACAGGTGGCCGGTTTTCGTCCTACTGATACTATTGCGCGGGGGGAGGTTCATATATTATCCATATGTATAATAAGTCTAATGCAACGGTGGTGATTTTTTTGCTTGAAATGTCTGATGAAGCTGCAAGGGTTTTGCCGTGTTGCTTCTTCACAGCAAAACCTTACCAGCGGAAACACTGAGAGTTTTCCAACATGGTGTCCTCAAATGTCACAAGTGGAGGAAAAGATTAACATTACATAAAACACAACATTAAAAGAAGAAATGCATCAAAAAGAGAGAGTCTGAATGTGAGTGTTTTGTCAGTGGAAAAAGATGAAGAGCTGTGGTGATTCATGGTGTATTTTTGTTAATTCCCAAGGAGGCACTTGATTTCTCTTATGGTTCTTGGTGAAGGACCACTGCTTCGAGGGGTTAGTCTCTTATGGCTTCAGTAATTATGAGTCACCTGTCAAAACTTTGAATTTCCAATCATCCTTGGAACATCTCAATGTATTATATCCTTTATTTTCCAAATTACTGCACATGGCTGCTTGCTCATCAGCTACTGGAATACAGATAGCTAGAATAGAAATAGCTGCATCGTCTCTGCAGTTAACTCACTGGTTGCCAATGATGTCTATAGACGTCGATTCAAATCCAAACATTGGCTGCCAATGATGTCTATAGATGTTAATTATGTTTTTTTAATGGGGGGGGGCAGTCTGGCGGAGCTTGTCAGTAAAAATAAGGCTTGTAATCATAGAATTTAGTGTACTGACAAACAATATGCAAATAAATAGCAATAAATGATATGTAACATATGTATTATAACAAATAAATTACAGGATCAGTAGGTGATGGCGGCGCAGCGGGAAGTGGTAGAATGAGAGAGAGAATATGGCGAAACTAATGAAATTGGAAAAGTTGAGGCAGCTCACACTCAAACAGAATATGTGTCGCTGCGGTTCTGAGAGAAAGAGTGTTGCGATCGGTCGAAAAGACGACACAGACACTGTTGAAAGGAGGGAGCTTCATAGAAAATCAGCCACAGAGAATCAAAGTTACCAAGCAGTGAGCGTCATGGGGAGTCACGGAGCGTGGTTTCACTGCGACAACCCCGGGTCAGGTTCGTCAGATGAGCTGGGCTGTGGCGGTGAAACCACGCACCGTGACCCGCCGTGACACTCACCGCTCGGATCGGATCAGATCTGGATCAGCTGGGAGCAGCAGAGCCTCATCCCCAGATGCACCAGATCAAAAGGACCATGGGACCCCCCCTCCCCAGTCAAAAGAAAGTGTAGACTCTCTTCTTTGATCAGGGGACCCCCCCCATCAGGGGGAACTCCCTCCCCACATGAAAGCCATTTTTGCCCCACTCATTCAGTATAGGAATTAGTGATAGTAGTAGTATGAAGACAGGACTGTCCAGTATAAAACTGTGCAGTAACTGGAATCACACCCCATCCCTCACAAGTGTGAAATAGAACTGTGCATTATTCAGCATTCAGCGCTTCCTGTCTACCTCAAAATTTCATTCTGCAGGCACACCTGGTATTAATAGTATAGGGGAGACTGGGGACAGTTGTAACATTGGTCAGTTGTAACACTTGCAATTGCTCCAATCAGGAACAACTTTGGACTCACCTGATAGCGCTGATCTCAAATGACATCAGATTTGTTCAGTAACATTCATGAGCTCTGGTGGCGGCGCGAGTTGCCTGAACGTTCGGACAAACAAACACATTAAAAATGGCATTGATACCTGCTGTAGCACGTTTAACATTGGATGAAAATGATGTTCCAGGAGCTTTATTTCAATATGATTCAATTGAGAAGCACAATGTAGAGCAACTTAAACGATGGTTGTTATGTAGAGGCCTCAAAGTCAGCAGAAACAAAGCAGTATTAGTGGAAAGGTATGTATTTTTCTTAACTAGCACTCACTCAGTAGTCTTGGCCATCTGCAGTGTTGCTAGTATCGTGTTGCTAGATTTTGACTTGATGAACATATTGAAATCAGTAAATGTATTAGTCGATATGAATTCTATGTGTGGTCTGTTTCTATCCACCATCTATAAACTCAGCAGTTGCACTGTGTGTTGGTTTGTACTTTTACAATGAGGGATACCTTGTACAACTGCATATTTACGTTTTCATTCTGCTGAGAAAAAAAGGCAAATAAACATACCTGCACAGACATTGCAGTCGCTGGTATTGGGTCTGGATTTTCCATTGTTGGCCCCTTTCCACCAATGAAAATCGGAGAACATGTATAGGTGTCTTTGGTCACACTTTCAACTGTAAATCCCTCTGGCGTACAAGCTCGTACCCGACATTGGCATTTCTCGGGATCCCTTCCGGGCTTAGGAAAAACAAAGAAAAAACTCCCTTCATGTGATCACGATGACCATATTGCGAGCCACTCCG
This sequence comes from Apogon hyalosoma, assembly GCA_037367295.1. NCBI lineage: Eukaryota > Metazoa > Chordata > Actinopteri > Kurtiformes > Apogonidae > Apogon > Apogon hyalosoma. Next base: position 15,527,580 of record JAPQRP010000019.1, on the reverse strand, counting down.
GCACACACCAAAGCAGCAGTGTTTTGTTGTTACCATAATACTGAAGTTGAAGCGATATTTAAGATAAAATTACGAGCCAGAAGTCTGATCTCGTAGAAGGACACTGCGTACACTTTACTGCACTGCACTGTTTGTTTGTCTGAATCCAATATGGCTGCGGTGCATGCGCAGTGCGCTGTTCTAAATTTAGCATTTTGACATAATTGTGATAAGTGCTATTCACTCTGCACACGTTCAGTTTAGTCCTTAGTTCACATGGGAAGTTGAAGTGCTATGAGGCAGACACATCAAAATTTGAGGGAAAACATAATTTTGTGGTCAGTAATATTTGTTGCTCTAATTGTTTTTGTGATTCCATAGCTTGGTTTGTAGTTGGACTCATTAAAGGTAGATGTCGCTGACATTTTAAAGAATGATTTACCAAACAATTTTTATGTCACTACTTATAAAATATAGACAAATCTTTTTCAAAAGTCTGCTCTCCCCAGCATAAAAACTACCACATCTACAACCTGTGGTTCCACAGGTCACATACCAGTCTAATACTGGACTATTATGCGGTATTTTAAAGTTGTGTCAATTATCTTTGTGAGATAAACAAAGATTTATGCAACTGTAAATCCACGTCCACAATTTTCTAATATAAGATTATTATATCCTGTGTAGATCAATGTTCTTATTTCATATATCGGCCAATATATTGGTTTTTAGCCAATATCAGATATTGGCCGATATTGGATATTGGCTTTTTTTTTAGCCCCCAATATCGGCATTGGAATCAGCCCCCAAAATCCCATATTGGTCAGGCTCTAATACATATACATAGCTCTCTTTTATATGCATATTAGTCTATGTTCTATATTTAGTCTTTTCAGTGTTTTTGTTGTTTCATAGAAGTAAAGAACTGTTCAGATGTTTGAGGTGTCACTAAAGCTACAAATACTGGCGTCAAAGTCACTGTTCTGCTTGACATGCCTCTGCACAAAAAATTCTGATTTTCTTTGTTTTTAGTGAAACCCCCCCCCCCCCCGATTTTCTTTGTTTTTTGTCAAAAACAGGTGTTTATGGAACCATCCTATATTCTACTGCCAGTTACTAAAGAACCCAAAAGGCTAGAAACTAACTTTTTTTCCTGATGAAAGAAGAGAGTCTACATTTCCTTCTGATAGTTTCAATGTTTATGTAGTCATGGAACTCAATATTCTGTGGGTCTTGAAAGATCAGTCAAAATGCTCCAAAACACTGGCAGTATGGGGCTCTCTGCTCTGAAAATGGCTGGCAGCCAATGAGAAAATATAAACAGTAAAATAGAAATATAAACAAAAACACAATGTAAATCCGTCAGCAGTGTGTTACAAGTAGAGATTCACTGGCTTCATGATTCAATTTGCTTATGGTGTTGGTGTCATGATACATCTTGGAAATGAACCTGGAAATGTTTCTGCACCTCTTTTGTGTGATTATAACTTCACTGAGTTTCATTTTGTGATGTGTGAGATGCAGTCAGATGAAGCACTGCTCCAAACCAGAAGCTGTATTTGAATTCAAAACAGGTAGCTCCAGCAGCTCCTCTGTCCCACCACCAGCTCCTCCCATTTGGACCAGGATGGGTGGTACATGTGGGATTCGTTTAGGTGCCACCCAGACACACAGGTCAGTAAAGGGTTCTTGGAGGCAAGCTGCACAGCTCAGGTGTCTTAGTGCTGACAGATGATCCTCGAGCGTTCCCAAAGCCAGCTGTGTATCTATGGCATTTCCTTAGTCAATTAAGACTGAAACATCCCTAACAATGCATCTGAAGGAGGTGTACTTAACCCTAACACCTCTAATGATGCACTTCAAAGAGTTATTCTGCAGAAAAAGGTGGAAGAGAACTTCATCACAACTTGGAAAGTAACAATCTGTTATTCTGTCCTCTGACTGACGATGGCATCTCAAATTACTCAGCCACATACAGAAGATCCACTGTGTTTTATTTATCTAATTCCTGATCGGTTCAACTACAACATGACCTGAGTGGATGAGAGAGTACTCTCACTCTGAGCAACGAAGCAGTAGGGAGTAGACAAGATACAGCTTCGGTTTCTGTCCTACTTAATCAGTAAAGGGGAGGGTACATACGGTTTGACTGAACTACCCAAAAAGGACAGTTATTTAGTTTAATCTAGTTTATAATTATCTTTGATTTCAAATTCATCATTGATCCATGGGTAGGCAGGGTATCAGTGAGCAGAAGGCCAACGTTTCGGCCGACTGGATGAGGGTATTAGTTAAACTCTTCTTACTTTTTCACTTGTTTAGCATGTCATCTTTCTTACCTCCAAAAAATTGTGTAGCAAGCCACGGAAAATAAGTTTTATTAAAAAAGGAAAATAATCTTGTGAAGCATGTTTTTCATTAGAAAAGTGATGTCATGTTAAGAAAATGTGTCCAACTTTCTTTTGCTACGATTCTGCAGCTAATATTCAGCCAGGATTCAACAGTTACAGGCTTCAAGAATGGCTTACATTCCAACAACATTCCAGCAGAAGAACAAAATTGTTTTTCATATTTTAAGAGTGAGAACATTTGTTGAACTTCTCAATTTAAGAATATTAAGTCTATTTCGTTGTTTCCTGTGGAATTGAGCTCTTGGTGTGGTGGTGTTTCATACAGTGGTTGGGGATGGGGGTGTTGGTTGGCTTCTGATACACTCAATGACATAGTGCACAAGTTTTGTCCATGCATTTAATTCTTCTTGGTTTCTTAGAAAAGAGCTCTAGTGCTCTCCTGTACAGAGACTCTGCTGGTGGTGGCCCACCTATTATGGTCCACTCCACAGATTAACACTGTAGGCCCTTTCCCACCAAAATACCTGGTAACCTGTGTGCTTTGCTTTCCATCGCACCCCAAAGTTCAAAGTAATTTATTCAAATCAGGCTGATGACGTATGGGGGAGCTGTTAAAGACACTGCACTACACCTCCAGTCCAGTAGGCGGTGGTAAGAAGAAGAAGCTGAAGGTCCAAAAAGAATGATGACACTTATAAATGACGACCGACAAGCATGCATCATTGTGCGAGACAGTACGCCCAGGATGGAGGACGCCCAAGTTGTTCTGATGTTTTACTACATCATGAATAAAACCATGCAATCTGAATGGGAAAGACGACAGACGTTATTTGCATTGATATTTGCAAATGCACAAAGAGAAAATCTTTAAAAAGAAAATGGATTTTACAAGCCATTGGGGAGACTGACCGTGAGATGAATGAAATGTGTTCCACTGATTGGATCTGCCTTGGTGGAGGTCTACGCTCTTCGAGTGCTTTTCTAGTTTCTATTGTTTTATAGATATAGTCCAGGTTCAACCCTAAAGTCATACAGATTTACTCAAATGCCTGCATTTAATTTGACTACATATTACTTAAAAAAAGTACTTAAACTCTACATATTATTATTTATATTATGCCTTGTAAATGAACAGACAATATTAGGTTAGAATTTTTTTTTGTTTTTAATTAAAAATTGAAACACCAAACAAAAGGTGCAAAAAACAAGGTGCCTTGAGATTAAAAGGGAAATAAACATCTGTGAAGGGTTAGGGCTTCTGGAACAGCCAGCTGAGTTGGTCACACCATTTGTTTGTTCGGCGGTCGGAACAACTGCGACCATTGTGGTCCTTTAGTTTCTTACAATCCTGCATACGTTTCTTCAGCTTTTCTCGTATTTGTTAGGGCGTGCATCTTACATTTAGCTCCGCCAGCTTGTTGGCTACTTTTACATAAATTTGATTGTTTCATGTCATTGATTCAAAGTCTCTCTGAATTTCCTCCTCCGCAAATACACTCAAAAGAGCTGGACTTTGTTGTCTGTCCATTTGTCATAGCTTCTCTTTTGGTCCATTTTCTGAATTATCAAAAGACAAAGCTTGTGGAAATGAAATAAACAAAGGTTTGCCTCCCTACCAGGAACTTCTTCGGGGGAAAGTTTAGGGGCGAGGGAAAGATTTTTACCCGGGTAACGAGGATGGAAACTTACTGGGGTTTTTCAAAGTTTTAGGTAATGCTCAAAGTTCCTGCTGAAGTTCCTGCAGTGGAAAAGGACCTTATGATAATGTTATTTGAAACATTCACTGTCCGTTGTAACAGCCACTCAGTGTAGAAAAAAATCCCTTCATTCGCTGACCTTCCAATTACCTTAGGATTTGCAGTGTCATGTACAATTTTTACCCCTGTATTATTTTTGTACTTTTGGTGTTTTCGCACTATGTGGATAAATTTGGTACAGCATGAAGCGTGCTGGTTTTATACCCATAATATTTTTACCCCCATTAACTGTGTAGTTTTGAATATCCAAATAATATGAAATTTGCTAAAGTAAATGATAAATGGGGTAAATTCAGTATGACAGGTTTCACTACTGGATGTTTACAAAAAAAAAAATGGGGGAAAAATTTGTACAGCGGCACGGAACTCTCATGACTTCCTACTGAAAATAGTAGGCCTGTTATATATTATACATATGTACAATAAGTCTAATGTGATGGTGATTTTTTTGTGTCAAATGTATGGCGTTGCGGCAAGGATTTTGTTGCAGTGGTGCAACACAGCAAAACCTTACCAGCGGAAACACTGCTATTTTTTTTTTTTTTAAATGACTATTTCCATTTCTTGTGGTAAGCTCCAGGATTTTTTGCTGAATATTTGCCATAATTTTGTACTGTTCTTAATGTATGTTTAGTTTGATACTTGAAAATCACTGTTGCACATGAAGGGTTAATTTCTCTTCTTGTTTCTTCCTCCCTCCTCTTGTCTCAGCAAATGGTGATGAGCCTGCGGGTGTCAGAGTTGCAGGTGCTGCTGGGCTACGCTGGACGGAATAAGCATGGACGCAAGCATGAGCTGCTGACGAAGGCTTTGCATCTGCTGAAAGCTGGCTGCAGCCCTGCAGTGCACATGAAAATCAAAGAGCTCTACCGACGACGCTTCCCAGCCAAAATGGTCTCCCACTCAGAACTGGCCCTTCCCAGCCCACACCACCCAGCCACGGCGGGGGTTGTTGGAGGAGGAGGCGCCGCGCTACCTGCCGGCCTGACCCAACTGGCGTATGAGGGCCACGGCGGTGCCCCGTCACCCGCTGCCTTACTGCCCCTCTCTCTGCTTGGACCCGGGAAGCATGAGCTGACCGGACTGACACACCACCTTCCCACGTCGGCCACACTACACCCGGTCCACCCAGACGTGAAACTCCAGAGGCTGCCCTTCTACGACATGCTAGATGAGCTGATTAAGCCGACCAGTCTAGGTGAGGGATGTGTGTTTTCAGGTTTAAGAAAAATGACATTCACCTTCTTATCACCCTGCAGAGCATAAAAATGAGCCTGTGCTTTGAAAGAAATAACTGTCACATGAGCAGGTGAATTATTAGTGGTTCAAGTCACAGAAAACATGATGTTTACGTCCCCTCTGTTATGGAAAAACTTTCTGCCAATGATCATGTCTTGCAGGCAGCTTATGTGTTGACACAACACAGTCATTTTACCCGAAATATTATTTGCAGATTTCTCAGAGGATTTCAGTGGTGGATAAGTTTTTTCTGCCTTCCATGCAAAAAAAAGGGAAAATATTAAAACCATCACACTGTCTTGTAATACTGTTGTTGGGAGAAGTTTTCTCATCATTTACTTAAGTAAAAGTACTTATACACACTGAAATCACAGAAAATACAGTTCATACATGATTTTTTTTTAAAAATCAATTTTACTGTTGCAATAATCTGTTCACTGCCACAGAAGATGAAAGAGACTTAAAACAATAGATTATAGTTTACAGGTTGATAGTCGTATACTCATATTAATACTATTTAAGTGTATTTACTTTTTAGTTATTTATGAGGTATTTTGAGTCATTTGAGCCACTGTATAAACTGTTGGTAGTTTACTCTTTAGTAATGCTTCATACTCTCTAAGATCATCATATGTTTGCAGTGTTGTCCAGTGAGAACCATGTATTTCTAAAAAGTCAACAAGGAAGGTGTGTGTTTTGCAGTTCTGGTGTTCTTTTCCCTGATTTCAGCTGCTTTGGCTTTAAATACAAGTGCAGATACAAAACATTTAAACGCAATTCAGTTTTTGTGATTTTTCCATTTTTGGTTTGTCTGGGATGAACTCTATTAGACACAAGTGTTGTTCAGGTAAATACATAAATGTGGTTGAGGGCTGTAAGTATAAGTATATTCAGTTGGCACCAGCTTCCCCACAGTCATGTAAAATTGGTCTCACAGTTAGATACATATTTGTTTAATGATAATATTATGATAATTCATTATCTGCTAGCAATGCTCAGCCAACTCCAAACAAAATATTGTTGCAGCTTACAAAACCAAACATAAAGATAAAAATATGATCCACAGAGGAGTCATTATTCTCCTTTAATTCATCCTGAAATGTATCCAGTAGTAAATATTACTTTTAAAAACACCTTCCACCTTAAAAATCAATAAAACACTTCTGTTCACACATCTTACCTTAATACTTTTGCAGCACTGACTCTTCTCCTCATAGACTGTGTACTAGTGTTTTACATTTACTCAAGTATACATTTACAAATTAAGGTATTTGTACTTAAGTGAGGTTTTCTTGGCAGAATCTTTACTTGTTGTGGATTATTTACTCACAATGTAGTAGTACTTTTCTTTAAAGCTGCAGGAGCCTACATCAGGGGAAAAATACTAAAATCTGAAAATCTTCACCCTCCCTCTGCTGCTGTGTAATCTCTGTCTAAATCAAAAGACTAAATACCATGTTACTACCATGTATCTCAGGCCTTATACACCTCAGCCACATGAGAAACCAGGCCTTTATGAGAAGGAATGTTGTGCTAGAATGAGGCCTTTATTTCTAATTTCCAAATTGATTTTTTTCCCAATAAAATGAAACCTTGTTTTGATTTACTTTCATTTTTGATAGTAGTGATACTGCATCATGCTCTTAATACAAAATCAATACTTCCTTAACCATTTCAGATTAAAAGCCATCCAGTGTTTGAGTGGATAGAAGACATTCTTTTTTTGTGCAGGTGTTGCCTTCTTTGGTGCTTGTAAGTTTTTACAAATTACAGTTTGGTTTGAAATATTCAGACATACAACTGCAGCGATTTAGGTATGACAGTAACATTTTAGATGATCTAGATCAACAACAAAGTGCTGAGAATAGCAGCATTATTTTGTTGAATGCATTTAGCTAAAGTGATAGCAGTAAACATTGTGTTTAACATTACATGACAGATACCTTAAGTTTATCTGTATTATTTTTTGCCCAGTCTGTAGTTAAGAAGCAGCTTTTGTTTGTTCGTCGACCTCGACTCCAGCTATTATTAGAAAGCCAGCTTGTAATTGACCCCCTGTTTTGTTTTGTTTTTTTTTTTATTTGAGAAAACACGGTATAAATATAGATGACCTGAGACTGTTTTTGAGCCATGTAGTAAAGCAGTAGTAGAGTCAGATCTGACATGGCCACAACCTCCCATCAAAAGTCTAGAGAGGCCACTTTTTTTTCACACATTTGCTTAATTGTTTGATGTTTTCCAAAGTGCAAGATCACATTTGGTCACAACCTGAACATATCCACCTTATTGTGAACATAACGTGGTGCGCACTAATACCCCTCGGCCAGAATGGACAGACAGACAGATGAACAGACGACAAAAGGATTACAATACCCCTTCAGCCAGTCAGCCGAGGGGTAAAAAAAACACAAAAAATAGAGAAACCACAAAATATCCATATTTAAGAAGCCACAATTTGAGAATGTTTTTAATATGATTATCAATTAACAATATACTGCTTGATTAATTTATTAGTTGACAACAAACCGATTAATATTTCCAGCTCTATGTCATTTGAATTACAATGTGGTAAAATGTAATCATGGAATTTGTGCCGAATGACACCAAAAATTGAATTGCTGTAACTCCTTTTTAAGGAGGCTTAAACTTGGCTTCATCATGGTCAGAATTTGTTGTCATATTAGGTGTGCATCCACTTTCCGTCCTGTATTTAGCATAATAATAATACTCTGTTATATATTGCAAATATATGGAAATGTCTACATTTCCCCACATTAGCATTTTAATAGTGTAAGAGGCCATCTCATGATTAGTTTGCCTGCAGAGGCATGTATAAACACAGCGCCTGCAGCTCTGTCATCACACCATCTTTCTCTTCCTCCTTCCTTGCTGTTTCCTGCACATGCTCCATCTTTCTCTGCCTCGCTCCTCTGTCTCAATGGCCAACATCTGCAAAAAAAAAAAAAAAATGCATGCAAAGTGATGAAAGTCACACGGGCATACACCTGTGCATGCAGAACACACCCTCGTCTAGTTTGAATCTCAATTGCATGTTCATGTCATTCTTTTGCACATGTACACTGTGATAAACGCTACACACACTGCTCTTTGAAAACTCCAATGTACTTTCAAATAAATAATGCATGCTGATCTTATTTTCCTCAGATGGAGGCAGAGTGAAAGGATGAGTGAGAGGAAAAATTCCCCAAGGAATAATGCAGATTAGTTTTAAAGCTGCAGATTTGGATTTGCTTTAACAAGTGAAACTCTGCTGCAGATCGGAGGTGATGACCCTCTTTATCCTTCTAATAATGGAGGACAGTAATGAATCCATTTGATTAACTGAAATAGCGACTCATGCATATTTTTCTTGCTTTTAGACAGCCATGGTGTCTTCTCTTTCTCCCTGTTGGGGTTTCTACGCACTACTGGTTTACTGCTGTTTACCACTCATTCATTCTCTGTCTTCGATTATTGTTTTTTTCCACTTTTGCCTTTCACTCCTGGTCTCTCTGCTGGTAGATGCTGATTTGTTGTCCTTGTTTGCGTATACTGTAAACAGGATCCTGACAGATTTTACAAGAATGTACAACATAGTAGAAGAGATCATTGTATCTTTAATTTGCAAGTGGATACAACCAAGCTCGTCTAACAAAAACAGCACACTTTTGTAGGCTTCAGCTTCTGAAATGACTGACAGTTTGATTCTTTTCTTTTAAATCGGATCATAAAAAACCTAATATCTGAAGGTTTTGGATTCCTGGCAGCATAACAGCAAATAGGTCCAGGGTTCGAACCCAGCACTGGTCAGTGTGGGCCTTTTCATGTGGAGTTTGAATGTTCTCCTTGAGTCCCTCCATTGATGCCAACTTAACACTTTTGTTGCTAGATATCGCAACTTCTCAGATGATCCTAGCAACTTTTTTTTCCCTTTTTTTTAAGCAACAAATTTAGCTACATGTTTGGAAACTTTTAGCAGCTTTTGACAAGTCGGTCAAATGCTAAAACACACATTTTCCCTCTAAATGATACCAAATAATTTAGTCTGTCCCAGTCATATAAACTCATGGTCTGTTTGTTGCTAAGTCAGTGTTTCCAACTTAGGCACTTTACTGGTATATTTTTTCAGACCTCTATAGTGACTCTATCAAAAAAGCCACTTGTGACAAATTGATCACTTTTTTCTGGTGTTATTGGAGACTTTTGGAGACTCTGACATGAAAGCACGTATAGTTGTCTAAAACAAACCATTGCACTGAATGTACACTGAATCACATTGACATTGACAGTTTTCTCTATTGTCTCTTTTTAGTCCATTTAGATTATTAATGTAGATTAAAAATTAAAAATGTTCTGTTTAAAACGTTCATATTTTACTCTGACTTGTAGGTTGCTAAGTGGATTGTCATGGCGCTGCACCATGGCAAAACCTTATCAGTGGAAATGCTCTTGCCACTATCAAAGCCAAGTTCCTTTGATACTAATAGATAGATGATAGATATACAGTATAATGAGGGTTGATTTAAGAAATGTTGGTTCTGTCTGTGTGATTTCCTCAGATGTTAAAACTGTAGCTGTAGCAGCCTATGTTAGGGTTCAAACTGTTTTGGTAGGAAGTCAAACATCAGACCACACTGGACCATATATTGAATTTTACAGTTTAGTATTGCACTTCCATTCAGCACACATCCCCGATGGTAGAAATGAAACTGAATGAGAGTGCAGAAACTCCAGTCCACTATGTAGCATTACTGCACCTCTAACATGTTTTGACAAATACTAGTAGACACAATGGGCGACACGACACAGTGGTGTTGTGGATAGCACTCGTGCCTCACAGCAAGAAGGTCCTGGGTTTGATTCCAACACCAGTCAATGGGGGTGGGACCTTTCTGTGTGGAGTTTGCATGTTCTCCCTGTGTCTGTGTGGGTTCTTTCCGGGTACTCCTGCTTCCTCCCACCATCCAAAGTCATGCACGGATAGGTTAATCAGTTAATCTAAATTGCCTATAGGTGTGAATGTGAGAGTGATAGTTGGCCTCTATATGTTCAGCCTTGCGATGAATTGGCGACATGTCCAGGGTGTACCCCATCTTCACCCATAAGTAGCTGGGATTGGCTCCAGCGACCCCCATGACCCTAGTAAGGATAAAGTGGGTTCAGAAAATGAATGAATGAATAATAGACACAGATTATTGAGAAGTAGAAGCAGGAGTGAAGCAGCGTTGGCCCAACTCTATCCATACTTCATCATGACTTTTGCAGTGTTTACATTGCCTCATCTACATTTTCAGGTTTACCTTCTCTGGCTTTAGTTCTGATATGTTGCAAGGTTGATAAAGCTTTAGTTTTGAGTAATTTGTCCCCTCTTGGTGACTCCAAAAACACATGAACTATGTAGAAATCAGAAACAACTGAAATGTAATCTTTTTCACATTACCATCTTCAGCTCAGCAGTAAATTACATGTGGTTCTTCTATTCTTCCATTTAGTCTGATTATAACAATAAATGTATAACAATAGAATAATGTACTGTTCATCACATTGTCATGCTACCTATTGGTGATGCAAAACAAGTTGGATTTAAGCTCTTACACTGGACTTGACCAGACCAGCAAAAATGAAAATTGACCCAACTCTAGCCTGCATCATTATTAACCTTAGATATTGGAATCCTCCTTTACAAATGTAGTCAAAAGGTTGAGGACAGATGTGCTTATTAACCAACATGTGCACGATTATTATCTCCCTCACCCTGTCATCCTCTCCCTCTCCCTGTCATTATTTCTACCCCTCCCTCACCACAGTCTCTGTGCTGAGTCTTATCAATTTGTGGGATAAAGGTTGCTGGCGAGTCATACTGTAGCTCTGCCAGCCTTAAACAAGACAGACTGGTCAACAGTCTCTGCTACTAGTCCACTATTACCATGGTGACCTCAAGGTTTAAACTCCAGTTTCATCTCCAGCATTATCTACCCTCCATAGAATAAGGCAAGGCAAGGCAAAGTTTATTTGTGTAGCACAATTCATACACAGGGCAATTCACAGTGCTTTACAAAAATGGAAAAGAGACAAGTTAAAAGTACACAATTACAGTTAAAACATAATCAATAAAACATGAATAACAATCAATTAAAATAGGTAATTAAATTAAAATAAAGTAAAAAAGAAGAGTCCAGATAGATTCCTTTCAGTTGTTCTATGCACAGTTGAACAAAGCCATTTTCAGCCTGGACTGAAACACTGTCAGAGTAGAGTCTGTCTGACGTCATCTGGAAGACTGTTCCACAGTTTAGCTGCATGGAACTGAAATGCAGCTTCACCCTGTTTAGTCCTGACTCTGGGCACCAGCAAAAGGCCTGTCCGTGAGGCTCTCAGGGTCCCAGATGGTTCATATGGGAACAACATGTCACAGATGGACTTTGGTGCTAGACCATGGACAGACTTATAGAGCAGCAGAGCTGTTTTAAAGTCTGTAAGAACTATGAACTATGTCTCTGTGTTCAGTATGGATTGTTGTAGTGCACACGCATTATTTATGATTCAGAAACCATTTCTTGAGAAAAAGGATGCTAGCCACTTTTGCATCTGATGAGTGTGTCATGTATACAAGGAGTGAAAAATGTAGTATGTAAATGTTGATGATTGCTTCCTGTAAAAATCAATCACATGATTTTACGTTTTTTAGTCTTGGGGGGGGGGGGGGACGACAACAAAACGGGTTTTATCAGATTAATAGTGGACCAGGTGGTGGTGGTGTGTGTGGGGGAGTCTAATGGGTAGGGTTGGTGTAAAAATATTGAACCAGTTTGATATGAGCCCAAACACTGAGTTGTATAGTAATGAAAAAGTAATAATTCAGATTTTCCTGTCTCAGGAGATGGTTTTATTAATGCTACATAATTATTTGTGTCCTGAAAAGGTACATATGCAATAGGACTGAACCAACACTGGGGGGAATACATATGCTATCTCAGCTGATTATGTTATGGAAACAGTTTGATGCAAATTTGTGACGGTCAGCGTTAAGGGGTTAAGAAGAAGCAGGAACAAAGGAGTTCATTTTTTTCCTGTGCACAGCAACTTTTGCTACTGATTAAAGCTTCCCCTCTCTATAGAAAGTAAGTTTCTGAGGTTTGAACACCAAAAATGTTATAAAACTGCATGTGTGTTTGGCTCCATGCCAGGCTGTACTACTGATGTAAATGAAAACAGAATTCCATTTGTTTCATAAGCAGATGTTGGGTAATGTCAGTGTACTGATACCACTGGCTCACAGTGATGCATGTGACAGATGTTTAAGCTAAGTAGCTGCAGGTTAGCTGTTACATTTTGACCAGTAGTGAAACCAAATGAACTCTGACTAATGATGAAACATTCAAATTATAGATTCCCCATCGATGTAAATGGAACATCTCGAGAGAGATTAGTTACAGTACATGTTTGGTGAGACTTGCTATTTTTGTCTATTTTTAACCTTCTGACACAATGTAGAGTTGGCGAAAGTGGGCTCCACCTGTCATAGCACCTCAGAAACTGCCAATTGTTTCACAAAGTGGTCATTTAGATTTCAATGGGTAGTGTCATAATTTGCTGAGCTTGTCTGATTATTGAAACCAACAGTTTCTAAATTTAAAAAAAAAGAAAGTTGTTTATTTGGTGAACTGATCCACTTTTCCCAGGACCTCATTCAAGCAGATCAGTCTCTTCAAAGAGGCTGTGACATGTTTACAGCTGGAGTCTGGAATCTTTTGTCTTAAGTCAGAGTACGTTTGATTAAATGGCAGTGTTTACTCTTTAGGTCACTCATCTTTGGTTAAACTAACTAGAGGCACCAACTGACAAAAAGAGGAAAGCATGGATCATAATTTGTGGTTGGTTTGTGGTTAAATAATAATGGGGAACAAGACCTCTAAGCCCTTCTAGTTTTCAGTGTTTTCATTCTGGTCAAGTAAATAAAAAGATCATAATGATATCTTGTTTTACATACTGACACCGGTGCCAATACCATCATTTAATTAACATGGTGCCATCTGCCTGGTACTCAGTGTTAATGATTCATGACAAAATTTACACAACATGTTGCTTTTCTGCAACAGGAGAATAGCTTACATTTTTAGGGTCCTTTGTTATTTATTTTTATTTTAACATGATGTACATGAGCCAACTCTTCATTGAAAGTTTTGTAGGGAAATGATAGGCTTAGACAAGGCAGTGTGGTCACGTGACAAGGCATGCTAAACTAGCACCCTGTGAACATGACCTCACAGTAACACCTCAGCAGAGGCACCGTGAAGGAGAAGAGGAGGAGGTTCACTTAATTTTGCCAACTTGAGTTAAAAAATAAAAACCTTTTTGCTATAAATCCTGCATATTTATGCATATATATTTGTTCATATTATTATTATATTTATATATTTTTACATATATATATATATATATATATATATAAACACACACTGCTCAAAAAAATTAGAGGAACACTTTTTAATCAGAGTATCTATCTGTAACCTATCTGTCAAACTTCTGGGATATTGATCTGCTCAGTTCAGTAGCAGAGGGGCTTGTTCATCAGTTTCAGCTGCTTTGTTGTTAATGAAATCAACAACAGGTGCATCAGAGGGGCAACAATGAGACGGCC
>JAPQRP010000019.1:15487517-15502506 GCA_037367295.1 Apogon hyalosoma | reverse complement strand
TTTGTTTTTTGTGTGTGTGTGTGTGTGTGTGTGTGTGTGTGTGTGTGTGTGTGTGTGTGTGTGTGTGTGTGTGTGTGCCTGTGGTACACCAAACAGAGAAAAAGTAGCAAAGCCACTAACAAGTTAATAGACTCCAGCTGGGCTTTGTTGTGCTGAAGACGGACCGTAGAACTGAGCACATTCTCTGTAGCTTAGCTCACCCTTCTCTTCTTCAAACCACAACTAAACCCAGAGCCAACGCGCTCTGCGTTTTAACTCACTTTAAACGTCAAACCTGGTGTAGTTTAGTTTGTTCTAAACTTGCAGGCATTCAAACCCACCTGCCATAATCTGATTCTTTCTTTTAGTTGTTTTACACCATCAAAAGTATAGCAGGTACCTGTGGAAAGAAATCACTAAAATCTAACAAAAATATTGTTGTAACTTATTCTATTATTAGTCAGATTTTCAAGGATGTTCTGATGACTGGAGATAGAGCTGAGCAATATGGCCAAAAAATTTATTTTGCCTTGTTTTATTGTTATGGAAAATTTTCAGTTTTAATCAATTGATTTCTGGCTACATGATCTGAAGACAAAACATGACTCAAAGTATTGCTTTAAATAAAATAAAAGGCATTCTTCCCTCTACTAAAACTATATGCTATACATGACTAACACAATTAAAGCTTCACTGTACAATCTGGCATATTTATACTTTGTAATCTTAAAACGTTCTTAATAAGCATGTGGCAAACTAAAATGTAAAAGAAATCCACCAGGTTTTGAAACTCAAAAATGTTTAATTCTCATATATTTCTGATAAAAGACTGTCCAATCATTTTATTTGGTCTGAATGAAATGATTGGCCAAGCCTGGCTGAGCCTCTTGTGTGTCATCCATAGCAGCATCCCGCATCAGTTACCGGTGCCTCTGAAGCTGACTGCATTGACCTGTTTCAGTTTCGCTGCTCCTCCTGTCAAGGGGTGTGAATGGATAGGACTCAAATGCATGGTGCAGAAGGGAAAAAACAGATTTATTAACAGAAACAACCAAGGGGAACAAACAGAAAAACCAGATTACAGCAGAGTCCAGTGAAGAAAGGATGGAGATAAAGTCTGGGTAATTGTGGGGTGATGTGGTGCAGTGAAGACAATGATCCAGTGCTGCACAGCCACAGACATGATCCTTAATCTTACTTAAATACAGCTCCTAATGAAACAGGAGCAGCAGGTGGATGATGGTGTGTCTTATTGCTGAGGGAGAAGTCGCTGGGGTGGACCGTGACACAGAGGAGGAGGGGAGCGTCAGAGCTCAGGCAGGGGGAAGCAGGCAGAATTTTGGAGGGAGGCGGGCTGTTCATGTTCACATTTTTTTTTGCTAAGTGCTGTGCAGCATGCCAGATTGGTAGATGTAGCTTTAATATATTACAAGAAGCAAACAGATTGCATTTTGAATTTTTGTTTGTTAGCAAAAATGATTCTTGAAGAATGATCATAATTTTCCTTTTTCCCACATATTTCAGAAAGATAAACCTTGATTAATCAAAATAATTCAATATATTGCCCAGCACTACAGTATCTCACAAAAGTGAGTAGACCCCTCATATCTCTGCAAATATTTAATTCTATCTTTTCATGGGGCAACACTGAAGAAATGACACTTTGATCCAATGTACAGTAGTCAGTGTACAGTTTGTATAACAGTGTAAATGTACTGTTCCCTCAAAATAACTCAACACACAGCCATTAATGTCTAAACCGCTGGTAACAAAAGTGAATGCACCTCTACGTGAAAATGTCCAAATTGGGCCCAAAGTGTCACTATTTTGAATGGCCACCATTATTTTCCAGCGCTGCCTTCACCCTCTCGGGTATGAAGTTCCCCAGAGCTTCACAGGTTCCACTGGGATCCTCCTTCATGACGACACCATGGAGCTGGTGGATGTTGCAGACCTTACACACCTCCACCTTCTGTTTGAGGAGGCCCCACAGATGCTGAGTAGGGTTCAGGTCTGGAGACATGCTTGGCCACTCCATCACCTTTACCCTCAGCTTCTTTACCAGGGCAGTGGTGGTCTTGGAGGTGTGTTTGGGGTCGGTATCATGTTGGAATACTGCTCTGTGGCCCAGTTTCCGAAGGGAGGGGACCATGCTCTGCTTCAGTCTGTCACAGTACATGTTGGCATTCAAGGTTCCCTCAGTGAACTGTAGCTCCCCAGAGCTGGCAGCACTCATGCAGCCCCAGACCATGACACCCCCACCACCATGCTTGACTGTAGGATAGACACACATGTCTTTCTACTCCTACCTGGTTGCTGCCACACACACTTGACACCATCTGAACCAAATAAGTTTAGTTTGGTCTCATCAGACCACAGGACATGGTTCCAGTAATCCATGTCCTTACTCTGCTTGTCTTTAGCAAAGTGGCTTTCTTGTGTTCTTTGGTTCAGATGGTATTTGCAGAAGTGTGAGGGGTGTACTCACTTTTGTGAGATACTGTATGTAGCGATTTGGTATACTGGATAAAATGTTTGTTTTTTCTAACAAACAGCCATATAGGTTAGTGTAGTTAAGAGTTTACCTTTTTATTATACTTGGTTTTACCGCCCTATCAGAGGGTATTTATGGCTTAAAATTAGGTGGAGGTTGGACCAACTGACCATGTTTATTTACTATATATTCAACTGACTCAAACTTTTTCAAGCATTGTTTTATTAAATATAGATTTAAAATAACAACTACTGTTAAAAATAGTTTGGTAAACAGTTTATCTGTTACTTTGACACTTCATGTGTGCAGAATCAAGGAATATTTTACTGTTAGTGCAAAAAATGTCAAAAATGCCTAAATTGAAAAATGGACATTGCTTTTCTCTAGACCTTTCTTGCTCAAGAAAAATAAAAAATGTAACCTGTGTGTTAATTTTAGTATATTAATGGCAAAAGTGTTCCTCCAGTCATATAGTTTTTATATGCTTATAGCCTAGTTTTAGTGAAACAAAAAACAAGAAGAGTAAAAAAAAAAAGAGAGAGAGAATGCCACAATTGCCATGCTTGTTAGGAAATAGGGTTTTTCATGGAGTCCAAGAGCTGGAGCCTGCACACCATATGATGGTGGTGGCCATCTTGTAATTCTCTGTGCAGGAAAAGCCTTGTAGCAGTATCATTAGGTTCCCTATCACCACTCCTGCTTTTCCAGCTCAACTCTTTTATTCAAATGTGGTGCTGCTAGAGATGCTGATAGCCAAAACACTCACTTGAGGTATCAGAACAGTAGTGCAAAAACAAATGTGTGACGTCACAGTAGATCCATCCAGTACTTCTACTCAGTCTGTGGACTGATATTCTGATCAGTTTCATTTTCAAATAACCTTTAATCCAAATAATGAATTAAAAAAAACTTTTGTTTTTGTTTGTTTGTTGTTGCATAATGCTGCAGCTGTGCTCATTTTCCCTAGTGCTCAATATCACATTTCATAAAAGAGAGGATTTCTCCTATTATTTGCCAGTGTGCTGCTTTTTTTGGCCAAGCCTGCACACTGCCACTATAATAAAGAGCAGAAACCATAGACACTAGTATTATCCTAGGTCTTTACCATGGCGTTGTCCTCCCTGTTTGTCAAGAAAGACAAGCGTTTTGCAGTTTTTAACAATATTGTGCCAGCATAATGTCAGGTTTTTAAAATGTACTCCTGGTTTTCAATATTTAAATGTGTGGAAATGTGTGTCAGTGTCACTGTGTATCATGTACGTTTGAGTCTCGTTCAGTTCTTTACTTATTCACTGTAAACATCAACCCAAGTTAGTTTCAGTCCGTCACTGTCAGAGTTTTAAATTATATAACTATAAATGAAAAAGGCATCTAAAAGGGTAAACATCCAACAAATGATGGATTGTTTGACAGCCATTGTTAAAACTTCAGTGTAAAACGTTTAATGACATCTAGTGTTAAAGTGGTGGATTACAGCTGACTGAATAGCCCTCATCTCATCCTACTGTACGGTGGCTGCAAAAAACACAAAAGGTCCTTGTTAGAGTGTTTGCTTTGTTCATTCAGAGCTTTTTATTTAAGAGGACTTTAAAGTGTAATCTTACCCATTTTCCTATGTCTCACTCCACCCACTGCATGATCCTGAAAACTGCTAAGAGGCTCAGTGTGGTGACTCGACTCTGAATGTGCAGCTGTGGATTTGAAACAGGAGGAGTTCAGAGGCACCTGGGGTTCTGAAAGGGTTACTTTGACTCTTTTCACCACCTAAAAATCAATATCTGTTTAAAATCTGTCTGCTGTATGTAGAACATTTTCTCCTCCTTTTAGCCATCCCATAGTCATTTCTCCACAGGAACTGAAGCCTCTTAAACCTACCATAGCTAAGAAGCAGTTCTTTAGCCTGTGTTGTGCCACTGTGACATTTTAAGACATTAATTCAGATTCAAGTTGAAAAAAATAAATCAACTGATCATGGCAGCAGTCAGTATGGAAAAAAAAATGGCCCTGTATGAGTCTAGTAGAGCCCGACTGATATGGGATTTTGGGGGCCAATTCCAATACCGATATTGGGGGCTAAAAATAAGCCGATATCCAATATATTGGCTAATATCCGATATTGGCTGATAACCGATATATTGGCCGATATATGAAATAAGAACATTGATCTACACAGGATATAATAATCTTATATTAGATAACTGTGTACATGTGGATGAACAGTTGCATAAATCTTTGTTTATCTGACAAAGATAATTGACACAACTTTCAAACGCTGTATCATATTCTTATATCAGACTAGTATGTGACCTGTGGAACCACAGGTTGTAGATATGGTAGTTTTTACGCTGGGGAGAGCAGACTTATGAAAAAGATGTGAGTCTTTATTTTATAAGTAGTGACATAAAAACTGTTGGGTAAATCATTCTTTAAAATGTAATCGACTTCTACCTTTAATGAGTCCAACTACAAACCAAGCTCTGGAATCACAAAAACAATTAGAGCAAAAAGTATTACTGACCACAAAATTATGTTTTCCCTCACAAATCTGGATTTGTCTGCCTCATGACACTGCAACTTCCCATGTGGACTAAGGACTAAACTGAGCATGTGCAGAGTGAATTAGGTGAGTCCAAAGTTGTTCCTGATTGGAGCAATTGCAAGTGTTTCAACTGACCCATGTTACAGCTGTCCCCGGTCTCCCCTACACTATTAATACCCAGGTGTGCCTGCAGAATGAAATTATGAGGTAGACAGGAAGCACACAGACGTGTGTGTGTGTGGGGTGAATAGTTCATAAGACTGGGGGGGTAGCGGTCCATGATTTACAGATGTGTGTGTGTGTGTGTGTGTGTGTAGCGGTCCGTGATTTTCAGACGGGTGGGTTTGGAGTGGGGGGGTTAGCAGTCCATCCTTGTTTGTGTGTGTGTGTGTGTATGGTGATGGCGTGATTGTCAAAGCAGAAGAGAAAGTGAAACTGACAAGCTTTACTATTCCTCTAACTCTCTGGGCAGCACACACACACGAGCAGTGAGCGACACAATCTCCACAGCAATGAAGTTAATAAATCGGCTACATACTGGCCAATGTTGATTAATCGGTGATAGGCTATATTCGGTCGGGCTCTAGAGTCTAGTACAGATTCTCAACGGGGGCGGTACCGCAATAAGGTACGTTGCGGGACCTAGAATTGCTTTAAGGCATGCTGGAGCAAAACACACCCTGACCCATCTGTCCCACATGTTGCCTGGTTGTGAGAGCGGTACACCCCCGCAGGGGGGCACAAAGTCATATAATGTACACCCCAGGATACCTGACTTCAGAAAGAATTGATAGCTGCAGTCCTAATAATCATACTGTTTTCAGTGTTCTCATTACTCATAAGTATTGTCACTACAAGTGCATTTCACTCACTCTAACTGCATTTGTGATCATATCTCAGTCAAACTACTTTGTTGTAACTGTGTGTGCTGATTTGTCTTTATACAACACCTGCTGTCATTCAATACAAATAACTAACTGTTTATGTAAACTGGCTGTAATAGACCTGAAACAGATATGGTGTGCAAATTGATTCTGTTCATTTTATCGTTTTTCTTAGATTATCAATTCTTTTTTTCCGACAAAAAAAAAAAAAAAAGGAATTGCTAATCTAAGATATGGTGTGTACTGCAAGGAAAACACAGGTGGAATGTAATGTAAATATAGCTCAACCTGAATACAAAATGAACAAAAGAAATGTATGACTTCTGTCCATTCAAAGTGATTTTCCACAGCAGGGGTAATAGGGGTAATATGGACATAAATATGTACATGGATGTTCTTTAAAAACTGTGTTTTCTGGCTTTTCAGGGAGGGACATTTTTCTGACATCTTTGGATCCAAGTCTGTGTTTTCCTGTTGTAATCACAATATATAATGCTTGCACTGAGTCAGCGTTTTTGGGTGCTCATTCAAAAATATCCAGTGTGCTTGCAGATAGAATCTTCCAGGACATTGCAAGATGGCAGAGTTTTTACAATATGAATGAATGATGTCTAGCCACTAAAACAGGGGTTCCCACAGTGGGGGTTGGGGGGTTACGAGATGATTTTCAGAATCTTCTTGATGTGACCCCTGTGGAGATTATGACAGATTAATGGCAATATTTTAGCACTTGTACATAGAAGGTAGGAAATTTGCTCTGTAAGTCTTAAGGAGCACCAGAAGTGCTTTTACTGGACAAGTGCAAAGCTTAGATCATTAGCATGACTGTTAACTTCACATTGACAAACAGGTAAGGCATTGTTGGGCCTACAGGGTGGTGTCACTTCAATAAAAATAAACATAAAAAGGCCAAGAAACGTAAAACAGACACCCCTGCACATAAAACACAGCATAATAAGTAAAAATCCACTACCCACAATGCAAAGCAGTAAATATGCCACAGTATCATTTACAGGTGACACATCACTTTACAGCACCACAGTAAACATCACTTCGGTGTGCACCATCAGTACATTAGGTGTTGTGTTTTTAAATTGTTATATATAAAAATCGTATCATGGTTGTCAGGCTGTCCTGTTTTTTTGTGTTATTATGCCTGTGTTTGGTTACACCTTTTGGTGCATGAGTCCATTGTGCACGTTTTTTTTAATGTTTCAGTCAGTTCGGGGATAGTGGGGGTCTTCAGTTTCTGCCACTGTTACTTTGGGGGTCATGTGTTTAAAAGTGTAGTAACCCCTGTTCTGCAACATTGATTCACCAGTAAAACCCATGGAGTTTGACCAGTGACAGTGGATGGACACATTGGGTTTATGTTCAGTTAAAGTGTGCTGGTACTGGTCATGCTTACGACATCAATTGTGCTTTGTGTATTACTTATAATCAAGAGAAACGCAAATTCAGTGGAAAAAAATCACCATAAATGTGCCACATTGGACCTTTTTATTACGTGAATTACAGGTGGGGGCAGAACCTATGGGGAGCAGCCATTGACCACTGTAAGTGACGTACCCACATTTTTTCCAGGTGATGGAGTACAAGTAAACAAGCAGCAGTCAGTGAGCAGATTGAGTGGAAAGCACGTGTTAGCGCTTGTTTGTGCAGCCATAAGCTTTGCACTCATTGTCCTAGAGACACGACCCAGCACTGGCTGATAATGTATTATCTTAGACTAGTGTCTGCTGCATGGGATCAGTGACCAGTCCATCACAGCCCTGGTAACAGGACAATACAATGAGGCTGGGTCAGTACCGATGCTGGAACAGCCCAAAGGAGGAAACATGTCGCTAACCATGACTGACAGACAGAGCAGTGACTTAGTACTCGACAACGCATACTTGACAATGGGCTATAATGTAAGTAGATGGAACCACTGGTATTATGCGTGATCTTTGGAAATAGATACCAATGAAAATTCTCTACTGGTACCTTTTAATGATATATTTTGTAGAAAAACTCATTTTTTCTTCAGTTTTCTCTGTTTTGATATAATTGCCTTTGAATTTACTCTGAGCTTTAATGTACATCTACATGACCAGTGAATTAAATATAGGAAAATACATGATTTGCACCAGTGGTTCTCAAACTTTTTACAGTGGAGTACCCCCTGAGATATACTTTTTTAACCAAGTACCCCCAACTCTCACTTTAGCATTTCTGATTGAAAAAAATTTGGCAGAATTTGTTCCAGTGCCAAGGGTGTCTGTTTATATTTTCAAAACTTTGTAAACAAGCAACATATATTTAACTCTTATATATGAAAAATAAAATTTTTTAAGTAAATTTTGTGTGCCCTCTTTCATTGATAGCAAAAATAAATAAATGTGTCATTAATGAATGAACCTTTCATCAACAAAAAATAATTACTTAGCTACTCAAATAAACTTATTTTGAATAATATAAAATAGAAATGTTCTTAAAATGTTACCAAAGCTTAAACAAGATGATTGACAATAAAGCTATTATATGAATGTATTTATTGTGTTTGTATTTCAGCATTAATTCTCATGATGACTTTTTTAAGGTATTTTTCCCAAAAAAATTTCAAGTAACCCCTGGGCTTCTTCCAAGTACCTCTAGGGGTATGCGTACCCCACTGTGGCAGCCCCTGATTTACACTGACAAATGCAAAATACAGAGAATAATATTATGATAAATGATGAGAAATCACTTGGGAAAGAGAAGAAAAAAAATTTGGAAACTGTGACAAAAATTTGGGGTATTTAATGGTCAAACTGAATATCTATGGATTATGGACAAAACAACACATTTTCTTTTCATAATTTCCTGACATTTTTAGAAGAAATGAATTACTGAGAATATAACTGACATATTAACAAACAGTGAAATTAATTACTAGTTGCTATCCAAACAGTAACAACGCACATCAAGTGACTGTTTTTCATGGTATTGATTAAACAGAATGAATTAGAAATGAAAGTGTGACTCTAATGCAAACCTGCTTCAAACACAACCTGATACCTTCTGTTGTGGAGTTAGATAAAAGAGATCTCCCAGATATTTAGTCAATATACAGAGTTTTATGAAAGAAAAAAAAATCCATGTTTTATGCATTCTTTCCCACATACATACAAACAATGCCCTGTTCTTCTTTGTCACTGTAAAATGCAGGATACTGGCAGCTAAAGCAGATATCTCTATTCACATCACATGTTAAACATGTTGAGCTTATCGTCACAAGTTACTGTACGGTTAGAAGTTTGTTTTCATTATTCCTGCTTGACAGACTGCTTTCTTTGCTGCTAAAGATTGAACTGACATTTCGGTTGGTCTATCTGATGAGAAAAGGTTCTTTTTCAGCATCATGAGGAGACAGAGCTACTTCATGATTCACTGACGGAAGCCACTGGTCTTCTCTACTGTAGTAATTACAGTCAAGTCATAAAATTAATGTCCCAATGATTTATTCATGTTTATATTCTAATAAGCACCATTAAACTGAAATTAGATTAGATGCAGTGACAGAAATGTGCTTAATAACAGTAATTACAATTTGGTGAGTAACATCATTAATTTTAGGTCGTCTTTCCATAATGTTGAGTAGACATTTTATTGATTCAAATTACACTCTGCATTTGGTTAAAGACTTCATTCATAAACTTATTTGATTCTGTGTCAAAGGCCATAAAGAAAACTGCTGTGTATCTGTGAGCCAAAGTAAAGCAGATTATTTTTACACCAAAATGAAAATTGATTAATGTTTACTCCAGATTTTGTTTTAGGCTGTATTTGACAAACGGAATCAGTATCTTAATAAATATTATCATCCCAGATTTATAAATAATGGAAATTTGTATTTTTCTTCGCAGTTCTTGATCTTTTTCCTTTGAAGGAAGATTACTAATATTAGTCAGACAATGAAAAATTATCTTCATTTCATCAAAATGATAAAAGGGTCAATGATGTCGCTCCTATATTTATTTTGTCTGCATATTTTCTTTCCTATAAATACATTAAAATATGCCATAAATACTGTTCATATAGATACTCTGAAACCATTAGGGTAGAGCTGAAAGGATTAATTGATTAATAATCTAGTTGATTAATAATCAACTAGACAAAACTAGCCGTCGAAAGCGACGGCTAGGGGTATGTCCCCGAACGCCCCCAATCTTTACCCAGACAGCTATGATGTCATGATGTGAGGCTTCCCCAGGTCATGACCTTTCATTTGCACTTGATTTGAAGTGAATCAGACAAATAGTTCCAGAGATATGAACAAAAGAGTGTTTAGTAATTTGAAACTTTTGAGCGGCCCCTTGTGGCCAGTCTAGAAATGGTAAATCATCCAAAATCAAATCAGTTCTTCCTCACCATGGTATTGATTGACATGGAAAATTTGGAGTTTCTAAACCCAATATTTTTCAAGTTATCATGTTAACACGAAAGATATCTGGTGGCGGCGGGGCCGGCAGAGGTCAGACCAAAAACATAATATTCCTGACACTGCGTTCTGGGATATAATTAATCAACTCAAATCGATTAAAAAGAAAAAATTATACTTTTCCTGAATCAAAGTTTTTCCTTAATTTCACTGCCGCTAAACATTGGTTCCACCGTTGTGTTTACCACAGACACTTATTGTGATGCACATGATGCCAGAATCAACACAATCAACAAGGAGCATAGCTCAGAAGAGATGAGGACAAAAAGGCAGGAAATGTCTATATGTTCGCTTTTCTACATCGGAACCATCACTTACTCCTTTAAACTGAAGCACAAACATTACAAATATTTGTCTTTATTTTTTCAGTTGTTTGTTAGTTCCATGTTCAGTTGTTAGTAAGGTGGATCCAAATGTGTTGAAGACTACACTGTATATATTGTTTGTAGATGCCATTGGACTTTTGTGTTGTTTGTGCCATCCATCTATCCATCCACATTCTCTCGCCTATCTGGGTCAGGGTCGCAGGGGTATCAGCTTGAGTTGAAAAGCCCAGACTTCCCTCTAGCCTCAAGCTCTGGGGGATTCCAAGGCATTCCCAAGCCCCAAGGTCTCCTCCCGGTTGGACATGCCAGGAAACACCTCATCAGGGAGTTGTCCAGAAGGCCTCCTGACCAGATGAACCACCTCAGCTGACTCCTCTGGATGTGGAGGAGCAGTGCTTCTAGTCTGAGCCCCTCACGGATAGCCAAACACCTCACCCTATTTCTAAAGGGGAACCCAGCCACCCTGCGGGGAAAACTCATTTCCACCACTTATCCACGATATTGTCCTGTCGGTCACTACCCACAGCTCATGACCATAGGTGAGGGTAGGAACGTAGATTGACTGGTAAATCAAGAGCTTTGCCTTTTGGCTCAGTTCCTTTTTCACCACAACAGACTGGTACAGTGTCTGCAATACTGCTGACGCTGCCCCGATCCACCTGTCAATGTCACGTTCTATTCTTCCCTCACTCGTGAACAAGACTCAGAGATCCTTAAAACTTAGGGTTTTGTTCATGAGTATGTGATGTGTGTGTATGTGTGTATATACATGTATGTATACTTTTATTTTTTTTTACTTTACTGCTTCTGGAATAAAGGACAAGCTCTCTTTTTCAGACATGTCTTTTTCACATTTGCAATATTTTTTTCATCTGTTCAAATAATGGAATTGAACAAAAAGAATTGATAGATTAATTGATTACAAAAATAATCAATAGCTTTAGCTCTACATTACTTATTTGGAGGTCCAATCCTCAGTTGGCTACACTGGCCTGAGGGACATGGAATGTGGCCTATGTGGGGAAGGAGCCTGAGTTGTAGTGGGAGGTTGAGGCATACCGGCCTTATAGTCGGACTCATCTTTATGTACAGCTCTGGCTCTGGAACCAACCTCCTTGACGGGGATGGACTTCTATTCTGGAGTTGCCCAGGGTCATAGGCTTAGAACAGGGGTGAGGCGACTCTTAGCCCCCCCGGCTCCATGTCTTTATGTTGGAGTTTGCCTCAGTGAAAAAGAGGGTCACTTCATTGCACCTTCGGGTCGGGGAATGGGCTGTGAAAGGTATGTGTACCTATGACCTGAACTGTAGTTCAGTGTACCCAGCCTTCGATCAGTCTCTGGTGGGGTGTTCAAAGGCGCTCCAGTTGGGAACTCTTTTGTTCTACTGGAGGACTTCAACGCTCACATGGAGAATGACAGTGAGAAATTGAGGAGTATGATTGTGACTTTGGAGTTGTTTATGGTACAGGTTGTAATAGAGATGGTCTTTAAGATGTAGTTTCCTTCCATCTGAACATAACAGAAAGTAACCAGTGATATCAGTGTTACCTGTTGGTCTTATTTTGGCGGAAACAGGGCCATACTTTCTGTTAATTTAGTCTTAAACAGACTTTGATATTTAGGTTCAGTGAACAGCTGTCTTTATAACAGCATCAAAATTATATGAAAGAAGACATACTGTGTAGTCTGTGTTTTTTGTGCACAACTGGATTTGTCTTTTGATTTACACTCTGGAAAATCATCAGGTAAGCAAAATCAGTGCATTTGTATCTCAAACATTCATCGTTGTTGGTTTATAAACAAGGAAATGGGTCTTTTCTCTGTCTTGACTTTCAGACAGAATCATATCTGTTTAATACTATCAGAAGTTTTTAGTCAAGTGAATATTTTCAAGACCATATAGATACTCTCTAGAGCAGTAAGCAGGAGGCAGGAAACATCAATTAAATACCTGATGCAGATGTTGGATGTTCGATGATGATGTTGGAGTTTACTCACTGTTTTGATCCATTTTGTTCTTCCTCTGTGGGAAAATCAGTACATTAGTTGTAGTGCCCCCTACAGGCACAAAGGTTGGTCATTTAAATTTCACATTAAATCTTCCATGTTTTTCTTTTCTTCTTTTCCTCAAATGAAAATGGCACAAATTCTGAATTTTACTCACTAAATCCTCTAATCTGATAATGTAGCCTAGATTCTGTCTGTTAAATACAGATCAATCTTAAACTGAAGAAGAATCAAACAAACAAGAAGAACTGGAAAAAATAAACATCTAGTTCCATCCTGTAATTAGTGTCCCTGTAAGATCATCAGTCTTTGATAAATAGCTAAGAGGGCTATGGTCTTTTCAAGTCTTTCAGTGTATGGCATTAGGCACTGCACCAAAACCTTGTCATGGAAGGTAATGGAACTGAAATGACAAAATGATCATTTATATCAAAAACCATTACAATGTGACAGTATATTCAGTTCAGTTCTGTAGTTCACTGTTTCCGAAGCTTTGAAATTCTGCTCTGATCTCATTTTGTTTAGCCAAAGCACCGACTTTGCCAAAGCATCACAAAGTGAAAGACAAACAGAAACATCCTAATCTTGATGTCAGACACTGTTAGCGTTGTAAAAAAAGAAATGTAAAAAAAGTAGAATTAAAATCCTCCTGTGTGTGAGAGACACAGAACGGAAAGCATCACTCAAGCCTCACTTCAGGCCCACTCATATCTCTTTTAACCACACACATCGAAACACCAGAAACAAATCCACTGTTAGAGTGAGGGTGAGTTATAGACTGAGAGTGAGAGAGCACTTTCTATTTTTAGCCCATGTGCCCAGAGAGGAGGAAGACTGTTGTTTGAAAGCACACTATGATTTTGCTTCACAAGTGAAAAAAAAAAAAAAAATTTAATTAATTAAAACAGGAGCAGAGACATGCAATAAATACATGCCACATAAATTAGACCGTATACCATGTGGGTGGTGAGATAGGCTGTCATTATTGGGAAAATTAATGGCTGTTTGAAAGGCTGATGACAGAGGAACATGATTGGTGCAGTAATCATCAGTGGGAGGTAGAGACTGAATGGAAAGAAATGACCTCGCTGTACTTTATCCCACTGTGTGCATGTGTGTTTATGTGCACGGGCTGTTTGCATATGTTTTAAGTCCTCATTCTTTGGCACTTTAACATCAGCTTAAGCAGTCAAGGCAGCAGTCATCACCGAGTAGATGGATAATTCTGTAATTTCTTGCTTACAAAGCCTACACAACCCAAGATTCCCACTGAGATCCAAAAATTTACATTTCATTTGGTATGACACCTGCACTAAGGAAATCAGATACTCCAGTACTTAAACTATGAATTGTGTCAGTATCTAATGTGTATTCAGAGTTGTAAATTACTATTACTTCAACTTGGGGGGGGTTAGAAGCACACACTC
Source organism: Apogon hyalosoma (assembly GCA_037367295.1). Taxonomy (NCBI): domain Eukaryota; kingdom Metazoa; phylum Chordata; class Actinopteri; order Kurtiformes; family Apogonidae; genus Apogon; species Apogon hyalosoma. Next base: position 15,488,387 of record JAPQRP010000019.1, on the reverse strand, counting down.
AGTGGAGAAAATTATAGCTGCTTTCACTTCTGAAATAAGTGAAAGCAACTATTATATCACTTTACTTAAAACTGGCACCACTGTTTAGCAAATTATCTATGATCTGTTTTATACTGATAACAAAACAGCAGAACATTATTTTATGTTCCCATTCTTTATACCCCCCCCAAAAAAAAAAAAAAAATGACCTGGATACTGATTGGTCTGAGCACAGTCCACGTTGCCTCTGAGAGATAACATGATAGAAAGCTTCCCTTTGGCTCAGGAAAGTTTGAATTGACATTTGAGCCTGGTCAAGGGGAGGTCTACAAGTGTGGCAAAAAATTTAAATTGTCCCCCAAATACCCTATTATGGCTCATTTTTTAGCAAATTCTGTCCAGTTTTTGGATTTGTTTTCTTTTTGTTTTGAAAAATTCCTGTTGACAAAGAAGTTACAGCCATATGAAGACGGGCTTATCTACTCAAAAGCACATCTCGGAATTGCAAATTTCTTTCTTTTTTTTTTTAATATTGTAAAAGTTTGAAAAATGTAATAAATGAAGTTCTTTTTTCCATATTTTACTTTTTATTATGTGTCTCCAACATAGTTGTTTGAGATTTTTATACTACCTTTTCCAAAAAGTAATTTTTATTGTATGTAAAGTTTGGGGCCTGGAGCTTTTAGGTATTTGATCCTTTACCATGAAATCTGTGTTTTTTTTAAATATTTTTTATGATTTTACTTGGAACTGGATACTAAAAGTTACAGAAAATAAGGATATTTATACCTATTTTAAGGTACCTTATACAAAATTTTTATAAATTATAGATAACTATGTGAACTTTGCATGTCTTTTTCTTTGATCCGTTACCAACGACTATCTTACTTG
>JAPQRP010000019.1:15470281-15482846 GCA_037367295.1 Apogon hyalosoma | reverse complement strand
ACTGTCAGTGATATCAGTATTTGAAATGAACAGGATTCCTTATTGTCTGGTGACAGTCAGGGCCATTTTATGATTACTGGGAACATAATTCTTACATACAGGTCCTTTATGTAAATCATCATTCTTGTCATATCAAAGTACTGTAGTAGTGTCTTTACCTCCTTATTGTAGAGCTTCACTCTGGTTCTCCACAGTAACCCTGACCCATGGGGTTCTATCAGCTCTAGATGAATGATGGTCCTGTTTTCATTATCGTTTCAGTGTTTAGGCATGAACCCTTGGCCTTTACACACTGAAATACATTTAGTTTCCATCCCTATTTTTCTGAGGAACATTGTTTTGAAACATTTCAGTAATTTTCTCATTCATTTGTTGTCAAATTGCTGGTGCTGGGCCCATCTCTGCTCTTACAGGACTAGACCTTTCTTGCATTCTGCTTTTGGAAATAATCATGATTCCAACCACTTGTTCATGTCTCATGTTAGCTATTTCATTGTTTATTGTCATTATTGATCCTAACTTGATCCTTTTCCAACATTTTGTGGCATTTTAGCATTACTGCTTTTTGTTTAATTTTGTGTTTTCAATACTGTTCCAGCCTTTTCTGATTTGGGGTTTACTGCATTACAGCAGATGTCTCTTTTAGTTTTTATCAGGGAAGATTTCTAAGCTGATTTATTTATTCTAACCTTAGGTCTCTTCATTGGTGACTGGGTATAGTAGCTTCAGTTATTTCCAGCACCTGAGGGTTGTCTATAAATAAAGCAAACACACACAAATACGCATACCTCTATATCTTCACTCCTAAAGGTGATCTGTTATTGTGTCTTTAATGCACACAAGTTGAAACAACATTTGTCTTTGCAGTCAAAGTACAGTGGTATCCTCAGACCTGTAATGTGTAGAGATTTGGCCTCACTTGCTATATAGATAAATAAATAAGTTACGATTTGGCACTATATACATAAAATTTTATTTGATTTTGATTTTTATATATTGAGTAAGGTCTTTTCTAGTTATTGGTCAGTTTGTAATTGTAATTTAACCAGTTTATTAAAATAGTTTGTCTTCTCTCTCTCTGCAGCATCAGACAACAGCCAACGATTTCAGGAGACATGTTTCGCCTTTGCATTAACGCCACAGCAAGTCCAGCAAATCAGTAGCTCAATGTAAGATGAAATGAATACTGTACAGCAAGCTAAAGGCTTCACTGATAATGTTGACATGAACAGGATTCTACATTCGGTTGATAAATCTGTTTCTGTGGTTACAGGGACATCTCGGGGACCAAATGTGACTTTTCTGTTCAAGTTCAGTTGCGGTTTTGCCTGTCAGAGACAAGCTGTCCTCAGGAAGACCATTTCCCACCTAATCTGTGTGTGAAAGTCAATGGGAAGCCATGTAACCTGCCGGTGAGGAATCAATCACGTAAACATAGATGCAAACATCAGGCTTCAGACCACAGTGCACAGAAAAATATGGAAACTGGTTTTAGTCATTTCTAGGTCTGGAAGATAAGAGACTGTGGCAAAAGTAGACGTTTCCAAACTATTGTCCTTGAGTTATTTGTCTAAAATACAAAATTCAGGTCGTACATGATGACCCGGCAGCCAAAATGTTGACCTCTCTAAGAGAGCACAGGTCAGAGTGAGTGTGTATTTAAATGAAATGGTTGAATAGGGTAGACTGCTTTATTGGGGAAATTCAGTCTCTGCATTTTACTCATCCTAGTACATACACACACAGTACCTAACGTTAGCATTAGCAGTTAGCATCAGCACATAGCACACCCATTATGATCAGTGAGCTGCTGTTGAAGATATTCAGGGACCAAGTCCAGGTCTTTATCAGCACCATGGTCAAGGGCACAGACCTTAATAAGATACCTTAATAATAAGATGTTATTGATACCAATCCCACTATTTTTTATAGCTCCATAGCCTATAGGCTGTAGTTGAATGCTTGAAATAGTCAAAGAAATGTGTTCAACTGTGTGATAAGCTGTGGGAGAATTTAAGTTTAAATTGAAGCATGTTTGAGAAAGTTAGTGCAAGTTTCATTGCACATGTGGGCATATGATTATGTGCGACATTTCCTTTTTGAGTTGTAGTTCATAAACACTGTTGCCCGTTGGCGTTCATCAAAGATAATAAATAGATGTATGTCAGAAAACAGTCCTGACTCATACACTTGGAGAGGAGAGAATAAAAGTTTACCAGAAAGATCAGGGACAGAATCAATTGTAATTCAGTATCCATTTAGAGCCAGCAGCTGGGGCTCAAATAAAAGAGACTTAAAAAATCAGGGCAGAGTATGTAGGTACTGATAAGATCCAAGTGAATGGATGCGCCTCCATCATTGTTTCCTTAAGTCTCTGTCTGTCCACATTTGAGCACAACCCTGCAGTTTATCAACTAAAACATGTTCAGCAGTGTTTCAAAAAGTCTGCTTTGTATTCTGTGTAAAGACAAAAAGTTGTATTAAATGAAAGCCTATTCATGTGTGTAGCCTCACTCTGCAAAATGTGAAATGGGGAAATGAATGGGAACCCTGAAAAATGACGGTCCAACCCATTATCTTCCTGTCATCCAGGGTTATCTTCCTCCTACCAAAAACGGCGTCGAGCCCAAGCGGCCCAGCCGGCCCATCAACATTACCTCACTGGTCAGACTGTCCACCACAGTCCCCAACACCATCGTGGTGTCATGGACCGCAGAGATCGGACGGGTAAAGAGGAACTCTGCTTTACATTTTAACATGTATCATTTATAGCTGCTCGTCTTCTTTTCTTTGCCCTTTTATATCTTTGACTAAATGCTTAAACATTAATTGATCAAGCAAATTATTATATTCAGTCCTAACTATTATATGTGTAAATACTGCATACTGTGGCCTAATATTCCAAAATAGATTCCACAGTAGACTCTACAGTACTGAAAAGTATCCTGAGGATAAGTAGAAATATTCAACAGCAGATTCTGCAATAATATACTTACCTTTTTGAATGAATACAAGGATTTTTATATGTAGGTGTTGCTTGTGAATTTTTGCATGAGAAGCATATACAGTGGTGGAAAAAATTTTTCAGACACCTTTAAAATTTTACACAATCTGAAATATTATCATGAAATATTTGCATAAAAGTTTTTTGTGTTTCAGAAGGCATGGCTGCATCAAACAGACACAAACAAATGTATTTTTTTGTTAATTGTTACTAAGAAAAAAATAACCAAAATAAATTCTTGACAGTTTCAAAATGTCATGTTCTGGATGTGTTTCATTATCTACTGAAACATCCAGTTTGGACCTTGATCAAACAGCGCACATGCAGAAGGGGGCATGTGGGTTTGGAAAATGGAACAATACTGGATCGAGTTCAGTGACGGAAAAGGGATTCTGAATGGAATAGATTACAAACGCATGGGCGTCCAAAAACCTTTTTTCCACTACTGTAAAAGCTGTAAAAGTGGGATGTCAGGTGTTTATTGATTAAGAGTTTATTTTCACATAACTCTCTTTAACATCATTTTCATCTTGTTGAAAAAGAACTTACATTGCTCTAATTGTATGTATTTTAATTTAATCTTGTGTTAACCTACACTTCCTTTCACAAAATCCTTTGCAGAAGGTAGTTACTTGTGGTTTTAACTTGATAAATGCTTATCAAACAGTGTAGCATTTCAGAGACAAAAATAAGCATCAAATCATGAAATCCAGATGTACAGGAGTGTTTTCATTTTACATAATTTTGTTTTGCTGTGGTTTTTACTTATACTGTTTTTGTCTCACTACATCTGTGATGAGTAAAGTTGCTAGTCGTTACCATCGGTTTATCAGAAGTTGTATCCTCTATCATGTATTTTTTTGGAGGTGGGTGGTGCTTCATGTGGTTTTACAGAAAAACCATAGAGGAAACTTCTCTTACGGGAAATTTACATCGTAAATATCATCTTACAGAAGTCACAGTAAACAGGTGGCTGCAGTTCCTCTACTCACAGCCAAGGTTTGATGCCTTGTCTATGTGTGTCCACAGAGTTATTCAATGGCAGTGTATCTGGTGAAGCAGCAGTCGTCCACAGTGCTGTTACAGAGACTACGGGCCAAAGGCATCAGAAACCCAGACCACTCCAGAGCACTCAGTAAACACTGTCTTCCTCTTTACATCATGAAAGTAGCTATGTGATGCTCTACTAAACAATGGCTCAGACATAGGGCACATCCATATAATTCATATTACAACAGTATAGCACATTTTGTGTAAATTCAGTTAATAAATTGTTTATAAAAATGATCATATATTAGTTTCAAAATGTCTGCACAATGAAGAAAACCTGCTGCAAACTGTCACATTTCAAGTTTCAGTCTTCATCAGGTATTTAAGAAGCTAAAAGACTGTTTCATTTCATTTATATTAACCTTTATTGAACCAGGAAAAAGGCTCGTTGAGATTAGAAATCTCATTTGCAAGAGTGTCCTGACCAAGACCGCAGCAACAGAAGTTACAGAGAATAGAGGTTTCATCCATACATTCACACTAAAAACATACCTGAAACATGTAGTAATACTCAGTTCTAAAACCATACATAAAGAAAAACTATGCTAGTAGCATACGTATAAAATGTCATTAGTTAATTAAAAGGCAATATAAGTATATAACAGTGTTCCTTAAAAACGCCTCAGAGCAGAACCCGATTCAGTCAATTTGAAAAAAAATCTACATCCACATTTATCCTTTTCCCATTCATTTAAAAATGATTTTGAATGTATTTATAGAGACCAGCTCCATCAGTTTAGTCTCCTTGTGTAGGTTGTTCCAGGAAATGGAAGCAGAACATTTAAAAGCTTTCTTTCTCTGTTCTGACTTTGGAACATAACGCATTGTAGTATAAATGCACATATATCTGAGACAATAGCAAACAGAAGAAAAGCTTAATTTCCAGGCTTCCTCAATCCTTCTATTAAAGGATTTTTAAAACAAGAAGTTAAGTAATATATGATGTATTCCAAATAAAATAAATGAAACAATGAAAAAAAAAAACTAAATAAGTATGAAAAAGATAAAGAAGCATATCAGGAGCAGCAGCTTTTTCTCGTTTCCATCTTTAAAAAGACAATAAGGACCTTTTTCTAGTAACTTAATAAATAAGCTGATTCATATAGACTGTTTTCCTCCTTCCATTTAGAACCTTTTTGCAGATTTTCAGTTGAACATACAAAAATAGAATATGTAGTGGATAATAATGTACAGTGAGACGGACAATGAGTGTAAAATAAACCCCTTCAGGGTGATGTATGACCTTGATCACACTCTTAAAGCAGATATTTTAGATACTTAGACAGGTTTAGTTAGAATAATAAATAGATTTACACATGAATAATCTAATCTGTTGCCTTTGTTTCACTTAACTGATTAATTGTCTTTCCATCTGCCTTAACAAATAATTAAAAATGCATCTTGTATGTGTTAAGTTGTATAAAAACTTTTACATCATGTATGTGATGGTGTTTTGCTGTGCAGAAGGGGTTCAATATACAAATCAATAAAAGTCATAAAAGGTTTGCAGTCTTCAATAAGAGACCACGTCCTGCTGTTTTACCCTCACTCACTCATGTTTATGTGTTTTATCTTTCACCTCTAGTCAAGGAGAAGCTAACAGCAGATCCAGACAGTGAAATAGCCACGACCAGCCTCCGAGTGTCTTTACTCTGCCCGGTAAATAAAACATCTCCCTGCTCTATGTGAATTTGAAGTTCTTATTTTGTTAAGAGACTCAGTCATGTTAGAATGTATCTGCCTGTTCTAGTCCTTGTTTTGTCCCAACATGCCCTTCATTCCTGGTTGGATTGACGATCCACCTGTCAAACATTCGTCTTCTTTCAACCCTTGTTTTGCACATTGTCATGTGGGTTTGTTTATGACATGCATGCATCCCTCATACCCTTCATCCTCCACTGCCTGTGTGTCCTCTACATGCCCTGCTCACATGTATGTGCACACCATGCAGCTGGGGAAGATGCGTCTGATGATCCCGTGTCGGGCGCTGACATGCTCCCACCTGCAGTGCTTTGATGCCACGCTTTATATCCAAATGAACGAGAAGAAGCCCACCTGGGTGTGTCCTGTCTGCGACAAGAAGGCCCCGTACGAACACCTCATCATCGACGGGTAAGTCTGAAACCCTCGTTCCATCATGCAGATAAGGCAAGCAAAGATTTAGCATAATGATTTTAAACATCAAGATCAGAGCTGTGCCCAAGAAACTAGAAGTCAAAAAATGGCTTAGAGAGATATTTCCCTTCTATAAATACCAATATTTATATGTAAAAGAAACAAATATTGTATTATCAATTTGCAGCATTAGTCAGTAATACAAAATAGTCATAAAAATGTTGATAGAACTTTGCATGAAGACATAAACATAATACATACAGCATAAGATATAAATATAATATACCCAGAAGTTATGTTGCCTTATAGTGAAATCTATTAAGGGTCAGACATCTTTGAGTTAGGCATTAGTTTAATGCCATTTCATTCCACATTTCAATGATAATGATTAAATCTCATCATCATCATCAGAGCATAAAACATGAACACTCAGGTTTTATACATTTTTATTATATTAGCAGAAGTTGGTAAGTTTGTTTTTTATGTTGTAAATGTGCTTTGACTCGAATCGCGATCTGTAATACACTCGCTTTTCTTTTTGTTACAATGACAATGAAAGTAGTATCATTCTGGAGCCGGCATCAAGGCCAAGGTGTCCATATCAGTACCGCTATTTAACATTTTTTAATTGTTTCATAAAAGTTTTTCTTCCATATTTTAGATTCAGATACAGATCACGTTTTTGATCCTGTTGAGGGCAGTTCATTTGCATCTTATCTTATCTATAGCCACAAAACTCCAGTATCCAGCATGTTACGTGTTGAAGGACTGAAAAGTAGACAACTTGAGGCCAGTAAAGGACAGCAAGATAACTTTAATAAAGGTGAAATAAATATCAAAAAAATCCATACATAAATGAAAGGAGATGTATGTGTTACAAAAAAATAAAATTAAATGCACAGGCACTTGTCAGCTGTGTGAGTTCAAGCAGAGGGACTAAAGGATTTAGAATATTGGATAGTAGCACCGGCCTAAAGGCATCACCGTGAACTCAGGAGACAAGACATGATTAGCTTTCTTTACCACTTGACTAAGGAAAGAGAAAATAAGTTCTTTTGCTGGACTGCACTGATCTTGGAGCAGACCTTAACACTGCCACTCAGGTAGTTCTTGTCCTGAATAGTCCATTAAACCAACAAGTACAAGAAATGAACTGTAAAACTTATAGTACTTAAGATCCTACTCACTAACACTGAAAGAGATGGATTCTCTGTTTGACACTAGGCTCAGTGTTAATAAGTGACAGAAAAATATAAAATGCTCACCAACAAATATCCCACACCATAATAATGTTGAAGGGATTTCCCCTTGATAGCAATTGATTATCGAGGGGGTCCAAAAAAGACAAATGCAGAAAACACATAAACACACATACAGACCAAATAGCACTGTATAAGATGAGGCATAACAATGTGTTTCACTTGTTACCCAACATCCACTGAGTCCATTCAGATCTACGTTAGTGTTTTATCAGTTTAGAAGAGCTTAGCTGTCAGTTTGTCTTTTCCACTTCACAAAAATATTAACAACCATTCTTATGTTGTGACTGTATGTGTTTCCTTCTCTCAGGCTCTTTGTGGAGATCTTGAACAGTTGTATGGACTGTGATGAGATCCAGTTCAAGGAAGATGGCAGCTGGGCCCCCATGAGGTCTAAGAAGGAAGTGCAGGAGGTGTCCTCTGCTTCATATAATAACGGGCTGGATGGTGAGGCCAGGGCTCTGAGTGTGGACGGGATGGGGTAAACATCACAAAGTGTCTCCTACACAAAGGCAGCGTGGGGAAGCTGGAAGTAATTAAATTAGGATTAAAGAGACACGGTTGGAAAAAAGAGAATGTGCATTTATGTCTCTTCTCTTCTGTGTTTACACACTGTCAGCTTTAATTTGAGAAGACATCAATCATAACACCATTCAGTAAACTGCCTGTTTCTATAGTAACAAACACACTGTAATTCAGTTGAAAGACACAGTGTGAATGTAGCTGCATCCACACAGTACTAATCTCTGGTTTTGATGTGTGTTGTCTCATAAAATTCTCCCAAATCTATTGATGTGTGTAGGTTCATGTCGAACATCTGCTGGCTCAGATCAGCGGAGCTCCTCGTCATCCAGCCATGGCTGCAGCGACGGCAGCAACAGCAAGAAAGTGGAGGTGATCGACCTGACACTGGACAGCTCCTCAGACGACGAAGGACAAGATTCACCTCCGCCGCCACCGCCTCTGCCTCTTCCGGCCAAAAGAGCGTGTCCATCTATGTCACCCACATCACCACCTGCCATCAACAAAGGGTCAGAGACAGTTTACTTTGCTCCTTTTGGGTGAAAAAGTTCTATAAGCAGTTTTACAGAACAAATCTAACACACATCACAATACAATACAAAAATACAAGTCAATGTCCATAATAACATAAGTGAGATGGCTTTGCCTTTTTATTTGATTGTTTGTTTTTTCTCTCACAGTGCAACTCTCAAAATTCAAATACAAATAAAGCCATTTAGTTGTCATTTTAAGGACATTATATCACACTATAACCCATTATTTCAAAAATGCTCATCTGCTTTATGTGGATTTTTTAAAGTTAAATTTCATCCAATGAAATGGTCTGTTTCTGATATGACTAAATATTTAAATGTCAACACATATTGCTGTTGATTGCCTTTTTTAAAATGAACAGGATCATTATTATTATTATTATTATTATTATTATTATTATCATTATTATCATCATCATTAAGATACAACTACTTGTGCAGGAGAGACCAGAAACCCCATGAGATTTGTAACATAAATCACCTAAATGAGTGTTAAGAATTAAATAAATTCTCAATTTGTTATCAAATAGGCATTGGTAAATAAGAAGACATACTAGTAAATGTAAAACATGTATGTGTGCATGTGAAAAATAATATGCCTTCATTGTTTGTTGAATTCCATCTATTATGCACTTTGTCTGCAGTAAATTAAATATAAGAACTGTCACCATTGTTCCACTGCAGTTTCACTGATGTCCTTGTCCTCTTATAACACAAAACATGAGGAACAGTACATTCACGTTCTCTAGCATCCATATTGTTTACATCTAATTTCTTTAATAACATACAGAGTTATAGAGGAACATGAAATTAATTTTTCTGAGTTTGTTAAGCCTGTTGTTGTTGCTTCAAACACTCTTTCCGTGTGAATGTAATTGTGATTTGATTGCCTTTTTCCCCCAAAAAAACCCATATATTTATTTCACTTCAGTGATAATTAATTTTAGTTTGTGACTGCATCCCCTCACAGTTTGTTATTCATTAAATGTGGAAATGAGACTTAGTCTAGTTGCTCACACAAGTATTTATTTGAGTTTTGTGCTTCATCACACACATATCTTTTGCCATTTTATATGAACGTTGCTCAAAAGACAAACAAGCCTGAGAAACACTGATGTCTTCACTCATATTAGTCGTATAATATTCATATGGCGTGGTTATGTTAAAGGTTAGCTTATATAAGATGTAAATCCAGGTCTTCTGAAAGTTTAATAGTGGCATTTTCTCTGGAATTAAAATTAATCAGAAACTGCTGCTGCTTCATTGGACTTTAATGAAGACTGTGGCTGTTCGGATGTTTGTGTTTGGAGCTCAGTGGAGGAGCTGCCTCAGCCTGATTAATACAACATGAAACTGCCTAATTATGAATAAAGTGGCTTCTTGTTGAAGCTCATCATCTGAATGTGTCTACAGAGTGTTGAACCTGCACCATCAGGCCTCTCCTGTGAGCCGCACTCCCAGCATGCCCGCTGTGGACACCAGCTACATCCCTCCTGTGCCGCCGCTCATCCAGGACTACAGGCCGTACTACCACGCCCCCAACGACCTGTCAGGTAACCTACACCAGCACACAAACTTTAGAGTACTTGAAATGAGTTCACCCCTTGGAAGTTACTTCATCTGAAAGGTAAAGTATATCACATTTTACTAAAAAATACTATACTGACTGTTTATTATCCGGATGTCAAATATGATGTGTGAGTTCATTTTCCTAAATAAAGTCAAATTGGAGTAGAGCTGCAGCTATCAATTACTTTTGTAATCAATTAATGTATTTGTTGTCTTCTTTGATTCGATTAACCAGTTATTTGAAAAGTAAAAAAAAAATTAATGTGTAAAAATGTGAAACAGACATGTCTGAAAATGACAAACAGCTTGTCCTTTATTCCAGAACCAACTGAAACACAAACCTCAAAAAGTATAAAAGTAAAAGGATACATTTAAAAAAAACGTGTGTGTGTGTGTATATATATATATATATATATATATATATAAAACAACAACTATATAAAAGTATACATCTAACTGTAGATACATAGAAATAACAATAACATAAAAGCATATATAGAAATATCTATAAATATATAAACAGCAACAAGTAAACACATTTGGAACCAACTTACTTACAACTTAACATGGAACTGACATACAACTGTGTGTTGATCCTGGCGTCGTGTGCGTCACAATAAGCATCCATGTGAAACTCAACAGTGGAACCAGTGTTTTAGCAGCAGAGAAATTAAGGAAATGAAACTTCAATTCAGGAAATTGTAATCGAATAATTTTTTGTAATCAATTTGAGGTGATTATTTGATTAATTGTTTCAGCTCTAAATGGGAGTTGAAACACATCCTCTTTATTTATGTCTTCAAGTTTTAGGTGAAATATGACATGATATTGTGTAATAATGGATGGTTTTTCTCACTAGCTGTGTAAAGCCTAATAAACACAATGTCTTTTCTGACTGAAATATTAAATAAGGATTTATCACTTCTAAACACTTCCGGAAATTAATCCTCTGTGTCCAGAAGCCATGGTGGAAACATAACAACCAGTGTCTGTTTCTGTTCTGACCTTTAAGTTCCTGGGAATTCAGTTCTGGCATTAAAAGTTCTATGTGCTTTAAAATTAAAATGATTATTGACCTAATTTTTTTCCTTCTCCTTATTCTTCCTCTGTGTTTAACTGCAGATGCCCTCCTTTACTTTAACATAGTCTGTATACTCACTATTACCTTTGCCTATTTTTACTTCCAGAGTTGAACTTCTTCTCTTTTCTTCAAGGCGACAATCATCAGGTATGTACTGCTGTGTGACTTCGAAATGTTAAAATATGATCTGATGATTTTTAATGTCATTTGGATGCCTTTCTACTTTGCAAAAGTTTTAGGCGGCCTTTAGATTTGTTGTTTTTGCAGCACTGAAATGAACATGCATATTTATTTCTCAGTCTCTTCTCTTCAGATACAGCAAGAAAATACAGGAAATATGTGCACAGCCTTAAAAGACACAAAAATTGGAACTAAATGGGTAGTAAAGGTTAAAGTCTGTATTTAGTGAGACCCCTGACAAGAAGCAGCAAAAACTGTTAGAAACATCTGGCATGTGTTGAATGAAACCTGAAATTAAAAAAATCAGAAAGTGAATGACACAAATTTTATATTGTCTGAACAAAAGGATTAAAGACATGTTAAGTGTAAAAGGAAGGCCACACTAAATACAACCACTTTGGTTTATAGAAGCTGGGTTTTTTTTCACTGAAACTTTTCTTTTTGCTGTTGTCCATACTTTACTGTAGTCTTCTAAACTACAAGAACTTATTTTCAGATTTATCTGCAGCATAAAGATATTTCACTTCTGAGATCGAAAAAAAAAAAAAAACTGGAAACAAACAACAGTTGTGAATGTTTGTCATGTAATATTTGGGTGACCTTTGTTTTATTAGGACAGAGGCAGATATCGGAGGAGGATCTCAAAAGTCCAGACTTTCTGCTATAGATTGCTAATGTTACCTCCAAAATGTGTATATTTTGACATTTGTGTAAAGCAACCTTTAGAAAATTGACATCAAGCAGAACTCCTGTCACACTCTCACACACACACACTCTCACACACACACACTCTCACACACACACACACACACACACACACACACACACACAGAGCCACTGGATGTCACTCACTGGTTTGTCACGACTATTTGAAAGCCTTAAGCAGTTGGTTTGGTCTCATGATTGAGTTTGTTTTTAGTTTAGTTTTGTTGGTTTTTTGTTTATTTTTTTGGAGCCAGGCGTTTTAAGACAAAGAGCTAACAATAATGTACTGAAAACACCAACCCCACTGCTAACTAGAAATTGTGGTAAGAAACTACAAACTAATTTGAGCTACTTGATAAATGTTAACACATGCAGCCATGTTTGATAACCGTAATGTCAACTGTCCATGATATATGAACACACTCATTAGCCATCTTTAATAAACTGGCTTGCTGACATACCTACAATTATGCTCATAAGTTTCCATCCCCTGACTGAACGCACATGGGACGGTCTTGGATGTTCCAACATGACAATGAGCCAAAAC
>JAPQRP010000019.1:15421949-15445965 GCA_037367295.1 Apogon hyalosoma | reverse complement strand
GAGAGGCAGGAGGAGATAGAGGAGGAGAAGCTGAAGAGAGGCTGGAAATTCACAGGGGAGGTTAAATAATGATGGATATGTTAGTCATGACAACAACGTTGCAGAATGCATTAAATTCTTGTATTGTCTTTAGAGATTCAGATATACATTATAAACATGTCAATTACTGATTTTTTTTTTCCGACTGTGATTGTTTGCTTGTTTAATCAGCGCTACATGATGTGAAATTATGATTGCAAATGCAAAAAAACCTCAACTTTAAGGAGTGCTGCCTTGGAGCACTTTTGTGTCCCCACCAATGTCAAAATCAAACCTACTCCCTTGGGTAAAGGCAAGATCTTCCTTCTACAAAGATCCCTACAGGTTTGTCAAAGGTCTGTTTACAAAGGAGAAGAGTGGCTTTCCTGAGGAGACAAAGAAGGAGCTAGAGGACCACCTGAAAGAAATATACTCGGAGACCCAGAGGTTTGAACACTGGGAGATACCTTCAGACATGCCACCAATACCTGGGCCAGAACATCTACTGGATGACAGTCCACCCCAGTGGAGTGAAGTCGAGAGGGCAGTTAGGAAGGCAAGGGCAGCTTCAGCTCCTGGACCAAATGGAGTTCCACACTGGCTGTACAAGAATGCTACTGATGTGTTGCGATTCCTCTGGAAGCAGATGAAGGTGGTGTGGACAAAGCGAACCATCCCAAAAGTGTGGTGGAGAGCAGGGGGTGTGATGATCTCCGAGGAAAAGGATCCTTCAAACATCAACCAATTCTGGCAGACCAGTCTCCTGACTGTTTGAAGGGAAGATCTTCTTTAGCATTGTTTCTCAAAGAATGACAAACTATCTGCAACAGAATGGCCTGATTGATATGACGGAGCAGAAGGCTGGGATACCTGGCTTCTCAGGATACTTGGAACATACAGGCATCATATGGCATCAAATCTAAGCTGCAAAATAGGAAGGAAGAGACCTGCACATCTTATTCCTGGACCTAGCCAATGCTTTTGGATCTGTCCCCCATTCTCTTATCTGGTCGGCCTTCAACTTTTTTTCAAGTGCCAAAGAAGATCACAGACCTGGTCAGAAACTACTTCCAAGGCTTGCAGTTCTGCATAACAACAACAGACTACACAAAATCATGGCAAGTACAGGAAGTAGGGATAATGGCAGGGTGTACCATCTCTCCACTGGCCTTCACCATGGCAATGGAAGTAAACATCCAGGCCTCCAAGTGGGCAGTGGGAGGGCCGTAGTGTCTTTGCCTGGTCCTGGGCTGCGGTCTCTTCACCCGGCCCAGGCCAGTCTCCATGTTTCAAAAGCATCTCTTGTACATGTCCATGTTTTGTTTCTCACTTTGTCATGATGTATTTGGGAATAATAAGAGACCTTTTAGGTTTAGTAATTTCAGACATTTGTGATCAGAAATGTTCCAGCTGCAGCTCAGTGGGAACTGGCAACCTGGATGTTGAAACGCTACTGACTTGGTGATTGGGAAATAGGTGATGGGTGGAGCATTAACTAAAACACAAAATGACAACATAAACATTACTTGTGGGCTTCCACTTTTCAAATGCAAATATTCTGGCCTTACTACTACTGTCAGTGGTATCAGTATTTGAAATGAACATGATTCCTTAATGTCTGGTGACATTCAGGACCATTTTATGATTACTTGGAACTTAATTCTTACATACAGCTCCTTTAAGTTGTTAGTAAATTGGATCCAAATGTGTTGAAGACTGCAGTGCACATATTGTTTGTAGATGTCATTGGGCTTGTTGTTTATATATACAGATTTTTTTTATACTGCTGTTATTGTTGTATTTCTATATAGATTTTTAATACATCCTTTTACTTGTATACTTTTTGTGGTTGTTGTGTCAGCTGCGTCTGGGATAAAGGACAAGTTGATCGTCATTTCCAGACATGTCTTCTTCATATATCCTCTTTTTTTTCGCCTATTCAAATAATAGCATAATAGAACTGAAGAAAATAATCGACAGATCAACTCCTGACAGTAGACGGTTCGTGAAATGGGTTCATTTTACATCCGGTGTCTGTTTGTACGAGCCTCGGGAGCAGCCGTGAACGCAGCACCACCTCAGCGCCTCAATGCGGTCATGTGACCAGGAGGCAGGCAGGCCTTCCTCAGCTTCTCCGTCGCTTTGGCTCCAATGTCGGAGGTGTTTATGCCCGGAAGAGATGGACTCTGGCAATGCACGAATTTGATAATTCAGAGATTCGATCAGCTGAGTCTGTGAATGGCGCCAAAACAGGACCCTAAACCTAAATTTACAGAAGGTCGGTACAGAAAAAGCGGACGGAGGAGTCGTGTGTGGAAGGGGGGCGGGTTTGTTGTTGTTGATGCTGCAGTAGCTTGACAATAGTAGTCTCCAGGGAAGCACACAGAAAAGACACTTGACAAAAGAGCAGCATTTTAACGGCCGTGTGTCTCTACAAACTGTAATGACACAAATTCAGTCTTATCAAGTTAAAACAAGGGGATTAATGACACGTTAGCTTGAGGCTAACGGTCAGCTAGCTTGTTTGTAAAACCTGCCTTTATCAGTGAGACACAAAAGACCCGCTGAAAACATTATTTCTGCACGAACAGTGAGATTTAACCCGTGATTTCCCTTGAGCACGCTATGTGTTTTCTCCATCACAATTAAGCAAAAATGTTGCTGTGGTAAAACAAAAATCATGTTAACAAAAGCCGACGAATGTCACTTTATTATTTCTCCCAAGTGTAAAGGTTTTTAGTCCTTAGTGAAAAGTGAAGACTTCAGAGGGTTATTTTGAGGTTTAAATTGCTAATAATTGACGAAACATGACGGTGACACATCAGATGTTATAATAGAATTGCTAATTAGTTAGTATTGAGTGTTGTGAGAGCAGGATGAGGTCTAAATACAGTTCACAAAACAAAAGAGATGGGGAAATAAAGATGATACAACGACTAAAACACAATAGAAAACAATTATTATATTCAAATTCTGTACAGTACCATGCAGAAGTCATAGGCCATATATAGCTTTGTTGTTTTTGCAGAGTTGAAAGGATCATTCATATTTATTTCTCATTCTCTTTTCTTCAGACACAAGAAAATACAGGATAAATGTGCACAGCCTTAAAAGACAAACAAAAACTGAGTTAAAAGTTGTTGTAAAGGTTAAAGTCACTATTTAGTGTGACCTCTGACCCCATGACAAGAAACAGCAGGTAGAAACATCTGACATGTGTTGAATGAAACATGGTATAAAACATCAGAAAATCTAATGCAGTAAATCTCATATTGTGAACCAAAGGGTTAAAGACATGTTAAGTGCAATGGGAGGTTACACTAAATACTGTGATTTATAGAAACTGTTTGAGAACACCATGATGGGCTTTGGGAAACCCCTTTTTCACAACTTGATATTTGACATTTTATAGAACTGTCACTTGAGAAAGTAATCAACAGATTAGTCTGCCATGAAAAGTTTTAGTGTACAAGACTTTATTTGTGGCCTTAAGTTTTCTTTATGGTCAGAACATGAGAAACAACAGCAGCACATTTCACAAATCTAAACTCAAACACAGTGAAATATTTGTTCAGCATGAAAATATAGGTTACATGACTGAACTTAAGTAAAAGAACAAAGCATTAAAACATTTGGAAGTGTTTTAATGGAGGATGTGAACAAAAAAAAAGTGTACATCATGATAAATAGAAATATTACAATAGCATGTGTTGTTTTTCTGTTCCCTCAGGTGAAAGAGTCCTGTGCTTTCATGGGCCATTGCTCTATGAAGCAAAGGTTTGTTTCAATACTTTACATCTGGAATTGGTTTATTATTAACAGCTAAACAAATGGCATCCAACTATTGACGCAGGCATGTGTGCTTTTGTGTTTTACAGTGTGTAAAGATCAACATAAAGGATAAGCAGATCAAATATTTCATTCATTACAGCGGATGGAACAAAAAGTAAGCTGATCTTTGCTGTAGCCATTCAGTATTAGTTTTTTCCTTTTTCAGAATGGCAGAACTTCAACAGGATTTTTTTTTCTGTTTTACAGCTGGGATGAATGGGTTCCTGAAAGCAGAGTACTCAAATATGTGGACAGCAACCTTGCAAAACAAAAAGAACTTCAAAAGGCTAATCAGTAAGTTTTCACTTGTGTAACCAGTCTGTAGAAATGGCAGGATGATTTTATTGTGTAAAACTACCACACTGATGTCTTAAGTGTATTTGTTCAATTTCTCTCAAATAAGGAGCATGATTTGGGCTTTGTCAGTTTGCTTTTCATCATGAATTGAGTTAGAGTGCTTCTGACAGTTCTTTTTAAAATTAAAAAGCAACTTTAGCCTTGTCTTGAATGTGGTGATTTGTCAGTGAAAACACTGATTAAATGTATTCATTGATCTTCATGTTGTTGTTTTTTTCTTTTCCAGGGACCATTATGTTGAGGGAAAGATGAGGGGTTTAGCACCAAGCAAGAAGATTGCTGCTGTGCAGCAGAAAAATGTTGATCTGTAAGTGTCAAGGTCTCATTCACTACATACATTTAAGTCTACAGAATAGACCTCTTCACAGCAGACATATGGTCTTTGAAAAAACAGGTAAAGTGCAGTTGTTACTGATAGCATTAATGATGGTTCTGTGCCATGTAAGCTCAGGTTAAACTATATGGAATCATTCCATCCTGATCCAGCTGACATAGGTCAATGGTTTTTGTTAGAAACAACAAAGGGAGGATCGAGTGCAAATGCCACCTCAATATTTTGTAGTGTGACACACTCAACAACAAACAGCAGAAAGAATGACATGTTTGAATTTCCAGCTGGAGAGGTTGCTGTAATGTTCACCGGTGTCTTGAGTTTTGTTTGAAGGATCAATAGCCCAAATTGTTGTCTTCATGTTATTATAGACCAGCTCAATTTAATTTTTAATTTTTTAGGTTTTTTCCAATGCATTGTCACACTGTTAATGCAGCTATAGTCACAGGTTAAAAACTGGGCCTATACTTAGGAAAGATATTAAATAATAAAGTGGAGGCTATATCTGAAGTGACATAGCATGTTTAAGTGCTTCATACAACAGCACCATCTGGAATCGACCACTTCCAATTTTACCCTCTTGAATTAAAGGTGTAGACATCTGCACTATGGGACTAGTGTCACATATCCAGATCTATCTTGACACTTTGTTCGCACTGTTCCAGTGCTGTAGGTCTGCCACCACCCACTCTCTTTGAAATGGTGATAAAATGTCTTTAGAAAAATCACACTTTTCTTGAGAGTCACTGGGTCCAGGGTGCAGCGACAGAATGGTTGCAATAGTGTAGTTGTTAAGTTATTTTGGGGGAACATGTAAGCATGAGAAAATGTGCTGAAAATATGTGTGTCTGTTAAAACTTGCCATTATCAGTGTGCGATTGCAGCTTAGAGGTAGTTGTTCGCAGTGGAGGGAAGAATTCCCATCCTGCCACT
The DNA here is from genome assembly GCA_037367295.1 of Apogon hyalosoma. NCBI lineage: Eukaryota > Metazoa > Chordata > Actinopteri > Kurtiformes > Apogonidae > Apogon > Apogon hyalosoma. The sequence goes on along the minus strand of JAPQRP010000019.1, from coordinate 15,440,495 downwards.
GCCAGAAGGAAATATGGGCTCTTATTCCATCAGAGGACATTCAACGAGCCAGACCACTGCATGACTGAACTTAAACGGACAGTATATTCACATAGTATGCCTTCTGAGTTACACATGTGAAAGGTGGTATTAATTTGTCAGGGAGTTCGCAACATGTCTGATATGTCACACAGTTTATAACTCCAGTCGCCTAATTTGATACACTTGTCATCGTAACAGACTGAATTACTGCATAGTCTCACTGCCGCCTTAGTTAAACCATGGCACTGGCCTTGGAACCAAGCGTGTACACCTGTAAGGCCTGAACCTGACATGCCTTAATGGGTATATTCTGCTTTAAGTCCAAATGGCTGCTGTGAAAAAGGTCTGTGATGGTCTGACAATATATACGATAATGTGTATTTGCCATTTAATAGAAATGTGAGTGCTAGAGCTGATATTCATATTGGTTGATATCAGTAATTATCACAATGAATGTTAGATCAGAGTTTCTTTTAAGTTTAAAGTTCCTTTAAATTAAACTACAAACACAAGATGAAAAAACACATATAGTGTAACATTTGCTGGTGTGTTTATTTCATTTTGATTCAGTGTCGGAAAAGACACCAAGATGAGCATGAGGTGAAAATGAGCAATATCTCAAAACATTTCTGAAGTTTATGAGTAGAACATTCAAAATAGTTACAATGACCAAATGTCCTCTTCAGAAAATACAGTAGCTAAATTAAGAAAAAAAAACAAAAAACTGCCCAAATGAAAAAACATTTATAGAGTGATAATATTAATTATTATGATGTATTAGGAGAAAATTCTACAAAGGTATTTATCATAATTATTTTATGGTTCAGGGCTACTTTGTACCTTTGTCATAGTGCCTTATTTTTTATTAATGCCCATTAATAATAATAATATTAATAATAATAATAATAATAATAATGTTCTCTTTGCTTTGTAGGAAAGTGAAAAAGGCAAAACAAAAGAGTAAGTAAAATGCTTTCTACTACTTTCTACCTTTTTCCAAATATCTACTATAGGTCTATACAGCTGTATTGAAATGACACACATCTCCTTATGTTTCACAATGGTTCTGTGTCTTCTTTAGAAAGTGATTTCATCCTTGTAAGTGATAATTCACTGTCACTATATGTAGTTTTACATCTAAAAGGTTAAAGCCTCTCATCTCTTCATCCATTAAACTAAAAGCCCTTAAAAGCTAAAAGCTTGTAATGGAAAAGTTCAGAGAGGAACTGTTGACAACAAAAAGACAAAAGATCACAGAGTTTTCACTGCTATTATAGCATATATCCAGGCCTTTGGGTTATCACAGCTAAATTCATGTAAAATGTATCTAATTTCTTAAGAGCTTCAAAGCTTTAACTATGACTCTTCCCAGACCAGATGGCTTCAGTTGGTCTCAAATGGCTGTGAAATAGGGGAGAAATGAGATGAGATTGAAAATGGTTTCATTCAGAAATGTTACAGTTTCTTGGGGGTCCCCAAAGCCCCCGTGAAATAAACGTCATATACATCAAGCGCCAATGCAGATCTACAGCATATACGGGTCATACAGGTGTCTAAGGTCACATAGGTGGTTCACTTAGTATGTGAGCTAGAGTCGATCACGGTCAACGCTGACACATTTGGAGTTGGACACGTACTGGTGTTGTGGTGAAATCTGTAAACATAAAGAACACACTTCAACCACACAAATCAACACTTTTAAGTTAACTTCACTTTATAACTTGTTGTTGCTGCTCAACTTAATGGCAGACTAATTCCTCTACATCTGTTCCATCCAGTATTATCTGAAATTTAAAGTTTATAGTCTAACACAAAGTTTGTCTGAGTGTTTGTAGTAGTTTTTTTGTCATTTTTGTGTTGTAGTGTGTGCACAGTAAAAGTAAGGTTGTGTTAAAGGGCTCATATTTTGCTAAACCTACTTTTATTAGTCTGTGGTTCATTTATTTGTGTATTTGGACCCTAATAGTTTGAAAGGTTTGAATTTGAACCCTCCAGGTGTTGCAAAGCTATCTCTATATTCATTCCGACAAAAACCTATTGGATTTCTACAACCTGTTTCATTTCCTTCTTAATTTGTTATGTTTTCTAACTAGTTACATCATGACATTTGCACATATAAGGTCCAGACTTCAGACCAACATTTCTCTGAGTATGACGTAATTGTTTATCAGCAGCAGCGGTTGGAGTCCAGACTGAAAATATGTCCAAACCGATTACCTAAAATGTTCAGTTGTTAGTTGTATTAATGAACACAAGTGGCTGAACTGGACGGAAAACACAGTCAACAACCTGGAGGGGGAGGGGTCATGTGCATTTAAAGGGCCAGCGCTCAAAACCACCTTTCTGCCACTGCAAAAATCTAAATCTTACCAAGTGTATTTTTCTCATTTCTAGTCAAAATATTTCATCACACTTAAAATAAGAATCATCTAAAGGCTAACTTTTCAGTGAGATGTAAGAACTTAGTTTTAGACAATAGATCTTGAAAATCTTATTTCAAGAAATCTTACCAAGATAATTTTCAGTTGTTCCATTGGCAGATGTTTTTTTTTTTTTTTTAGCTTAATTCAAGCAAAAAATCTGCCAATCGAACAAGTGAAAATTAAAGTGAAAGTAAGAAAGAAAGATGTAAGTGAAAATTATCTTGGTAAGATTTCTTGAAATAAGATTTTCAAGATTTATTGTCTAAAAATAAGTTCTTACATCTCACTGAAAAGTTAGTCTTTAGGGTATTATGTCTTATTTTAAGTGTGATGAGATATTTGGACTAGAAATGAAAAAACTACACATGGTAAGATTTGGATTTTTTCCAGTGATGGTGTCATTACTCAGAAATAGGGTTGAAGATGGACCTGTGGAGTTGAATTAATGAAGAATTTTAGGCCCAAGTATAGCATTTACAGTTTATGGAGACCACAGGGAAAGGTTTTAAAATGCATAATTCCATCTAAAAAAGCAAAATATTACTTCTTTAAGAGAATTTTTTAGCTGAGTATCTCAGTGTGGACTTCCAGAGACTTAGTAGAGAACAAGATTTTTGTCACATCACTAAATGTACAGGACATACACAGAATTTTAATTTCTCACCTTAGTAATAAAAGGAGATCTTAAAAAATATGAATAAATAAAGTAGTATATAAAATAAAACAGAATATAAAAGGTATAATTCAAACCTATTTACAGTAGTGCGGTAGTGCAAATACAATATCAGTAACGAAGGTGGTGCATCATGGAAGGTTATGAAGTGTCTGGACAGGAGTGGAAATGACCAACAGCAGCAGATTTAGCAAGAGTGTGGATCATTTGTAATAAAGTGCAGAAAAAACAAGAAGCCACACTGAAACAGAGATAAAACTCTGCCCCAAATATTCATATAATGTTTCACTCAGTAAATCAGAGTAATACATGAATTGTAACTGATGTATTTTTTTTTTTTTTTTAGCTCCAGCGCCGGTTGAAGGTACAAGCAGTGGAGAAACACCCCAGGGTCCACGGAAGAAGAGGGTCCGGGTCGATCCCACTGTAGAGAGTGTATGTGTCATTAGTGAGAAGTGACCCTGTGTACTCAAAGAAAGTCAAACCTCTGATTTAGGGATGTGATGTATGATCCCACACATCACCAATGATCTGATACTTTTAAAATGCATATAAAGAAATACCAATGTGGTAAGACTGACTTGCCTATAAAATAATTTTACCAGCAAAACTGAGTATCTTTGAATTGAGGATCAAATGGAGACATAATGTCGAGCTTTGGGAAACACTGATCAACCTTTGACAGTCTGGTCAACAGTTTAGTTGACAATGAAAATAGTTATTAGTTGCAGCCACAGTTAAATTGAATTAAGGAAAATTAGGCAATGAGTTTTATTCAACAAGAAAAAAACAACAAACCAGGTGTTTTTGGATTTAAAAGTCTTTTTTTTTTTTTTTATAGACAGAACATGACAAAGACTTCCCAAACAACAGATGATGTGACATGTAGCGGTAGCACATTTAGAACAATTACAATGATCAGAGTTTTACTCCGAATTAAAATACACAAGTAAAGTGAAATAAAATAGCAAAACATTCCAACATTTGGTGTGTTTTAATTGACATGGAAACAAACTAAACCTTAAAGGAAAAATTAAAATGTAGAATGTCTGCACTGTAACATGGTAGAAAACACCTTTTACTGACACATTGATCAGTACACGAGTCATGTCTTTATCTCACTGACGTGTGTATTTTATGCAGCGACATATGGAGGGCCATGAAATCACTGAAATGTATGAAACACTGGTACTTAATCATTTCATGTACTGGATAAATTTCCAGGTGTTATCTACAGCACATATTCATCACCTGGTCATGCGTGGTCATGTAACTGGAGGTGATGAAGAAGTACATTGCTATAGATCAGTCATTCAGGTTTCAGGTTTGTTTGGTGATTTGATGCCTGAAAACATATCACATTGCAAACAGCTCCTTTACATGGAAGCAATGTAATCTTAAATGTAAGCAAATTGTTGTGTATTGAGAAAAGCATAAATTCTTCAAACTAGAATAAAAGTCCAGCTGTAGAAAAACTGTAGTGACTCTTAAATGTAGAAAAAAAAATTAATCCACTATTTTTGAGAAGCTCTATGATTCCAACGTGGTAAACAGTTTTGTTCTTCTGCTGGAATATTATACAAATTCCTCAATAGTTTATTATTAGCTGTAAAACAAATAAAAAGTTAAAACATAATGTTACTTCTTTATCAAAACATACTTGAGAACATTATTTCTCTTGATAGAAAAGGTATGACAATGCTTCTTTTTTGTTTTTGCTTTGTACGCTGCTTTATTTTAAATTGTGATTCTTTTAAAAGTAGAACGGATCCAGTATTAAAGGATGCAGGTTGTAGAAGGACTCTGAATGATGTCAAATACAGAATGGGCAATGTAGAGCATCAGAAAATGAGCATGGGGTGGTGGGACACATTCGGTTTATAAAAGGCTTTCAACAAAATGCGTGTGTGTTCAGGAGGAAATGTTCACCAACAGAGTGGAGGTGAAGGTCAAGATCCCCGAGGAGCTGAAGCCCTGGTTGGTGGATGACTGGGACCTCATCACTCGACAGAAACAGGTGCATGATCGATCACACACACACACACACACACACACACACACACAGAGAATTTACATCACTTTAGGAGACTTACCTTTATGTTAATCCTAACCTGGGTACATTTGCTTGCTGAAGAGAGAATCTCGCTCAACAATTAATCTGCTAAACAAATGATTAATTTCTGTCTAATGCAAACATTCAAAGTTAAAGGGGTCATATTTTTGCTAAACCCACTTTAATTAGTTTTTGGTACATTTATGTGTGTATTTGGACCTTAATAGTCAGTGGCGGTTGTAGATTGAATGACACCCTGGGCAAGCCCCCCCCCCAAAAAAAAAAAAAACACAACAGGAGTGAGCAAACTGTGATGTTTTATTATATGTCCACAAGGACATCTACAAATATAGAAAAAGGAACAGGATCTATGTGGAAAAAATTAATAATATAATTTAAATCAAATAGATAATAGCCTATTGTCATGTGATGTGAGTAAAGTGCTCACATGATTCCAATTTGCCATTCCTGAACTTGTTCAATGAATGATCCTCTTTAAGCTAAAAAAGGCTGTTGTTCCTCTCTGAATATATCAGTCAATTTCTAACCATCTTTTCACCACTAACTAATGTCATCTTGAAATAGTGGTAGTAACTTCTCCCATCAGTCTCATTCCTATGGAAAACAAAGGCAGGTGGTACTTTACTTGGTCCTCTGCAAACCAGCTCTGTCCGAATCCTGTCAGTCAGTCAAAGGTGAGGGCCAATTGGAAGGTCAGTGGACAGAGGCTCCTGCTCAGCAGTGGGGGTTCAGCTCCAGGCATTTCTATTGAACAGCATATCAGCACATTACTCAAAGCACATAACAGTGGATCATAACACATAAGCCTACTGAGACATGATCAGAAATATTAAAATCACATAAAATAACTATTGTCTGGTCAGTATGTTTGCAGGAAAACAAACACACACACACACACACATTTGCAAAAACTCACCTGAAGGATCCTTCTGCTGGGGAGAAGTAGAAGCAAACCAGTGTTCATCCTCAGTATCAGACACTAGTGGACACACTGTCCCAGAGGACATAGATGGACACACTGTCTGAGGACATAGATGGCAGCTGTTCCTCCAGTGTCCAGACCATTCCAGAGGCCTGTGTATCTGTGGAGGTAGATGGCAGCTCATCCTGACCAGTGGCATGGGATGAATGATCCAAAATATTTCAGAATTTCCCCTGAAACTGCATCGAAAGGCAGTAAATATAACTCTGAATCTGATACAAAACATCCATGTATTGTACATTTAAATAAACATACCATTGCACGTTATAAATGTCTGTCTTTGCACGCTAATAATCTAACTTTCAGGGAGGAACAGGGCACACATTGAGTGATGACTTGTTCAGATATAGACTACCTTTACCACCAAATAGAGCTTTAGCAATTAACAAATGTTCATCTTTGAAAGTACTTTACAGCATTGTAAATTCCGTTAGCAAATTGTAGGACAGGACCTGACAACATTAACCCACATGATCGATAGAAATAGTAACTGAACTTGTAGCTCTAACAGTCTTGTTGCCCCACACATTATTATGGTGAAATTCTATATCATGTTTGTTAGTTCAGTTCAAACGGACTATTGTTATAGTAGAGCAGAGCTAGCATCCCAGCTAAAGCTAACAAACAGTACCTGCCTAATTAACCTTAACCCTGTTTTCATGACATGCACAGTTCTATGGATGGAACATCTGCAGACTTTTATCTTTTGCCCGTTTCTCCTCTTCTTTTCTTCTTTTTCTAAATTGGGCACCCGAAAGGCCCAGAGGTGAACTGTCCCACACCTCCCCCTCTTCCTCCTCTCACTGCTTCTGTGCGTGCGCCACACAGTACCATCACAGCAAGCAGGGGAACCTGCACAACAGAGGGGGCGCTATTTTGCCATTTCCCTGGCGCACTGTGATAGATTGACTCCACATGCATATACATTTCTTTTTTTTTTTTTTTAAGAGCTTGTGGCGCAACACCCCTCATGACATGCCGCCCTGGGTGATTGCCCACTTCACCCATATCAGAAACCGCCCCTGCTAATAGTTCATACAGTTTGAATTTGAACGCTCCAGGTGCTGCAAAGCTATATTTATATTCATTCCAGCAAAAATTGAGTGGATTTCTACAACCAATTTTAATTCCTGCTTAATTTGTTACGTTTTCTAACTAGTTACATCATGACATTTGCACATATAAGGTCAAGACTTCTGACAAACATTTCTCTGAGTACGACATAATTGGTTATCAGCAGCAACGGTTGTAGTAAAAACTGAAAATATATTGAAACTTCAAGCTGATTACCTAAAATGTTCAGTTTTTGGTTGTATTAATGAACTCATGTGGCTGAACGGGAGAGAAAGCACAGTCAGCAGCCTGGAGGGAGTGGGGCCTGAAGTGGCTCATGTGCATTTAAAGGGCCAGCGCTCCAAACCACCTTTCTGTTGTCATTACTCAGAAATAGGGTTGAAGATGGACCTGTAGAGTTGAATGAATGAAGAATTCAGACCCAAGCAGAGAATTTACAGTTTATGAAGACCACAGGGAAATGTTTTCAAATACATAATTCCATTTAAAAAAGCAAAATATCACTCCTTTAACATTTTATGAAAAAAATCTTAGCTTCTGCAACGGTGGCCCAGCTCTGCTCTCTCTAGTTTGTTCAGGCATCATTCATTCAGTTGCCAAAGGTCAACAACCTTCAGCTGTTCACTGTAGTTCTATATGACTAACTTCTCTTTTCTTGAGTGTGTTTACCCCATCTAAACAACACTATTAAATATGTGTAAAAATATCTTTGTGAGAACGATGTTTCTGTACAGCACACACAACATGACTCTAGCTGATGATGGTAAAAACAGACTGAACACAGGATCATACTGGTTTCGATCAGTCGCCATGTCCAAATCACGTTCCTAAACAATCTGACAGTCATTAAGTTGATGATTATAAATGCATTTATCATATATGACTGCACTTCACAGTAATAATAACAATGCACTGCAGTGTATTTACTTTAGTCTCTTTCTGTTGTGATTAGAAAGGATGTACCACCAGATAAATCAAAATGACCAATGACACTTTCAGAGAGGAATATTTGTACGAACTGGTTTTGAACCTTTATAACCATGGCCGGCCCTGAAATGAACTAGAGAGGAGACACTAAATGAACTGGGTATCACTGGAGAATATGTGATTCATTTGGAGTTTGAAAAACAAAACACCATAAATCTCTTTTTTGTTCCAAAACAAGAAAGTTGGCCCCCACACCTGTAACTGTAAGCATAGCTACTGCATACTTCATTTTTAATGTGTCATCACTGAGCCATTTTAATGTTATGAAGAGAGTAATTGTGCTTTTGGTTGTTACCAGGGCTCCTAAGGACTGTTGGCAATGTGGCATTCCACACACAGAATAGAAGAAATGTAATCAATCATTTAATCAAGGAATTTGACATTTTGGTAACTTTTATTTTCCACGTACAGGCTGCTGATGAGCAAAAATACATACATTACATGCAGGTTATGATTCAGCCGACACCCTGATGAGATTAGGTGTAGATTATTTAGTTATTATTATTATTATACTGGACATTCCACTACTCCACTACCTTGGCTTGTATAATCTTGGGGTCTTGTTCACGATTGAGGGAAGATTGAAACTTAGGTCGACAATGTGTCAGCAGTGATGTGGATGCTGTGTTGGTCTGTTGTTTACTGGGCAATCTACGTTCCTACCCTCACCTATGGTCACAAGCTGTAGGATAGCGACAGAAAGAATAAGATTGCAGTACTAAGCAGTAGAAATGGTTTCTGCTCTTATGACCCAGATCCTGATAAATGGTAGAAAATCAATGATTGACATTTCACCTTCATTTCCATTAAGTTCTGGATGTGAAATAAAATATATTTATAAATAAGGTTGACTCTTTCGGAGTTAAAAGTTAGCTCACTGTTACATATAGGGGAATTTGGTCTCAGCATTTTACCCTTCCTAATACACACCCAGCACCAGCATTAGCATAAGATATCAGCACTGGCTCTCATTTCTAATTTGGAAACCAACAATTAACTTATGTGTTTTTTCCAAATGAAAAAAAATTTAAATCAGAGAAACAATCAACAAAATCTCCAAAAAAAAAGAATAATGATCAGTATTTTATTGACTTTTACTTATTTTCAGTTAAAAAGGAAGAGGTTACTGGCTTTTAAATGAAAAACTGATTTACTGATAATACATATGAACCAAGGATTATCTGATGATACCCAGACCCTAAACCAGTCATCCCATTCAGAGCTTTTATTTTCAGTCTGTTTGATCCAAATCGGCTGGTTAATTTAAGGTCTGGGGAAGGTGCATGCCCACATTACAGTAAAATTATCCTAATCCTATCTGGGGTACCATATGTTCCTAAAATAAAGATGTTGATGACATTTTTAGATGCCATTTAGCACAGTGAATATAACTCCGTTGTCAGCAGCAGATTCTCCATAATATAATGAAGAAAGTGTGTCAGTGTCATTTTTTATATGCAGCAGCACTTAAAAAATTCAAAGGTAAATTATAGATAACCAGACAATTATACTAGACCTTGGCTTCAAAGAGAGAACAACAATAAAAAGTAATATAATTATGTGAGTGATTTATGTACTTGGTCAAAGATTTGTTAACAACGTGTTTCTGTTTTGTAGTTGTTTCATCTGCCTGCAAAGAAGAATGTAGAGATTGTCTTGGAGGACTATGCAAACTATAAGAAATCAAAAGGAAACTCTGACAACAAGTAAGAATATACACCTTGAATTTTACATAATAATAGAGAGTAAAAAGATGCTGGTTTTCTGTGATATTCTGTTCAATGTCTTGCTCACCAAGCCCCTAGTCACACTGTGTGATTGTGTTTATGGGATCAAGTCCAACTGGTTTACATGTAGCCTAATCTTGTGTAATTTAAGCAGCATGTTACCATTTGTGCTGATTGTGTCATGTAAAATTGGAAATAATTGGATCCCCTGGCGTACATTCTGCGATATTTAAATGTTCTGTTATGTTCATGTTCGTCTGGTCACATTTATATCCCCGAAATGGAGTTTTGGAGATATAATGGTTTTACCCCGAACGCCGCTGGATTCGCTGCCACTGGATATCCTTCATGTGAACACAATAACTAGGACATATTTCGTTGGATTTCTTCTCCCTTGATAACCAACATAGGGGACCCCTAGTGGAAGAACCCTATTGATTTCAGCTTCTCTATTGCCACGTTTCCACTACGTGGTACCAGCTCGGCTCAACTCGACCTTTTTGCGTTTCCGTTACAAAAAAGGACCTGGGGCCTCATGTACAAAGACGTGCATGGATTTCATACTGAAACCTGGCGAACACTTATATCTGGAAAAGTCCGTACACACAAAAAAAACAAGATGAATAAAACTGAGCGTGCGCCTGAATCCAAACACATTTCCTTTATACATCCCAATCAGTGTGGAATTGACTGCATATGTTGGAGAACCAGACTCCTCCCTCTCCATGCCCATATTTGCATATGCAAATTAGTATAAACAGGGTCTGCAGGTGGGATTCCCTTTGGGATTCCCCTCTCTGCATGATTAGATGATGACATCAAGGTGGAGGTGAAGCGGAAGACTGTTGTCCACCGACAAAGCAGAGGCCAAAACAGGCAGAGGAAGAGCCCCAGTGGGATCTTAATGTAAAAAAACTGAACGTAGCTTAAAGTCCCAAATCAGTCATCACCAAATAATGCATGGACATCTGTAATCATGTCCACTTTCACCTCCACAAATCAAAAGCATGAGATTGGGGATGACTGATCACAGTTTTCAGGCATGAAACTATGCTAAATGTTTTGACATTAAGTGTTCTTTCAGTTTATAGACAGTGTTTAGACTGTCCAGACACACACCTTGGGATTGGACCAGCCTCCTGGTGTCAGCCAGTGCTTCGGTCTGCCAACAGCTGCTGATGCCCGTCCTCAGCTGTATAGATAAAAAAGTATAGATCCACAGTCCGCACCCGAGTCACAAGAGGACATCAAGGACAGTCAGCGGCATCAGTGAGGCCTGGACCGGCTTATAAATGTTCTCACAGACATTAGCACTACATTAAATACATTTAGCAACAAGTGAAGTTTGTCTCCTTGTCTCTTTATATGATTGAAATTTACCAGGGTGATTGGCAGGATTGGTATTGATGGGTCCATTCTGGTTGGTCTGGTTTGGGGGATAGGATGGTGTGTTGGTGTGTTAGTTGTTCATCTGTGTATCTCTGATGTGCACATCACCCTAACTTTTCTACAGTATTAACAGTTTCCCAGTATCACCTCTAAGTGTCGCCAAAGGTTTCAAAGCACTAGAAACGTGCGTACACCAGCTGTGGAGTTGGTGTGGAGGACCGCACATTTCCACAGTCATTTTATTGTATCATTGTTTTATTATGAATGACAGTTGATGACAGTAACTGTTTGCTTGACTGGTGGTTTCATGAGTACAGGTCAAATCCTGCATTACTTTAACTAATCAACAGTAAGCTCAAATAAAACAATCTATTTCAAATGTTAAATTAATATTATTCATCCATTTAACCTTTATTTAATCTCAGGACACATGGAGCCAAATGCTTCATTTGCATTTAACAGAAAACACAAAAAACATTGTTTTTTCATGTTAGATCACTGTCCTCAGTATTCTTAACCTCAGGCCATTTTTCTGATATACTGTTTTCTTTAATGTTTAACAGTATGATATCAGAAATTCAATGTTTCTTTCAGATGATTGTGGAGAGAACTGGTTGTAATGTTCAGTAGTTTATAATTAAAATAGTTCTACGCAAAGTGCAATGATGAAAATGCACAGCCTGGACAAAAAAAAGTCATCACTTGGATTTAACTGAGCCAATAGTTCAGATCGTTCCATTGGATAATGTAGGTTTCAGCTGCTACAAATTCTTTAATCCAAACTGATTCTTTGAGTACCCTCTCATCTCTTAAACAATAATCTGTTTGATAGAAGCATAAAGATTTGACTTTGTTTCAGTGGAAAAAAGTCATGTGGTCTGATGAGTCCAGACTCACCCTGTTCAGAGTGATGAAAAGAGGTGGATGAAGTTGTTACCCATCATGCCTCGTGCCTACAGTACAAGCCTGTGGGGGCAGTGTTATAATCTGGGGTTGATTCAGTTGGTCAGGTCTACATTCAGAAATGTTATTTGACCAAAATATGATGGAAATAAATGTTGTGACACTTCAGAAGCTTATTGAAGTGAGTATGTAATCAAGGCTAAAGAGTTTCCAGTGAAAAAGGAAAGTGTAATCAAAGAAATTAGGACTGAGTCAGGTCAAAATACAAGAGATCCAGTGGAGATTGACACCTTCAAAAATTTTTATATAAAATTGTACACCTCAGAATCCAAGGCAGATCCAACACTAATTGACAATTTTTTTAATAAACTTGCTGTTCCAACAATAAGCAACAAAAAAAACAACAATTAGAAAAGCCCATTACGAAAGAAGAAATAGATACAGCAACACACAATATGCAGAGCTGAAAAGCTCCTGGCCCAGATGGCTACACTACAGAATTTTATAAAGCTTTTAAGTCTCAGATATCACCTATACTGCTAGAAGCATTGCTTAAGGGCAGTGTACCACCTACTACCACCTACTCATGCAAGCATTTCTTTGATTCATAAGAAGGATAAAGACCCCCTAGAACCAGGTTCATACAGGCCTGTGAGTTTATTAGATGTCGACAATAAGATACTAGCAAAAATTTTAGCAACACGGTTAGAAGATGTCCTTCCGACAATGATCTCTCATGACCAGACAGGGTTTATAAAAAACAGACAATTGTTCTTTAATATCAGAAGACTACTTAATATTATTTATACACAAGACACGGATAATCTAAACTCTGAGATTGTGCTCTGTTTGGACGCGGAAAAGACCTTTGACAGGGTCAAGTGGGATTATCTATTCTCGGCCCTGACGAGGTTCGGAATTGGCCCCAAATTCATCTCCCTGATATAACTATTGTATTTCAAACCCCAGGCCTCAGTGCAGACAAACAATTTTAGATCTAGTTACTTTCCCCTTAGCCGTTCTACAAGACAGAGATGTCCCCTATCACCCTTACTGTTTGCAATAGCTATTGAACCTCTCACTATCTCATTATGTACAATGAAGGAATATACAGGAGTAAATAGAAAGGGAACTGAACACAAAACATCCTTATGTAAGGATGACCTGTTATTATATGTCTCAAACCCTACAGTATCTTTCCCAGTCATAATATCCACCCTATCAGACTTTGGAATAATTTCAGGATACAAACTTAATTTAGCAAAGAGCATACTTTTCCCAGTTAACTCAATAGCACGTCAAAATAGTAATATTTTCAAATCCTATCCATTTACAATCTCAAATCAATTTAAATATCTAGGGATAAATATTACCCGAGAGTACTCTGGTCTTTTTAAACATAACTTTACAAAATTATTTGAACAAGTAAAACAGGATCTAGGGAGATGGATTAACTTTCCAGTGACATTAGTAGGACGTGTTAATATTATTAGTTTGAATATTTTACTCAAGCTTTTATTTTTATTTCAGTGGATCCCTGTCCTCATTAACAAAGCTTTCTTTAAAAAGATTCCTTTAGATTCCTTAGTTACTAATTTTATCTGGAGCCAAAAGACTCCAAGAATGAAAAAATCGTTCTTACAAAGACCAGAAATAATAGGAGGTCTGGGGCTGCCTTGTTTTCGGCGCTATTATTGGTCTTGCAATATTCGCTCTCTGTCATTTTGGTGTCATGCACAGGGGGCTGGCTGGGTACAGATGGAAAATCAGAGCTGTTCCCCTATTTCCCTAATAGCAATGATTTACTCAAATCTAGCCAATCTCAATGTCAAACTTAAAAATCCAATTGTTTCTCATTCAGTAAAAATTTGGTCCCAGATAAGGAAATATTTTGGTTGGGAAGAAAATTCAATTAAAATTCCGCTGATTAAAAACCATACTTTCACCCCTGCACTTTCAGGTACTTCATTTCATCAATGGTACCTGAAAGGGATACGGTCCGTGCAAGACCTGTATATTGACAAGATTTTTCCAACATTTCATCAATTACAGGAAAAGTTCAACATGCATAACAGAGATTTTTTCAAATATTTACAAGTACATAGCTTTGTCAAAAAAAAACATTTTCGTCCTTCCCTGACCAGCACCTGGAACCCATTAGAGACTGTATTTTTATCTGATCCCCTAAAGAAAGGATCCATTTCTAAGATTTATAGTAATCTGTTACAAATAGATTGTACTGTCACATTGGATCATTTAAAAAACACTTGGCAGGAAGACCTGGGAGTGGAAATCTCAGAAAACCAGTGGACCAAGGCTCAGGACCGGGTGCACATATCTTCAGTGTGTGCCAGACATGGACTTTTGCAGTTCCAAGTTTTACACCGGCTTCATCTATCAAAGCTGAAACTCTCCAAAATGTTCCCTGCTGTGAACCCATCCTGTGACCGATGTGGTCGGACTCCTGCTTCTCTGGCACACATGTTTTGGGCATGCCCAAGCATCACTACATACTGGACTAAAATATGTCAGATGTTATCTGAGATCATCAAGGAATCCCTAACACCAGACCCAATCCTTGCCATGTTTGGGGTTGGATCTGCAGCACAGGAACTCGTTTTCTCAAAGAATCATAAAAACTTGATATGCTTTGACACTGTTGGCAAGAAGGCTAATTTTACTCAACTGGAAACATAGAAACCCTCCAGCATATCGAGCTTTACTCAGTGATGTTATGGGGCACTTACAGCTAGAAAAATTAGATACTCCCTAAAAGACAAAGTAGACATATTTTATTAAACATGGCAACCGTTCATGGACTATTATATTAGAAATAAACCATCATAAATGGATAAAAACAAAAACATAAAAGAAATAGAGAACATTTGACATCCTCTTTGGTTTTTTTTTCTCTCTCTCTTGTTGATACTTTGCCTTGTCTTGTTTTGCTTAAACACATTTGTATTTGGAAAAACCCCAATAAAAAAAAAGTACAAGAGAAAGGAAAGTGTAGGACTACTTTTGACCAGCAAATGTGTGTATTTGTATCGTTTAGTGTTGACAAAGCTCTCATTTCCATCTTTATCAGGATGCTAAAATGCAACTTTTCTTTCTTTCTTCCGTTAGAGAGTATGCAGTAACCGAAGTGGTGGCGGGGATTCGGGAGTACTTTAATGTCATGCTTGGGACTCAGTTACTTTACAAGTTTGAGAGGCCACAGTATGCTGAGATCTTGGCCGAACATCCAGACATGCCCATGTCCCAGGTTTATGGAGCACCTCACCTGCTTCGCCTTTTCGGTATGGACCCTGAAACACGTCCAACAAATGTATTAGACTCATACATGCATAAAGCATACAGGGTGTCACTGAACTGTAACTTTAAGTCATTAGATGAATTAAAATTTTACAGACACTGAAGTGCTTTGTCGGCAGCATTAATATAGAGACTGAATAATGACAGACACTGAACATATGATCCGACGCTGCTGGGATTACTCACATGTTTCACTAAAGCAGGACCTCTAGACCACATTTCATAACATTCATTCAAATTTTTATAATTTTGTTATTTTCTCTCTTAGTTCATAAGTTTGTATTTCTCATGTGGTGAAGACAATCTTGGGAACTAGTTACAGGGAACAGAATCATTATGACGAATTAGAAAATTAATGTCATGTAAATGTGTGTCTTGCAGTCACTGAGGAAAAGATATGTAATTGAAATACAGTTACTGATTAAAATGCTAGTGATTACAAAGAGGTTACATGTGGAATACAATGGATGAAGCCAGGTGGCCGTTTGACTGGACCAGAGCACCTTTCACTGCTGCAAATTCAACAGTGTTTTTCTTCTGAAATCAGAAAAGGGCTCTAACATTATAGTGCAGTTTTGATTCAAATATAAATGCTTTTTCACACATAAAGTCCAAAACAAAGTACTTTTTTTTTTTTTACATTATGTACATTTGCTTCAATTTAGTTTTGCTTTCAAACAGCAATTTGAAAGCAAAACTAAATGAGACTACACATAAAAGACTATATATAAATAGAATAAATGCCTAAAATGACAGAATACTGATCACAAAAAATTGAAAAAACATGTAAAAACAGATTTCTTTATTATCATGTTTTAAACTGATCCAGAGGTTATTGTGTCAAATATTAAATTCATGTTCCAGGTAAATGCTTCCTGAAGACAGAACAATGAGTGTAGAAACATCATCTAACCACTAGTTGAATGATGATAGTGGTCCCAGTTTAATAAGGAGGTGATGGATGGAGGCCAGTTGCCATTTAGGACTTACAAATAAGTAAAAAATAATGCCTGTTATGTTTTACTGGTAGAGAAGCTCATACACTCTTTTCACATAAAATGTAATGAGTGACATAACTGTGAGCAGTGATGAGTGTAGAGGTGTGAGAGTGGAACCAGGACACACAAGAGAAGACCTCAGTTAGATGTAATGAGTTCAGTTACTTTAATAACATTTGTCCATCAGTTTGACAAAGTTGTCTTCAAATGTTGGGCATTTAATTTCTTGTCATTTCTTTCCAGTTCTTTTGCCCCCATTAACACCAGATAATGTATTATTCAGTAACAATATCACAGTAACATGAAATCACACTCATCACTGTTACTGTGAAAATGAGTGGGTGACATTGTCATCTATATAAAGAGCTTTAACTTGGACGACTACATGATTATTCTTAATATACAGTTCATCAAATTCAAAGTAAATGCATTTCATAACTTTCAATTTACATAAAACAATATTTTGTTAGTATAACGGAGGCACACACACACACACACACACACGCCTTACAGATCGAGGTCCGTCATGCAGTATAGGCACCCCACCCCCCACCCCAATACTATAGTAAACTATGTACAGCAGTAAAAACAAAAGTTTCTGTGAAAAACCAGCTTCTATAAACCAAAGTGGTCATATTTAGTGTGACCTTCCTTTTACTCTTAGCATGTCTTTAATCCTTTTGTTCAGACTTTGTTCACTTTCTGAAGTTTTATTCCAGCATTTCATTCAACACATGCCAGATGTTTCTAACAGTTTTTGCTGCTTCTTGTCATGGGATCAGGGGTCATACTAAATAAATATTGACTTTAACCTTTAGAACCTATTTAGTTCTGTTTTTTGTGTGTCTTTTAAGGCTGTGCATGTATTTCCTGTATTTTCTTGTTGTATCTGAAGAAAAAAATATCCATGTTCATTTCAATACTGCAAAAACAACAAATCTAAAGGCCACCTAAAACTTTTGCACAGTAGTGTGTGTATATATACAGGGTGTCCCAAAAAATTTACATAATTTAAGATGTCCATATCAGCGACTTCATGGTCAGGAGAAATGATACTTAATATGATTTATTTTGGACATAAAATGTTTTATTCTACAAATTTCAAACAAAAAATTCTGGGGAATGGTAATTTTATAATGTTCCAAAGTTATTACAAATGTTCAATGTGTGCGCTGCTGGTGACGCAGCACACATCAAGTTAGTAGTGGAGTTCCTACCACACTCACTGCAGCATGTCGTGTGTAACATTCTCCAGGCCAGGTGAGTGTGGGGGCCATTTCAATAGAATGAATAAAAATTATTACACTTTTTTGAGCAAAAAGAGCCAACAAATTTTAAACAAATTATTAGGTGATGAAATGGTGTAATTTTTTTGGGACATCCTGTATAAATACACTGAACAAAAATATAAATGCAATACTTTTGTTTTTGCTCCAATTTTTTATGAGCTGAACTCAAAGATCTAAAACTTTTTCTATGTACACAAAAGGCTTATTTCTCTCAAATATTGTTCACAAATCTGTCTAAATCGGTGTTAGTGAACACTTCTCCTTTGCTGAGATAATCTATCCACCTCACGGGTGTGGCATATCAAGATGTTAATTAGACAGCATGATCATTGCATAGGTGTGCCTTAGGCTGGCCACAATAAAAGGCCACTCTAAAATGTACAGTTTTATCACACAGCACAATGCCACAGATGTAGCAAGTTTTGAGGGAGTGTGCATTTAGCACACTGACTGCAGGAATGTCCACCAGACCTGTTGACCGTGAATTGAATGGTCATTTCTCTGCCATAAGCCGTCTCCAAAGGCGTTTCAGAGAACTTGGCAGTACATCCAACTGGCCTCACAACCGTACATAACGTGTAACTACACCAGACCAGGACCAGCATCTTCACCTTCAAGATCGTCTGAGACCAGCCACCCAGACAGCTGCTGAAACGGTTGGTTGGCATGACCAAAGAATTTCTGCACAAAC
>JAPQRP010000019.1:15339787-15360496 GCA_037367295.1 Apogon hyalosoma | reverse complement strand
ATATGTATGTATACTTTTTTTTCCTCCAGAGGTGCCTCCTTCTTCTCGCCCCCAGAAGTTTATACCACATTGGTTGGGACTCCCAGCTACCACCACATTTAGTTTAATCTTAACTTTTTACTTTACTTTGCTGGCTAACTCCCTTCTCTTTTACCCTTTTTCCACCAAATTGGTTCCAGGGCTGGTTCGGAGCTGGTGCCTGACTTAGCAGCAGTTCTATGTGTTTCCACTGCCCAAGCACTGGCCAAACCGGTTCCAAACAGGTTCCAGGCTGGCACCAGCTTTGAGCTGTGCTAAACCGAGGCCAGACTAAGACCCAATGACGTGACCCCCTGCGTCATCAGTGGGTGGGGATTACAGACCCAAACAGGAACAGCAAAAGCTATGAACCGGCATTTTTAAAACTACAAGCTGTGGGTTTTTAGTTTAGTTTTTAGAGAAAGAGTTACAGACCCCAGAAACATGCAACAGTGGACAGAGGAGACCCAGTGCTTCCTGACACTATGGTCTTCATTCAAAGTCCAAAACAAGTTGGAGGGAGCCTCTGGAACAAAGCCGGTGTTTGAAATATAAAGAGAGATGAATACAACCGGACCCTGGGCCAGCTTCTAAATAAACTCAAGAAGTTAAAGGTGGACTACAGGGACCAGAAAAGACAACCTGGACTCAGTGGCCGGCAGAAAAGAACCTCACCTTTGTACTTGCTTGACTGGGTTTTAGGAGACAGGCCGGTGAATCCGACTACCGGTGCACTGAACTCAGACACAGCAGACACAGACTAGCGGCTTTTGATTGTGGATGAATCTGTGGTTCAAACAGCAGCAAATAATACTGGTAGTGTCCCCAGGTTCTTTTTGGTGGAAAAGGGGTATTTCAGTCTCTGCTTCCAGGCTCTGCTCGTTCTTCGAGTTTTTTCTGTTGGTTCATTTCCATGATTTCTCATGCTGGTTTCGCTGCAAACTGTGCACAGCCAATGGGCGTATAAAATGTCATTACGTAGCATTACAACACAGTGTTCATGGAAAATGTAGGAAGTACTGCCAGGGGGAAAAATGACTGAGAACAGAGCCTTTTATGTATCATGCATGTAATGCCACATGTATCACCAGCCAAACTGGCTAGTAAGTTTTTATTAACACTTGCCAAAATTAATTTTAACCCGCATTTGGCGGGTCTTAATTTAGAACCTGACTGTGAGTGGCATGGACTCTGCATGCACTGTCTGTGGACATTAGAGGTGTCATAGTTGAGCATACCAATTTCCTCCATTTACTTCATCCTACATTGTGTGACACCAAGTATGTCTATGCGTCCCCACGATGAAAAAAACTGAGCTTTGCATGGACGTGTCCAGAACACGTCTGCTTTGGGTCTGCACTGAGGATGTGTAGACATCTGTGGAGTCAGTTACACCTGACTCTGTGGGGGCCTTGAGTCTCCCACTGTTGTGCAGCTCATTATCCTTTTCCCTACCTTTGGAAACTTTCATTTGAGGGGCCAGGACGTTTGTTTAAGGGGGCATTGACCCCTCTTGCCCCCCTTAGAACCGGGCCCGGATTGGTGATCCAATCTTCTAAAAAATGTCAGATCAGCAGCCAGTACTGCGCTTTAGATCAGATTGGGACATCCCTATTAATATCAGATCGGTCCAACGTTAATTAACATTAGACGTTACTGTCGCTAACATTGCATTATTAACATTGATGTTAACATTAGGTCATTTTTACAGGCTTGAGCAAAATATTAAACTTATTTTTGCTTGGGTACATTTCTTTCACCCTTTTCTCTCCCTTTACTCCACTCTGTCGCCTCTGCCAGTACTTTTGATTGAGCTGCAGTAGAGCCAGACAGGAAGTTGAGACTCCAGTATTTGTTTTTCAAAATCAAGTTATTTGCAGAGCAGTATCACATTTCATGGTACAATTTCACACTCTTATTATGGTCTGTAAATTTGCACAAATATAGACTTTATGTTTATATGGATCCATTCATATAATATAATTTACATCTGTAACATCTGAAAAAAAGATCATAATTCTGAAGGCATGGTAGGTTTTAGTTTGGCGTGGTGGTGCACCATGATCATTTACATGTAGCAGAAACCCTGAGGTGACAAATAGTTGACAACTAATTTAGTTGTCGATGGGTCGTTAGTAATGTCATGCAACTGTAATTTAAGGATAGATGTTTATTTTATTGTCAATTGCAGCTCTTCAGTATTTGTTTAAAGGTGCCCTGCCACACACATTTCATTACTTTTGTGGTAATGTCTGAAGTTCTACTATGGACATTTTTTGTGGAAAAAATGCCTTGGTTACCAAGTTTCAAGCCATTCTAATGTGGTATAAAAAGCCTGCTGAAAGACTCAGCTTGATTTGCACCAGTTCTCATGAATATTCAACATGCTAATCTGCTTGACTCTGATTGGCTAACAGCTAGCCAATGAGAGCCTGGCTTTTCAGTAGACTGCCGTGATGGCACTGCTCCACGCTTCAACAGCAACCTGTTGAAGCCTCTGCTGAACTCACCAAAATTGATTGAAGTCACTCTTCAAAATGTGAGGAACAGAGTTAATTTCAAATTATAGTGTTGTGGCATTGTTCTAAAAATAAACTGAAACCATTTGATCCTCAACTCTTGGGCAACGTGTATTGTTGAAGTTCTGTTCGAGCATAGCGCACAAGAACGCTGACGTTCAGCCATCCTTGTTGTATATGAAAACTGTCACTGAAATGAATTCTGTGGGTGTGGTCTCACCTGGGCTAGCTCATGAATAGTATTGAGCTCAAGCAACAACACGTCAGACTGACAAGTTTTTCTAACTGACCTAATTTCTCTGCTTATTTATTTTCAGTGGCAATAGCAGACAGAGGAGGCGGCGTTTCATTTTCACATTCACTACATAACACAAACACATATGGACCTAACATATTTCAAAAAATACAAATAAAAATGGTTTTGTGTGGCAGGGCATCTTTAACAAACTTTGTTAGGCACTGGAATTGTCATGCAGAAAATCTAGTCGTTACAGTAGCCGATGACTAGTCAACTATTGAAATAATTATTTGCAGCCTAATTCAAACTGAATACTTGTATCAGGTTTCAGGGCAATATGGGCAGTTCTCAGTTAATGTCTCCCCCAGACCAAAAAACAGGCCATTATTCACTTTCTGGTTTTATTAATTTTTTTCAGGTGTTATTGTATAATAATATTGATGCTTCTGGGTTTGTTTTCAGACAGGATCAGCAGAAGTTTGTTTTTGGTAGGAAGTTGTGCTGGGTGTATTGTGGGTGGTAAAGCATTGGTCTGTGTTTTTAGGATTAGCGTCTGGCTCCACGAGGGCTGCCATGAGGTCGTCTCATCTATTTGCACTCCCATGCTGCACCAGTGGCATCCTGCATGAGGCAGAGAGCTGGCTGTGTGAGGCAGACACCAGTGATACACTGAGGTGTGGCTCTGTGTGACCAAAGTGTACACCCATGTCTTTATATCCACTGTGTGTCCAGACAGAGCTTGTGTATGTGCAACTAAGATGAATTGCAAATGGGGCAGAGCAGCATCTTTGGGTATGCTGCAGCTGACGTCAGCACAAGCACAGACATCATGCATGTGGCGTCAGGCCTGCTGAGCAACAGCAACACAAAGATTGTGCTGATGAGGGGCAAACTGCTGTGAAATGGCTCAGACTAAGCCTCATCAAGCCCTGTCTGTATGTTCCGTCTCCCTGCAGATTAGCCCAGAATCTACTTTATCCAAATCTTGAAATCGGTAACATGTTGAACTCAACTCACAGGCAGAAAGTAACATTTCCACATGCATGATAATTTGGAATGTTCTACCTATAGCTTTTTGAAAGGTTCTGCTTCTTGGAAAGTATTTATGTTCTTTTGTTTTCATCTTGTCAAGTAACAATGTAGACTGTGCTAATTTTCTTTCTTTTAATAGTTAATTAATTAAAAGATTAAAGATGAAGATGAATTCTTTAATAGCACAGCATTAAATTAGAATAGAAAAAAAGAGTTACTAAAACCCAGATCATGAAATCTAGAGCTGTGCTTTTGCTTTGTTGTGTCTTTTACAAATAATGTATATAAAAAAACCAAAAACATAACCATCCAGCCATATAAGTATATACCAGGAGTTCTGTCTGTCCGTCTGAGATTTCTCCAACTCATTTCTTGGACACTGTTCACCTGATGGTTTTCAAATTTCACGCACATGTTCTTTACCACCAGTAGAGGTGCAGTGCACAGTTTAATGGCTGAATAAAATTTTTTAGAATTTTTATACATTTTTGAAAATTTCAACTTGAATTTGTCTGACCAATTTCTCGACACTAGCCACCCAGTTTTCAAGTTTGACACGTGTTCTGTACATGTGCCTGTCTCAATTAAAGAAAAAAAAAAAGTCTGTCAGTCAGTTATTTACAAAGTTTGAAGAAGTTTTTTGAAGACTGAAAGTTAAGACTCAAAATTAATCCCTGACTAGGCAGGGTATCTGTGAGAGTAGGGGCAAAATGTTGTGTGACCAGACAGGGGTCTTAGTAAGCTCTGCTTACTTTTTCACTTGTTTATGCAATTTTTGGCTGCATCACCCAACCCTAGCTAGAACTACGCTAAATATTTGGTGTACTTAGCATATACATACCAGATGTTTCCAACATTGCTGAAATTCAGAGAAATGTCATTTTATTGTAACACATTGTATTTTGTCAACCGTCAATAGTGCTGTTCCAAAACTTATACCACAAGTAAGGTAAATTATCACTTTTTTATAATAATATAATAATTGACTTTTTACTTTTTAACATTATACAAACACATCAGAGACACACACACACACAAACACTCTTAACTTGAATTTAATTATAATTAGGATGTCCCCCCATATCAATGACAACAGAAACACTGTCAATAATAAAATTCTATTTAAAGAAATAATATTTATAATCATCCTCAAAAATCAAATATATTGCACATTTCCATCAGTTATAACATTCATCTTTGGTTCCCAGAGTTTGTAAAAATCCTTCCTTTTGCCCTTTGCATTTTATGTTGTTTTTTTCCAGTCCAATACATCCAGGAAGTTCCCCCACCCACATTGTTAATGTAGGAGTGTCCATCTTCTTCCAACAGAGTAAAATAACTCCTGGCCTGAACAAATCCAACAGTGCATATTTTGATGTACATACAAATTCCTTTGAGTGTATTCCAAGAACACATAATTTGACATTGATGGGGACAGTGGTGTTAAAAGTCTCTGACAAACAATTTATAATGTCTTTCCAAGATTTTTGGATCTTTAGACATTCCCAGAGACAATGAAACAGTGCTTCTTTTGTAAACATTTAGAACAACGTCTGGATTATTGTGCAGAAACTTATATGATGAAGATGAATAGGAGTTATATACATTCTCATTAATCACTTATATTGTAGTCTAGCCCCTGTACTTATCGTCTGTTTTTTTTGTTTTTTTTTTTACTTTTAAACAAGCATCCTTCCAGTCTGCCTCTTCACTGTCTTCTTATGTGTCCATTTTCCAGGCTTTTAGTTTGTCTAATGTTGATTCAGTACTGTGTGACACCAGTAAATTATAATATTTAGATATGTGGCCCTTTGCCTCTAGATTTGCAGGTGTTATTTCCTCAAGAGCTGATAAAGGTGGCTGAGACATTATATGTTCATATGTTGAGGACGTATAACTTCTTAATTGAGGACACAAAAAATGTTTTCCACAGATTTGGTATTTTTCTCTTAATTGGTTAAAAGATAGCAAAATCCCATCCACATATAGATCTATTTTTTTATTCCATAGCTGAAATCCTCCATTTCCAGGTGTGAACTGTTTATTAAACCACATAGAAGTAAACTGAGACAGTGAAGGTTAATTTCCTAGCTCAGAGGTCACCAACTTTTTATCTTCTATGAGCTACTTTTACATAATGAAGTTGCCGGAGAGCTACTCTAATTTAGCAACATTTATTTACATAGCTAATTTTCATACATAGTCATATTTTGTGTAATACTTTTGTAACATTGTGTTCTTTGTTATTTTATTTAGATTTTTTGTCTTAATATTTACAATGCTTAAAAAGTGTTAATATGAAACAATTATTTTACTTTTTTTAACAAAATCAAAAATAGAAAAAAACAAATACAAGCATTTGCATGCTGTATTCCTAACTATTTATAGCATTATGAAAAACAAATAATACACATCTGCATGTGCATTTTTAATACTTCAAAATTGTGAAAAGAAGTGTTGCCACTCACACAATAAAACTTCACCAGCATGTCACGCTGTATTTCTGAAGGATTTGACCATTTCTAAATTCACATATGCTGTCAAAACACATCAGTTAAAAACAGAATAATTTTGTGTACATAAATCCAGCATCCACCTATCACTTCTACAGAGTCATCACACTGGAGTAAAACCCAGAGGCACCTGTTCAGGTCCGACTCCAGCTGTGCGCATGCGCAGATAGCACACATCAGCAATGGGACTCCTATTTTTTGGAGCATTTCGCTGGGGGCGGGGTTACGTCCTGCGTCACTGATGTATTTGATGTGGGTTCTTCTATTGGCGTGGTGTCATAATCCAGTTATCCAATAACCCTAACCCTAACACGTAGAATGTAACCCCGCCCCCAGGTGAAAGACGTACAATGATATGCCCCCAAAGTAGGAGTCCTCATCAGCGACAGTGGACAAAATCTTCCATCTCTGGTCCTGGTCAGAATACTGCTTCCACCACCGCAGTCAAAGACTCTTTAGTTTGTGCTGGTCCAGGATGTGAACCACTTTCATGATGCCTCGGTTGAAGCGCTGGCCTTGGTCAGTTTAGTGAACATGGACTGCTGTTTTTGGAGTTTAGTTTTCAGCTCTTTTACCTTCTCTTTACGGAGGCTGAATCCCACTGGAAAATCTCCAGAGAAATTGCTTTGAACTGTGGTAAAATTCCACTCCACGTTGCATCTTTTACTGACTGCCAGGCTCTGCCCACAGACCAGATACACACATACTTGTCTTTCGCATTTGTCAAACAGAAGTCCGTGTCTTATTGTTGGTGAAAATAACTCCCTAACTATACATGGCCGACATCGTTGCGGGGCTAAACCCACTACCTGCCTGGCATCTGGCTCATCCTCTCCCCCTGGGCCCCGCCCCTCTCCAGGGACAGACAGCAAACCAGCACTAAAGTTTGATTGACAGATAGTTGACCGTTTCATCTCGGGAGGGGAGCAGGACACTTGTAATTTTGATTGGGTGGAAATTTAGACCTGTTCAACCAAATGACGACTCAACTTTGTATTATTATATTACTGACCCTTGGAGAGCCACAGGTAGATTGCGAGCAACATGTTGGAGACACCTGGACTAGTTCTGTTTTTAGAACAGGCCTGTGGGCGACTCACATGGTCCATGCGGGTGACCTGGTGCCCATGGGCACCATGTTGGTGACCTGTCCTAGATATTTGTGGTTGGCATGCCAAACCAAGATAGTAGTCCTAAGAAAAGGATTTTTTAAAACATTTTTTTGAACAAGATGGCATCTGAGGAATATATTTAATGGTAGTTCAATGGGGAGCTGTACAATGCTTACCCAGGCAGGGGGTGGAGTTATATTGAAATAATAGGATGTCAGCTGAGCAGCCATATAGTACCATCTAAGATTAGGGAGCTTAAGCCCAACCATTTCAGAGGGTAAATATAGAAGTTGAAGGTGCTCTCTGGGTTTCCTGTTATTCCATATGAACTGACTAAACAATGTGTTAACTTTATCATAAAATGTCTTTAATAGGAGCAGCAGGATAGTTTGGAAGTAATACAAATATTTTGGTAGAATAGTAATTTTTATTCCATTACATACTGAGTATAGATATGGGCAAAGTAGACCGGTTCAGTGCTTCAGTTACTTCTTCCAACAAGGGGTCATCATTTGCTGAGATTATTTCACTTAAACGTGGTGTGATTTCAACTCTTAAGTATCTGAAGCCTTTGGTAGTAGTCATTGATGGAGTATTTACTGTGGGGTTTAGTCTCTCTTCTTTAAGGAACATTAATACAAATTTTTAATTATTAATTTTATATCCTGAAAATGAACCAAAACAGGCAATCAATTCCATAAATTTTGGGGTACTATGTTTTAATCTTGTTAATAGAAATATGATATCACCTGCAAATATGGAAATATGATGGTCTATTCCTCCAGCTATAATACTTGCTATTGCTGTATGGGCTCATACAGCCATGGCCAATGGCTTAATTGCTAAAGTAAATAATAATGTGGAAAGAGGGCTGCCGTGTCTAGTGGATCTCTGTAAGTTAATGGGTTTTGATATTGTATTTGTTAGAATTTCGACAGTTGGGTTAGTGTAGAATAATTGAATCCACTTAATGAAAGTTTCACCTTATCCAAATCTAGGAAGAAAGTGAAGAGATGGCTCCATTCAATCCAATCAAATGTTTGACAAGCATGTAATGATACCATTGCTGTATCTGTTGCATTATGTTTCTCATGGAGTATATTTAGAATTCTTCTATTCATGATGGGGAGGGGGGGACTTAAAATGGCAGGGCAAGTCTATCATAACTTGGTAAATGGACTGCACTTATGTAGCGCTTTTCCGCCTTCATGGTGCTCAAAGCACTTTACAAAGCCTCACATTCACCCATTCACACACACACTTCAACACAAGTAGGCGGCTGCTGCCATGCAGGGCGCTGCCAGGCCCTACTGGGAGCAATTTAGGGTTCAGTGTCTTGCCCAAGGACACGTCGACCTGTGGACCTGTGCTGACCCCTCAGTCATTGGACGACCCGCTCTACCAACTGAGCCACAGCCGCCCTACCTAACTTAAGACTTGGCCCCAACAGTCCGCCGTACTTGACTTTGTGGACGTCCACGCACATCAACCTGTTTTTGAATGTGAAATTGGTACGCTCCACTGAAACCTCCAACGTCCATGGACAGTGCACGCAGACAGTACACGCAGAATTCATGCTGCTCCCATGTGCACAGTATGTCCGACTCTGTAGAAGCCTTTAAAGGCTCCCGCTGTTGTACAGCTAAATTTCCTTTAACCTATCTTTGGAAACTTTAATCTGAGGGGGCAGGATGTGAGTCCTCCACATCCTCCACTTACAGGTCTGTCACGTTATACTCTGAGACTAACGTATGTCAACACTACAAACCTGTTCAATCAGCTGAAGAGACACCATTCAAACAATATGTTCTGTATTTTTATATCCCCAAACGCAGTTTCGGGGATATTATGTTTTTGGTCTGACCGCTGCCAGCCCTGCTGGCCCCACCAGCTCCGCCACCACCAGATATCCTACATGTTAATGTGATAACTTGAAAAATATTGTGTTTAGAAATTCCAGATTTTCCCTATCAATCAATACCATGGAGAGGAAGGATTTTGGATGATTTACCATTTCTAGATTGGCCACAAGGGGCCACTCAAAAGTTTAAAATCACTAAACACTCTTTTGTTCATATCTCTGGAACTATTTGTCTGATTGACTTCAAATCAAGTGCAAACCTGGGGATGCCTCATGTCATGACATCATAGCTGTCTGGTTCAAAATTTTGCCACCAGGTGGCGCTTCATGACTGAAAATTCACCGTTTTAGCCATATCTTTGGAACTATTTGTCCGATTCATCTCAAAGTGCAAATGAAAAGTAATCATCTCAGCATGTGTAATATGGTGATGCTATACCTGTGTGGTTCCAATTCTGCCACCAGGTGGAGCTTCATTACTGAAAAATCACCATTTTCGCAATATCTTTGGAACTATTTGTCCGAATGACTTCAAATCAAGTGGAAATGAAAGGTAATGATCTCAGCATGTGTTATGTCATGATGCAATACCTGTACGGTTCCAAATTTTGCCACTAGATGGAACTTCATGACTTAAAAAAAAATCATTGTTTTTGTCATCCTTCGTGTTAACGCGATAACTTGAAAGCTATTCGGTTAAGAAATTCCATGTTTTCCATATCAATGAATATCATGGAGATGAAGAACTGATTCAATTTTGGACGATTTACCATTTGTAGATTGCCCACAAGGGGCTGCTCAAAAGTTTAAAATCACTAAACACTCTTTTGTTCCTATCTCTGGAACTATATGTCTGATTGACTTCAAATCAAGTGCAAGTGAAAGGTCATGACCTGGGGATGCCTCACGTCATGACATCATAGCTGTCTGGGTAAGGATTGGGGGCATTCGGGGATATACCCCTAGCCGTCACTTCCACTGGCTAGTTTTGTCTAGTTTTTTTTTTTTTTTTTTTTTACTTTTCATGTTTACTGATATACTCAAAAACCAAGTGCAGTTTAGTTTTATGTTCAAGAGTGCACTTAATCAAAGTGTTGGTCACATTTTAGTACGTTTATATTCTTGGCACATGTTGGCAAAATTGCACAAACAAAATAAAAAATGTTCTGGAAGGTTCTTTGGGCTAAATAATTTTTTTCCTTTAGGGCTATGTTTTGTATTGGGAAATTGCTCGGTTACACTGTTTAGAAACTTGCAAATTAATGTCAAAGATCAGTGTGAAGAATCGTGATAAAGTGGAGATGGTAATTTTATTTTTTAAAAATCATATGATATTTTTGCCATATCGCCCACTCCTATTTTTAATATGAGTTATTAAGGTTAACTATAGTGACTCTGGGAGTTGTCCTTCTATTAAGGATTCCTCATACATGTCAAGGAGTGATTTAACAAGTTGTTTTCGAAATGTTTTATAAAATTCTATTGGTATTCCATCTGGACCTGGTGCTTTACCAACATATATATATATATATATATATATATATATATATATTGCCAATAGTTTCACATATCTCCCCTGTCGTTAATGGACTGTTTAAGATAATTTTTTCATCATCTGATATCAGTTGAAATTGTAATTTGTCAAGCAAAGCATTTTGTTTTTCACTGCTTTCAGCATTTTCTGACTTGTATACTAATTCATAAAAATCTTTGAACCTGTTATTTATCTTTAATGGATCCGTTATATCATCTGATATTGTTTGTATCCTACTGATTGCTCGCTCTGCTTGCATTTCCGAGTGAAAATTTTGCACTGCTTACTTACAGAAGGGTTTGACGTACCACAGATGTAGTTTTACTTGAAAGGTTGGCAATATATAGTTGGGTTTTTAAGTTAATTTGTGAATGACCGTGGGGAGCTCCTAAACTAAGCTGCCATCTTGGTCTCGTTCCGCCCCTTCATTCTAATTATCACTTTATGAAATGATCACCCTTCATCTCAGATCTACTGTATACATATACCTGGCTTTAGAAGTTGTTTCATCACACAGATATGTTTCACCAGAGTCATCCTCAACTTTGAGTTCATAGTTTCACAAACCTCATCCTTTCTTTTATGTCCAAGTTCTGCTGCCAAATTGAAACAACTTTCGACCACTTTGGAGCCATATAAAGGCATTAGCTCTACAGTTTTTGTGTGATAATTTTTCTGTCTCCGTTATCTGTTAGCAGCAACAGTACAGTTAAATTCTACTTTTCTTTTGATGATGCAACTGACTACATTCACAGTAAGCAAGTTGTAATTCTTGCTATTAGTGAATTCTCATCTCCATCTGTGTTAACTTCTCTCTTGTTATGTGATGCATGTTTTATGTGTGTTTAGAGGTAGCCTATTCATAAAACATGGTTTTCATTATCTTGTCTAAAATATCCAATTTTTATTCTCAGGTCGTCTTTGCAGTGTTCTAGTGATATCTGTCCTTTACTTTCAGTCCTCAGTTTTTCTCAGTCCAAGTTTGTTTTTATTACTGCTGACCCTGGTTTGACGTTGGATAGAACCATAGGCCACCCACCAGCTGATTAGGTCACTGAGAAACTTTTATTCAATACATTCCAAAAGATAAGGAGAATATTATTTCCAGCATGTTTTCAGACACTGTCTTTTTGACTGAGTCACATTCCTCTTTCTGCTTTGAATGTGTGGTGACTTGTAAATGTGAGCCAAACAAGCATCAGCACTAGCTTTGTGTCCAAGTACCAACATGCCCTGTGACTTTCTTGTTCTACCAAAAAACCAAATAAGGGCATTAAACACGAAGAGCTCCTGTGGTGTTTTCACTTGGGTTGCATCAACATAATCTCGATGTGAAGTGTTTTTTGCTTTTTCTTGACACTCCCTTCAACCACATTGCATTGAAATACCTTGGTCTTTACAATCCCACTGTCTCCTTATTTTAATTTCTTACTAAGTCTCCATTGCATTATTGTTTGTGACAAGGCTCTGTACCACTGCAAAGAAGGTTATAGTCCTGAAAAACATGCAAAGAGATAAGCTCACAGCCCTGAAACCACTGTATTACAATACATCTTGTGTATAGTTGCTCACCAGCTGACTGGAAGTCGCTCCATGGCCCTATGGCTTTCTGTCTGGCCCGTTCTTTTCTTTTATCTCCACATCATCAGACCAGCTGGAATAACATCAGTCATAATGGCAGCCAAAGCCAATAACAAGGCTTGTTTTTAATTCTCCTGCTGGGGGACACTGTTATTTCAAAGATAGTTATAAAATGTGTTGGCTAGGGGGGCTGACATTGTAACTAAATGGTATTTTAATAACCTCACGCAAAAGCTATAGAGATAATGCTTTTAGAATGCTCCAAAGTGGTTGGAAATTGTTTTTAATTTGACAGTAGAATGTGGACATCCCTTCAGGAGACAGAGGTTGTGAAAGTAAGAAACACAGAGGATGACTTTGTCTCATGAAAAAATCTGTTTTGTAATGTGACTTCAAAAGCCAGACACATAAAATAGATTTGAGGTTTAGTTTAGGGCTGGGCAAACATTTTATAATGTGATATTTAGATTTTATTTTACTTTAATCAGCAACAGGTAAGCAACAAGCAACAGAATGCTTTCTTCTGCTCTGTTAGAGCTGTAGTTTACAGCCTCACCTTATGACTAAAAGATACAGACTGGCTCATTTGCTCCTACTTAATTCAGAGAAATGCATGTCATTTGCATTCACTTTTGTGAACTTTCAGAACACTTCAAAAGTTACTTCATATTTGCTTGATATTTTATGGAAATTCAGCTTCTATTGACTCAAATAGTATATTTGTTGTGTAGTTTTACTTGTTCATATTTTGATGTTGAACAAAGAATATAACCTAATGTTTTTTTTCTAAATAATAATCTAGTTTGGCATGTTCTGATGTGGAAGAGTAATTTAAAAAAAAAGTTTCTTCAATTTTTAGTCAGTCAAAGATTTGCCATTTATTATCAACACATCAACTGACAAGAGCCTGGCTCATAAGGTTAACACTTCCTAATGATGACAGGTTATTGCAGCTTTATCGATCACCTATTCAGGAAGGATTTTTAGTCATCTTTAATAATCAACTTTTGCTTTCTCAGATACCCATAAGTAATAGATGTTTGGCCTTCAGTATAGTTTCTAATGAAAAACATGTTTCAGGAAACTGTTATACAGAAACTACACTGAGGTCAACCTGTTTTTACAGCACCGTAGATACTGTCTCTACTGGGGGTTGGGTGTTGGAAGGGGCAAAGTTCACAAGGTTGGGCTACTGGAAAGCTGATCTCTTAGCCTGGCAGCGGGTGTCGGAAGTAGAAGAAAATAGCAGAGAAAAGCTTTGCCCTCTGGGTCATAAGTCATCTAAAATGGTGAGAGGCAGCAGCTGGACAGACAGGGTTCTGTTTTGGATGTGTGGGGTAAAAGCTGAAATAACTGAGGACTTCTTTAAGTGGGAAACATGACAAGGAAGCTCAACAGAGTGCATTTGGCAAATAAATCAACTGAAATACCATGCTTTTATCATAAATGCATTTCTGTTCTTTATGCCCCACAGTGACAGATGAGATTTAACCTAATTTTTTGACCTGTTGTTGAAGTGTAATAGACAACAAAGGACAACATTCTATTGTTCTGCATTACTACTCAGGCTCTTCACTCAGTTATTGTTAAACAGAACCATGTTATCAGTTATTTTGAGTTTTGAGGGCAGGCTACTCTCAACAGATTGTCTTTGTTTTTCAATTTTTTTAATCACTGACCTCATGGTAATCTTGCTTTCAGTGCCTGAAAATGCCATCATGTGTGTGATACTGAAACAAGTTTGTTTTTGTTGTAATTATCGGTATGCATGCTTGTTCTGTGCACTTGTTTCACAAATGCTATCAGGCATTGTTTTGGCTTCAGTTTTTTGAGACTTTGCAGAGATTAAACCTCCAACTGTTCAATCACATCCATGTTGCCATTGTGCTTATGTTCTTCAAAGTGCCTACACATCCCCACACTGATCTAGTGCAGGCAGAGTCAGAAATAAATTCAGTACTAAACATACTGATGGTCCCTGAAGGCAAACTGTCAATATGTAGAAATTATTTATTTTACCACTTTGAACTCCATTACATTTATATGCCAATACCTGGGGGCCAGTCAGACACCCTAATTTTTTATAATGTCTTTTCAATGACCTGTGTGTATGATGATTATTATTGTATTTACATGTTTCAGTTTTTTTTGTAGTTTTTGTAGACTTCTGAGGTTTTTTCCTGTTTGTCAATCTCTGACCATAATAATAATCCTCATATTGACATTTGTGCATATTGATATCAACCAGCCACAATTTGGAGATCCAAAACTAAAATACTGCTTTATAAAAAAAGGCATGAAAAACCACAGTGTCCTAACAGACTGATGACCACTCAGCAGCTGCACAGGCACTTATTATGTATTTTCTCTGGTCACCACCAGGGGGCAAATCTGTCTGAGTGTTTTTACAGAGTTCACACTCTGCCCAGCAAGAGTGGTCCTGTGTTTAGCAGCAGTGCAGATATTCTGCAAGTGTCTCTTGTGCATACCAAAAGCAGAGTGCCTCTTCACTGGGCACACCTGGTCTGAACCATCAGTGGTCCTGAGTCCAACATGGACTTACACTATGAAGCATCAGTTGACCTGTCCTGTAAGGACAAACTGAGCTGCTGTCTCACCTCTCCAATTGTTCTTTTGCACGTTTATTCACAAGGCTTAACCCTCCTCCCGTTGTTTGCTGCTGCCCCAAGGGCTTTCACTTACACTCGACAAGCCCAGACAGTTGCTCACTTCACCACTTCATGCATATGACTATGCTCACAGATTAGAAAGGTGGGCTGTGAAATGGTGGCAGTAAAAGGAGGGCGTTGTGCTTGTCATCAGCAGAAAACATTTTTTACTCAAGAAAATGTACCCTCATAAAAATGTTTTGTGTAGTCAGATGGGAAAGACTGAGGTGAGACGTCCACCCACTCTGCCATGGCTTTTTTCTTGTTATTTAATAGACAACCAACTGGATTAGCAGTTGGCGGTTTATTCCTGCATTGTTTATTATTTATTTCGCTGCCTTGGGTAACAGCTGTGACTCTGAGGCTTCATTTCTGGGATTTTCTCTGGCACAGTTTCAGGTTTTTAAGTTGCTCTTATGGCTCTAATTAATGCTGATGCGGCTAGAGTTTTGGCTTTTCCCTGGCAGGATATATTGCACCACTTAATCAACTTGTCACTAAGATATACAGGCAGCAAGTAACTATGTTAATGCCACAAACAGGTAGCCTATGTCTAAATTTAATTGGTAGAAATAAAAAAACAGATGATTGGTGCCATGCTCACAACTAAGGACTTTGTGCACACCTCTCAGGCTTTTCCTCTTGGCCCTGTTTTCCACTGCATGTCCTGGCTTGACTCGACTCAACTCGACTCCATCGGGCAGTTGCAGATACTACCTGATACTTTTATGGTATCACCTCTGTCGATATTCTAAGTGAGCTGAGGCAATGATAAAACACTGCAGACTCCTGTAATTATGGTAGTGCAAAAGGGACATTTTTTAGTAGTCTAGTTACTCTACTTACTGTATCATGTAATATATTTGTATCAGGGCTTTCCTGTTATGTATTTTACATTATATACTATTATAACCCCAAATCAAAGCTCAATTAAAGTGAAGACCATCCAGACTAATTCAAATGACTTTTTGATTTGTTTTTGTTACTTGCACTAGCTTTTTAAAGTCACGAGTGGTGGTAATAACAATAGCCCCAAATTATGTGAAACTGTAGAATTTTTTTTTTCCAAAAACATTACATTTCTTGTGGGACCCCAAACTCCCCACTTGTCTAAGTTTTCCACAAACTTAGAGGACAGTGCTGTAATGTTTTGTCAGATTATGATTATAGTAAAAATAAATATTACATTAACTCCAGCTAAGTCATACAGAAGATAACTTTGCACTGCGTTTCATTTTGAATTGTCATCTCTCAACCATCGGTATTGGGGGGGGTACTACCTACCCTGAAGTGTACAAATTACCAGATGCTAAAAGCAAGTAGAGCAGAGCCGGTACTATACAGGAATGTACACTCAAGGGATTTAAAAACACACCACAGTTCTTGTGGTGAGACTAAAGACTACACCCAAACACTAGTGAAGTGTGAGGCAAACTTCTAGTGTTAAAAATCTGCACACTGTCTCTTCTCACTGTGAGAGGAGTGAAAAAATTGGTCAAAAAAAAGTTCTTGTTTTAAGTCCAAAACTGAGTGGTGCATTTTTAAATTCCTTGAATGTATAAGCATTTTACTTCTGCCTGAGCAATTTCAGAATTTTTTTCAAGTTTTTTCTGTCTATACAGTGATTTATTTACTGTCTTATGTCTGATGATTGAATAAAATAATAAATTTTTTATGATTTTAATTAATCCAAGAGCAGAAAATTTGTCCAATCTGAGTTGTTATTCAGCAAAATGAAAACATCATAGCAGATAATTATGTGGTTGGAAACACTTCTTTTTGATCACAACACTTTTCAGCATCAAAATATAGAGCATTAGAATCAGAAAAAGTCTAATCATGACAAAAAACATACTATATTGTGGTCAAGTTTTTCTTTTTTTTTTTTTTGTCCAGTATGATACTGAGTTTCAGAGAGAAAGGGGTTAAGTCCTGCATTTGCAAAGACCTATTGCCTTCTCTCATAAAATACCAGCAGATGATATTTCATGACATAACATCTCTACACAGATGTCATCAACCGTCACTATCATGTCACAGTCATAATCTTATGAAGCCGTAGTCATACTGCAGGCTGGCGCTGAAGTCCACTATTGGCTAGTAGCTTTATGTTTTGGTCTTGGTGTCAGACTGTTCATCAGATGACCAACTAGATATTTCCTGCTGGTGATTTCATCCATCAGGACATCAGAGACATGTTAGACTAGAGGCTGACCCGCAGGAAACTGAGGCGTTGGATTTGTAGCTTATGGAAATAGGAGGAAAAACTGAAGTGAAGATGATGGGATCTTGAAGTTAGGTGTTAAGTAGCGTCCAGAATAGTGTGTGTGAAAGTAGACCCCTGACCACAACCGCTCTCAGGTGATGTTTGACCCATGAGGTCACTGTGCAAGAATTAAAAGTTACAATCATGTCGTTGTTTTAGTCCGATAAATGCATTATTTATATCAGGGGTTTCCTTTCCATTGTTAGGTGGAGGATGTGCAAAATCTATTACAGCTGAACGATTAATCTGTTAATTGACTGGAATTGATGAAAAATATTATTGGGTTACAATTTTCCTGAATTGAAGCTTTGTTTCTTTAATTCTACTGCCGCTAAACATTGGTTCCACTGTTGTGTTTCACATGGGGCGCTTATTGTGACGCACATGATGTCAGGATCAACACAAACAACGTGAAGTGAAGCTCTGAAGAGATGAGGACAAAAAAAGGCAGAAAATGTCTATATGTTCACTTTTCTACACTGGAACCATCACTTACTCCTTAAAACTGAAGCAAATGTTTGTCTTTATTGTCTTCAGTTGTATGTTAGTTCCATGTTAAGTTGTTCATAAGTTGGATTCAAAGGTGTTGAAGACTGCAGTGCACATATTGTTTGTAGGTGTCATTTGACTTGTTTGTTGTTGTTTTTATCTGTAGATATACTTTTATACCATTGTTATATAATTGTCTTTTTGTTTTCGTATATCCATTTTTACTTTTGAACTTTTTGTGGTTGTTGTTTCAGCTGGTTCTGGAATTATGTTGTCATTTTCACACATCTTTTTCACATTTTTGAATTTTTTTTTAGCCTATTCAAATAATCGTTCAATCAAATCGAAGAAAATAATAGGTAGATTGAGTACAAAAAACTTTGACAGCTTCAGCTCGAAAATCAATGTAAAATTCACTGTGGAAAACTTGTAAACTAACTACCTTTTCCCAGATCGAATGGTTTAGTCAGTCTGCTTTGGCCTTCTTTAGCAAGTTACTCTGTATTTAGAAAATTGGAGTGTTTATTACCTGCCATACCTTTTCCATAGTTCTTAAAGATATTTTTGGGCCTTTTTACCTTTGTTTGAGCATAACATAGTAGACATAGTAGCCTACATTCACTTGAATCCAAGCCACTGTGGCAAGTCCATGAGTCATGTGGGATAGGCTATAACAGGTGCCCCAGCTTTTTCACATTTTTTTATACACATATATGGTTCTACTGCTGCTTTTCTACCAATGGTAGCAGCTCAACTTGCCTTGACCTTACACAGCATTTTTGTGTTTCTATTACATGAGAACAGGGACCACCAGGTAATATTGGATTCTATTTGTTGTATAACCTTTGCTGAAGATCAAAGCAAGAGATAATAAATCTGACCTGCATGTTTCATCCTCTGCTATTTCTGTCACATGTAGCTGCAGTTGTGATGAAGATGATGTCACAGTGTTTACACTGCTTCACCACAATGACCACAAGTAGCCTACTAGTGTCACTGAAATGTGAATGGAAAGATATGATTTTGCCAAAACTGTGGTGAGTCCAGGAAATTTGAGTGAAAAATCTAAGAGATAATGGTCCAAAATGATCTGAAACACAGGAAAAATATTATTTCCTTTGCAGTCAGTGTCGGCAGCTTTCTTTCACCAGTATGGAATGGATAACAGTTAAAAACAATGAGAAAAACAAAACGATTTCCCCTTAAATAATTCCCAACCCAGACAGTGTTTAAGCCCTCTGAAAATGCTCATTTATATTGTATTTATCTTGAAGCTAAAGCTGTAAAAAGCTGCTATAACCCACCTGTCCAGGTGTAAGCCTTCCTCCTGGAAATTAAATTTATATTCAACTGCTGAGGACAGACTGAATTGAATTGCATTTATTTATCTAACAACACCATTTTAGGCTTCGCCGTTTACAGCAGACAATCTTTGTTGATGTTTCATGTGTAAATACACAGCTGTCACATTTGGAACCACTGGGCTAAATTCAGTTAATACAGGTGGAAAATAAAACAAAATACAAAAAAATGTCTGTCAACATTACCATCAAATAAACTGTTTATGTTACATGCATGCTTGTATGTTTCATTTAATCTATAATGGCATATGTTAGTTATGCTTCACTGTAGCTCCCTCCTCTGGTAGTGTTTTACTTGATTTCTTAGTTTTCTAGAAGTAATAATGAAATGATTGATTGTCTGTGCATTTTATTTAAGAATTTAAAATAAAACTACAGAGTCCATTTCCTTAACTTGATACATAACTATGAAAATGCATTGATATCACCTTTATACAAGGAAGCGTTCTCCTCATTTTTATTTTACTTTAATTGCTTCAGGGCAGCAAAAATTATAATTTTCACAAAAAGTTTCAAACACCGATTACGAAATTTTATTTGGGTCTTACTTTAATATTTACCTTACACTGAGCAAGCTTTTCTTCTACTCGGCTGCTTCTTAGCAGCAGTACTTGCTTGCTAACAGCCCTATTATTAACTAGTGCATAAACAGATTCCCAAACAAATACACACAAGCACACCCATGTGAGATATTTACGTGACCAATGTACAGTATGCTCATGGCTAGGTGCCATTTTGGCGCCTTTGTCTCCATGCTAGGGTGAGCAGCTTTAGTAAGTTGACACCTCCTCCTTCATATGACATGTCATGCGGAGGAGGTCTTTTTGCATGTTTGTAGATATCTGTGCCGCTGTGTTAACGCCAGTCTGGCATCAGCCGGTAACACGAGTCTGTGAGGATCTGATGGAGTGTGTAAATTAAACGGCTCCTCTTCTACCTACTCTTGCTTTCCTTGCAGCTTTGTTCTCTGTAACCTTTCGCTGTGACATTTTACTTATGTTTACACCAAAGACTTTGAATGGTTGTAATCTTTTGTGGCGTGGCTCATGTAATGAATGAAGGGGCGGCCTAGTGGTTGTTTGTGGTCAAGGCTGCAGTCTCAGACAGCTGGTTGTTAAAAGGCTGACATCTAACCTTGCTACTGTGCAGCTCAGATCAGGGGGCTTTGGAAGCACAGCGCCCTGTTTAGATGGATGGGTTAACAGCAGCCATGTCCTGTGAGGTTCACTGCCAAGACCACTTCAAATGTGCAAACCATAATCCCCCTCTGACATTAATATTTTCAGATGGAGGCAAGCAGGGAGCACAGTGGGGGGTGGCAGTGTAAGCAAGGTCTTTCTGGCTGGCCTTGTTTCATGCTGGCAGTGGTGATAGACACTAAAGCCATTACTCATGGTGCAGGCATGTCCAGAATGTATTCTTAGCCCCTGTCTTCCTATCAGTCACTACAGAAAGGTTGGAGGGTCAAAAAATAAAGAGGTAACCAGTCTACAGGGCTGTCTGCACCACTGCTGTT
>JAPQRP010000019.1:15308080-15324867 GCA_037367295.1 Apogon hyalosoma | reverse complement strand
AACATGCAAACTCCACACAGAAAGGTCCCACCGACTGGAATCGAACTCAGGACCTTCTTGCTGTGAGGGACGAGTACTATCCACTGCACCACTGTGTCACCCCCCCCTTCCCAACATCAAGACTCCATTTAAGCTAAATGGATGAAAAGATAAGAAAAATAAAATAGCTGATCCTTTGGTGAATCCATCGAAAAAAAAGACAAATATAGCAAGACTAAAACAATGTGAAAAAAAAAAAATCAAACAAATGAATGAGAATTGCAGAGAAACCAGTCTAATGTTATTATAAACTGCAGTGGAAGCCAAGAAGAAAAAACAGCTTTTATGATGCTATTTATTAATCATCTGCTATATTTGCTGGTGGTCCAAAATTGTGTAAAATCATACATATTTTATAGAAATGCATTATATTTTCTTGTGGTTGGATCCCCAACCCCCCCACAAATGTCCTAAACTGTTCCACAAACTGAAAATCTAAAGAAAACCCTGCAACTGGTAGAACTGCCTTTCAGAGTCCAGCTTCTATACATTGAGTTCTTTACAGTGCTTGTAATTTCCGCTATTTGAGTTTAGTCTGTCTGTGCATTTCTACTTAAGTAAAAACTGCATTTTTGTTAGATCAGAGAAAAAAGAGAAGTACACTAAAAATCAAAACAGCCTCAGTCGGTCTTAAGAAATCTCCTGATCTTCCTGGTTGCGAGGGAGACCAGGCCTTCATGTTCCCCCTGCCCCCCTTTGTCATGTCCTTAAGTTCCACCTCCCCTCCTTCTCTTTACACCAGATCACGTTTTTCACTCTCCTGCTCCTTGCTGTGTGCTGTCTGTCATTTCATTTCATTGCCGGCTCTGTTTATAATCTTGAACATTTTCTGCTTTTATCTCCTGGTCGTGCAGGTTTCATTTGGCTGCAACACGTGGACATCTCGACTGTCTCAACCTCATCCTTGGACACAATGTTGATATCACTGCCACTGATGCCACTGGTGAGTTCAGGGAAACTGAAGCAGATGAGGGGCTTGTATCTACCTCACTGCTTCTGTTATTAATAGAGAAGTTGGTACAAACCCATTTCTTTACATGTGCTGCACATTCAGGTGTTACAGTGAGTACCATGTTTTCAGTATAGAGGAATGAAATAAGAAAAAAAAAAAAACTGTTCTTACTATCAGACACTAAATCCACAGAGGGTGCTCCCATGCAGATAATGTTGTAATTTTCATCATAAATTGACACGTGATATTAGAGCTGAATAATAATTGAAACATGTGAATGGATCTGATCCTGTTTTTAGAATTTAAACAAGACAGGCTGAAAGACAAAACATGACCATTACAACCTTGCACAAGTGTTTGACATGAAAAACTTCATTTTAAATCACACACATTTTAAAGTTAAGATTAGAGCTTCAACTAACAATTATTTTCTACTTTGATGACTTGAGTCATTTTTTAACCATTTATAAAATGGTTTCCCAAAACCCAAGATTACGTCTTCAAATGCCTCATTTGATCTATAACCCAAAAGTATAAAATGTACTGTCACAGAGGACAAAAGATATCACTAAATATTCACATTTAAGAAGTTGTAATCAGATGCTTTTGATGTTTGAGTAAAAAAAAACCCAAAACCTCAAACTAGTTATTAAAATAGATTCATAGTCACCATCTATCAATGAATCATTGGCAGTTCTGGTTAAAATATTGTAGAGTTTTTTGTGACTACATTTACGTGGTATAAGGGATTCTAATCTACCACACTTTTGTCAAACTCATCTCCTGGCCAGTTCTAAAACATGTGGCTCTGTAAATAGGAAAAAACAAGCAATCCATACATTGCTACAAAAGTGAAAAGAGACGTGTTTTTTGTGTTGTGTTCAGATATCCACACGAATCTTCAAGTGTTTGGTTTGCCTCAACGTAAATATGACAGTTTCATTATTTGCAATACAAATTAAGCCAAGAAAGGGCTTTTAAGGCTGCGATTTTTTTATGATTTTTTTTTTTTGAGTTATAACACTTAGGTGAAATGTTTTTACACAGCACCATAGATGAAATTGGG
The DNA here is from genome assembly GCA_037367295.1 of Apogon hyalosoma. Lineage (NCBI taxonomy): Eukaryota > Metazoa > Chordata > Actinopteri > Kurtiformes > Apogonidae > Apogon > Apogon hyalosoma. Next base: position 15,322,810 of record JAPQRP010000019.1, on the reverse strand, counting down.
GAGTATTCTTTTTTCCTGTCACTGTAGTATTATTTCCCAGTATTAATTCCATCCTAGTCATGTGCCATTGTGTCCTTGGGCAAGACACTTCACCTGTGGATTGGCAGCCACACTTATGTCAGTCTGCCCTTGGGCAGCTGTGGATACACATGCTTTGCCACCACCAGTGTGAATGTGAGAGGGAATGTACACACTTTGAGTATGCTCCTGTGTGTCAGGAGGTTAACAGTTGCTTATGATTTTACATAACAGTTGCTTATGATTTTATATGTAACTTTGGGTCTTTCAAGTTTCATCTATTTATAGAAGGAGCACACAGGGCGTAAAACACACTCACAGACAAGTCCTGCCTGTGAATGTCCGTGCTTAAATTCTTGAGAAATAAAAATCTTATTCTCGGACTAGTGAATCCTATCAGTTGGTAAAATACACAGACTAACATAAAGCATTGTATTAAAGTGTTGATGCCTTCAGAGCAGCTTCAATGCATCATGACATTGTTTCTACAGCCCATGAACATTATCATCCACTCTCATCAGGTATTTCTCCTAACTTGTCAGCCATCTGCACATGCGTTTGTGAATGCTCAAATTAAGACAGTAAATACTCTGGCATAGAAAAGAAAGTATGCTTGATATAAATAAAAAATTATCTTCACATTATTTGCTCAAATGAGATCGACCAAGTGTAAGTGATGATCAATAACTGAACAGTGTCTGTTACTAGACAGGCACAAACTGTCGTCATTACTATCATAGGGACATTAGTTTTTAACCTGGATTATTGAGGTTTGTAAACTATCTCATTCACTGAGAAAAATACTCAGCAAAGTGTCCAAAATGCACATGTAAAGATTATTAATGGTAATTATTCACTTTGCAAATGCAAACATGATTAAAACAAGAACAGTGTTTCCCAATATTTTTTTTTCTGGAAACCTGCTTTTTAAAAAGACAAACCATCATAATCCATTCAACACTAGGACTCCCTATGAGAAGAGAAAAACTGTGATAAATGAATGTTCCTGATCATGTCTCACCTTATAATAGTAAATTATCATTATGTCAAAAATGGAACACTCCTATAAAATTAGATTAGATTAGCTTTATTGTCATTTGGCATGTCACAGCAGAATGAAACATTCAGCATGTCACAGCAAACGAGATTACAGTGCACAGTCCTCCCAAAAACCAGTGCAGCCGCTGCCACATTACAGGCAGACTAAGACTAAGAAATATAGCAAGAAAGTAAAGAAGGTCTGCATCATTTTTAATTATAGTGTTTGTCATTTCCTGATGAAGAGAAAAAGAAGTTGTCAGGCTACAAAAGATGAGCATTCAAATGGAACATTCCTATTTTATTGTGCTGCTCAAAGCTGATTCAGTCCTATTTCAACCCTGATTATTATTATTGTTATTATTGTTATTATTATTATTATTATTAACATTAAGACTTTGGTCAACCTGCTAAGCACATTTTTATTGACTGGACATCCTCGAAGAAACTGTTCTGCAGGCTCAGGCCCCTCACCATCAACTGTTGACCCAAACCACTGCGGAACAATATGTCCATGAGCTGAACTCCAAAATGTCTCATATTAGTTCCAGTCAAGTAAAAGGTTCTGTTGGGGTTAAAAGAGGATCTTTTGCTCACCTGTTATATTACTATGTGTAGGTCTTCATCAGGATATTAATATAGTTAAAATAAAAGTCACTATTTAAGTGAAACTGCAAACAGGATTGGTGTAGGACAAGTAGCACTGCACCTAGTAACTATTATTTAATGATGACACCTATAGCACATTTAAATCATGCATGGAGGGTTGCACTGTTTTTAGACAACTGTAGTAATTTTGAACATAAATGTTTGTTACCACAAGAACACAGCAGTAGTCTTGAAAACATGTTCAGTGAATTGACTTCATGACACCAAATAAATTCATTCAGATGGTGGAAGGAGGCTGAGTCTGTGCTTTATATTTAATGCCTCTAAATTGTTGACCCAAAGTAACAACATTCAAGTGTTTTTGATTTCCTCTCCTGCTTCGTATGAAAGTTTGTTGAAATGCAGATTTATTTGTCGATCCCAAAAAGAAAAAAAATCCTGTGACTCCTATGTGGTTGTTTGCCGCCTGGTCTTTGGGACTGGACATATTGTCCTATGTGTTTTGCAGTTTTCATTGTAAATCATGTATTTTGCTATATTTCATTTACTGATCATGTTGATGTTCTTTGAGGGTTAATTGTACTTGCTCCCTTGTATCACTTTCAGGTAAAAATGCTCTTCACCTGGCTTCAAGAAATGGGCATTCTCTGTGTGTGCAGAAACTGTTGCAGGTGAGTGGGAATTTCTAGTATTACCATCTGTGTTTTTTTTTTTTTTTTTTTTTTTTTTTGTGCTGCTGGAAGTACAGTTACCCAAACACTGTTCAGTCAGAGCAGCTTCCCTTTCAGCTACTTTAAATAGTTATTGTCAAAGGTCTGTGGCAGCTGAGCCGGCTCTGTATCGGTCAACACTAGGCCCTGTTGAGTCACCATGCCCCTCTGCAGGATTTATGTGTTTACAATGAGGGGGCTATCTCTGCCATATTGTGCCCTCATCATGTCGTAGCCATCCCCGCACCTCCTTCTCTCGTATGGCAGTGGATCTAACGTCGGTCGGGGCTGTTGGCAGGGGGCTGTCAGCGGTGTTGACAAGCCGACCCTCCTGCAAACCTGCCGTCCATTCTTGGTGCCGTCATCACACCAGACATAGCAGCTGGATGCCAACACTCCGCCCCCACTGCCAACATCTCCCTCCGTCAGCCCCAAACCCTCTAGGTATAGGGTTTCCCCCCCTCTCTCTGCTCCGTTGTCACTCTACACTCCCTTCTTCGTTTTGTCATTTGAGTGTGGGCTAATTTTTTGTCCTTGTTGCTAGAGAGAGTGTGTTTTTTTTTAGAGGGGGGCCAGAGCTCTCTGGCAAATCTACCCAGCAACATCAGGGCCCCTGTTAGCATTGAGTCCTCAAGGCTTTCATAGCAGCCCTCATCACCAGTGCGGCGCAGTGTCTATATCCATCCAGCTGTAAAGATGTCACAGCATCTCAGGTTTCATCACAATCAATTTAAGTCAATTTAGACGGTACAACACTTCACAGTAATCCTCCCACATCATATCAATATCAACATCATGTACAACTATATGCAAATATGTAAATCAGAATCAGAATACTTTATTAATCCCAGAGGAAACTGTGTGTTACTGGTGCTCTCTGCAAGTATAATAAAAAGTAGCAGGAAAGAAATTATCAATACTAATACTTTATCAATAAAGAAATATCAATTATCAATAAATAAATAAATATATAAAATATACATATTAAAAACACTATAAACACAATAAGAACATCAATTTGTACAATATGTACTACACAATATATGATCAATATATCAATTAAAAGAAATATGAGAGCAAAAAGTGTTGTGTTATTACAATTATGTGGTTACAATGTGGAATTTAACAGTCGGATGGTCACAGGCAGGAATGATTTTCTGTGTGGTTCAGTGGTGCATTTGGGTGCAATCCGTCTATCTCTGAATGTCCTCCTGTGACTGACCAATACATCATAGAGTGGTTGAGTGGAATTGTCCAATATTGTCCTGATGTTGGACAACACTGGCCTCTCTGATACCACCGTCAGAGTCCAGCTCCATTCCCACAACATTACTGGCCTTGTGGATCAGTTCATTTAAATAAATATGTATGTATATACTGAATGAGTAACAGAAATAGGCAAGGCAAAATAGAGGTTTCTATTTTATATTTCCTTTTCATTGTTTCTAACTGTCTTTCTGCACTTTGTTTTTTGTATTTTTGCTGCTGTAAACACTACAATTTCCTCACAGTGGGATCAGTAAAGTCATATCATATCTTATGTGAGACTATGTAGCTTTCCTCCATTCTGTTGTACTGACCTGAATTATTGTATTTTTCAGCACAACTGTCCAATTGGAAATGTGGACCTCCAAGGAAGAACAGCTTTACATGATGCTGGTGAGACTCCTGCTCTACTCCCAACTTTACTTTACTCTTGGTGATATGAACAGGATCCTCTATCAGTTGTATATGTAATTTTTATTATGGTAATTGATCTTGTAAATTGAACTGATTTAAATGAACTAGGGATGCAACAATACATCAATCGAAAATGAGTTGACAAATAACATGTTACTTCAGTGGTGCAGTGGATGCATTTTTTAAGTCATTTAGAAATATGTGGATGAATTTATGCTAATACAAAGAGCAATGAAAGACATTCAAACAGTACATTTACTGTTTTATAAGTAAGAGTTCTGTCCTTGGCAGGGTTAGGAAAATAAGGAAGGAAAATAATTAAATAAATAGGAAAATAAATAACAGCAAAAACCAAGTAAACATAAAACTACTGTGCATTGGAATCCAACAATCACCATAAATAATCATACTGTACTTTGCATTTGATTACTTTCTATTTAATTTCCTGCTTTCTGTTTTGCTATTTCCACATGTGTAATTCTTGCTCAGAATTACTCCATTCTGAATCACTTTCACTCTCCACAGTTATGCAAATATGCTACATGCATACAAATGGAAGAATATTTGCAATAAAGAGTGTAATTTGTACTTCAGTTACTTAAATATGAAGTAATATACACTTTTCTATCATATCACAGGTTCTACTACTTGACTATGCTCTATACTTCTACTCTACTTGATTTTTCTTTGCTCTATGAATTATTCACTTTATGAAGTACTGTGTTCAGTACAATATTGAGCTACTTGTGCTTTAATTTAAGTATTTCCATTTTATCGTGTTCTTGTTTATACTTTTGCTGTACTACATCTATGAAATAAATGTACTTTTACTCTATTACACTTGTCTGGCAGCTTTAGTTATTTTCAAGATGAAGGTTTTACTCAGTGAAACATCTAACATGCTTTTAAAATACAAACATCTTGTTAAACCAGCGGGTTTTTTTTTTAATCTTTTTTGTCTCCTGACATGTGTCATGTGTGTCCTTTCAAATGTGACATAAGGCATTTTTTCCCTTTAAAGTTCTGATTTCAGTAAACTTTTACACTGTACATTGCTTACCCCACTGCGCATTACATTATGCAGACATGATGTAAATGTGTTTCTATGCATTAAATCAATAATGAATCTTTTTTTTTTTCCCTCCACAGTCATGGCAGGCTGCTCTTCCAGTGTAAAACTTCTCTGTGACAGCGGTGCTTCTGTGAATGCCAGTGATTTTGTGAGAATACTTCACTTCATTTCACATATTGTGTTTTACTGGACTTCTGAACATTACTTCTCATTCTTCAAGTGTCAAGTTATTATTGTAGATGAGCATTTAGACCTGTGTTCTCCTCCTTTTTTATGCCTCAAGGCTGTTGCCTTGTCAATAGAAATTACTTGGTGTAAAGAAGTTGTGATGAGGCAACACAAAAGCTATTCACTCTGACTTTCTGCCTGAACAAGTTCTTCAGACTTGAAGCCTTTTTGTCTGAGACAGTGATGGAAGAGGACTGTATGAGGTTTTATTGTGATTGTGTTGATGGATAAACATGTAATCACGTAACTGTCTTTTTCAGGATGGAAGGACACCTCTAGTGCTGGCAACCCAGATGTGTCATCCACGCATTTGTCAGCTGCTGCTGGAGCGGGGGGCTGATATTACTGTCCGTGACAAACAAAACAAGTAAGAACAAGTGGTGCCAGGTACAACAAACCCCGTCCCTCGCAAACGTTTTACCTGATTTGCCCTATCTCTTATCATTGTGAAAACACATTTTTGTTGACTTTGACCTTTGGCCTACGTTCACCAAAATTTCATGGGATCTATTCTGGACTACCTCGCACCTTTCCTGAAAATTTCATGGAAATTGGTCCAGTAGTTTTTGTGTAAAGTTGCTGACAAACAGACAGACAAACAAAAAAAAAAAAAACGAACCAAAACCAATAGCTTTGCCTCCCCTTCAGGGGGTGGGGTAATGAACGCTCCTCAATACTCCTGACTTGTGATTTACAAAAGTGAAACATAGTGGACTTTGGCCAAGTGGTCTCTGTACTCATGACTCATGGTCTGTGGAACCAATAGATACTTCCGCATCCATCCATCCATCCATCCGTCCATCCGCCCGCTGCTTATCCTTGGCCGGGTTGCAGGGGCAACAGTCTAAGCAGGGATGCCCAGACTTCCCTCTCCCCAGACTCCTTCTCCAGCTCTGCCGGGGGTACCCCAAGGCATTCCCAGGCCAGCCGAGAGACATAGTCTCTCCAGCGTGTCCAAGGTCTTCCCGAAGCCTTCTCCCAGCGGGACATGCCCAGAACACCTCCCCAGGGAGGCGTCCAGGAGGCATCTGAAACAGATGCCCGAGCCACCTCAGCTGGTCCCTCTGGATGTGGAGGAGCAGCGGCTGTACTCCGAGCTCCTCCCTGGTGACTGAGCTCTTCACCCTATCCCTAAGGGTGCACCCAGCCCCTCTACGGAGGAAACTCATTTCGGCCGCTTGTAACTGGAATCTTGTCCTTTCGGTCATGACCCAAAGCTCAGGGGTAGATACTTCCCCATCCAGAATTTTCTGTATTAATGGGGTTCAGGCCCTGGTAAAGATGAACAAACACAGAAAAAATATACATGGTGTACAATAACAAAAAATGTCACAGACTTTTTTTTAAAGCCTTTCCATATCACATAAAACAAAAACCAAAATTGAAGCACCATAGAGAGCATGCCAAACCAAGTAGTAATATAATCCCAATCCTAAAGCCATCGTGACCAATCAGATGACTTGTCGTTTGTATTTTCTCCAGTCCTTCACTTTCATTCTTCTACTCGCATCTTTGTTCCCCCCACTCAAGATGTGAGCAGACTCCATAGGTCCATCTTCAACCTGATTTCTGACTGGCACAAGAAAAGTGGTTTTGAGCACTGGCCCTTTAAATCCAAATGAGCCACTTCAGACCCCACCCCCTCCAGGTTGTTGACCATGCTTTCTGTCCCATTCAGCCACTTGTGTTCGTTAAGACAAGCAACAACTGCTCAAACAACAGCTCGAAGTTTGGACATAGTTTCAGTTTTTACTACAACCGCTGCTGCTGATAAACAATTATGCCGTACTCGGAGAAATGTTCATCAGAAGTCTTGACCCTATATGTGCCAATGTCATGACTTGACTAGTTATAAAACGTAACAAATTAAGAAGGAATTGAAACGAGTTGTAGAAATCTACTCAATTTTTCCCGAAATGAATATAAAGATAGCTTTGCAGCACCTGGAGAGTTCAAATTCAAACTTTTTGAACTATTGGGATCCAAATACACTAATAAGTGAACCAAAGACTAATAAAAGTGGGTTTAGCAAAAATATGACCCCTTTAAAACACACATTTGATCATTTCAAGACCTGTCCCTGTTGTGGTTTGTGTAATCCTTGGCTCCTCTCTCCTTGTTCCTTGATGTGCATTTTAGGGAGCTGACATCATTAAAGATGGTGTGAAGACATCCATTTCTAAGATACAAGTGAAGGTCAAGGAGGTGAAAAATTAAGAAATGAGTAAAGCTTTAAAAGTTAGCCTAAAGTTCTGTGAATGTTGAATTATGCAACATTGACCTAAGTTGTGCTTTGTGATGCTTCTGTTTTTCAATATATGAAGTGGAAGACTGGATATTTATTTATAAAGATTATTTTAGCCAATGCACTAAATCAAAGTATAAAGGAGGGACTTTTAGGAAAGGTCACAGCTGTAGGTCAGTTTTCAGTGACCTAAAACATTTGGACAAAATGTCCACATGCATAGAAAAGGTGACATTAATGAAATATCCATGTATGTGTGGTCTACGCCTTAAAGAAGTACATAATGACTTAAAAACATTATGATAAAGCTATACCATACGATGTGGCATTTTTACACTTTTCTTTTGTCACCTTAAAATGTTCCTAATAAGCATGTGTCAAACTAAAATGTAAAAGAAATCCACCAGGTTTTGAAACTAAAAAATGTTTAATTCTAATATAATTCTGATAAAAGTCTGACAAGTCATTTTATTCGGCCCGGATAAAATAATTGGCCAAGCCTGGCTGAGCATCCTGTCAGTCATCTGTTACCGCCGTCCCACATCAGATACCAGTGCCTCTGAATCTGACATTTCACTTGTCCTGCTCCTTCTGTCACTGACCGCAGTCTCCTTTCTAGGGGTGTGTTATGACCCGAAGGTTGTAACATATTTTACAGAGGACACAGGAGACAAAAGGGTTCAAATTGCAACGTTCTTTATTTTTAATCAAAGTAAAGTGTTTGGTCCAATTTAACCCCTTCCATGACCCCCCCCAAAAAAAAAACAACAAAAAAAAAACAACAACCAAAGTTTCAAAAGAAAAACAAGGACTAAGGTGAGCTGGCCAGCTTAACAAAAGGACAGTATGTGGGTCAGACCAACCCTGTACAGGACTGTCGGAGCTGACCACATACCTCTACCCTAACCTATCAAACAACCCCTAAATCTTGTCAAAAGAAAAACTGAAAACAGGACATCCAGACTCACCTGGTCAAACAAAAAGTAAAGGCTAACAAAAAGCTAAGGTGCAGTCAACGTGCCCCTTCAGAACAGCAGTGCAAACCCCTCTGGAACCTGGTGGTGGAGCTGGAGCAGGAGGCGAGGCAGAGAGAGCGAGCGAGCCTAGTGCCAGTCCAGTTTATAATCTGTGTTGGTGGGAAACTAATTAGCTGTTGATCGAAAAACACACTAAATACAGAATATAATACAAAAATATTATAAAGGCAAAAATATCAGTAAGAAGGGAGCAATAATTCACAAAATAAATTAAGAATTATAACAAAAAACCCACAAAAGACAAACGGGAAAAAAAGGTGCACAGAACATAACAGGGTATGAGTGGATAGGACTCAAATGCTCGGTGTTGAAGGAAAAAACAGATTTATTAACAGAAACAACAACCAAGGGGAAAAAAACAGAAAAACCCAATGCAGCAGTCAGTGTCCGATGAATGAAGGATGGAGATAAAAGTCTGGGAGTTGGGTGGACTTGACTCTGCAGACAGGTCTGCACAAAGCTCAACTTTTACTCCACATACATGTACTTGGTGTCACACAATGTAGGATTATGTAGATGATAAATGTATGGATTATGAAACCTCAAATGTTCACGGACAGTGGCGGAGTTCGCACGCTCACAGTACAGCCCTGTCCACCCAGGTGATGAGGTGCAGTGAAGACAATGATCCAGCGCTGCACAGACCAGACCCTTAAATACAGGGTCTCCTAATGAAACAGGAGCCGCTGCTGTGCAGCAGGTGAAGGATGTGTCTGATTGCTGAGGGAGGGGTCCACGGCCACGCCAAAGTGGCCTTCACGCCGACCTCCACCGCGTGCATCAGATGAGAGGAGGGGAGCATCAGAGCTCAGGCAGGGGGTAGCAGGCGGGGCTTTGGAGGGAGGTGGGATTGTTCATATTCAAATTTTTACTAAGTGCTGTGAGACATGTCAGATCAGTAGGTATAGTTTTAATACCATATACAGCCTTTTCTCTGCCATTTTAAGACCCACGAGTTACAACTAAGATGAAGAAAAATATTAGTGATGCCAAACAAACATTTTTAATCAGATTAATCACAGGGTTGCTGTGGATTTATTTAGATTAATCACAATTAAATACTCATTTTTAGTCTATATTAATCGCGTTTCATTTTGCATGAGCAAACAGACTCAAGAAAGAAGGGAATATATATGCACTTAATGTGTTTGTTGCAAGCTGGGCGACACATTAGCTGAAGTGCTTGTAAAATCCCACACTAACGTATGCTTCTCGTTAATGTGGTATTTTAAGCTGAAAGTGCTTCGGTGAAAAGCAAACTCCCTCCTGCAGAGTGTGTATAACACTTTATGTCAGTCAACTGTTCCATTTTTTTTGTCCTCATAATTCCATCCAGAGGGCCAACGTGGTGTTTAGCATCTTCCATCTTTATGGGTTGGTTCTGCTGCCTGTCACAACTGGATCAACTGACCATTTGCACACATGCGACAATAAATCTACTTGGACAAACTGACCCAAATGCATCATTCTGCACTGTAGAGGGGTTAATTGCATTAAAAATTTTAATCTGATCAATCATGATGGCAAGGCAAGGCAGGTTTATTTCTATAGCATTTTTCATGTACAAGGCAATTCAAAGTGCTTTACATACAACATTAAAAGCATTACAGCAGGGTGCAGGGGAAGTAATAAAAAGTATTGGCATGAAATAAAACAGAAACAAATAAAGACTTTAGGCTTAAAAGAAATGGTGCAGATCTGAACTGATGAGTAAAAACTCTATTCAAATGCAGCTGAGAACAGGTGGGTTAACCTGGATTCAAATAAACTGAGTGTTTCAGCTGATCTGAGGCTTTCTGGGACTTTGTTCCAGACACGTGGAGCATAGATGCTGAACGCAGCTTCTCTGTGTCTGGTTCTGACTCTGGGAACTGACAAAAGACCAGATCCAGATGACCTGAGGGGTCTGGTAGGTTCATACTGGGTCAGGAGGTCACTGATGTATTTAGGTCCTAAACCATTCAGAGCTTTATAGACCAGCAACATGATGATGGATTAATCTGCATTAACATGTTAAATTTGACAGTCCTAAAAAATATGTAAGCCCGATTGGATGGTGTTTTTTTTTTTAAATCTTTTTTTTTGTCTGTCGTCTATTATAGAATTGCATGTTGACTTCAGCAATGAGTAGATTTGTGTCTGTTTCTTGGAGTTGTTTCTGAATATTGTAATAATATTTAGTAGATCCAAAATTACCCTGCCCCATAGTCTGGCCAAAAAGTCCCACACTCATATTTCGATGGACCACCTTATTCTGTATCACAACATTTATGTACATCTTTTCTCTAACATATATGATATGCCTTTATTAGTCCCACAAGGGGAACTTCCAATAACGAAGCTGAACCTAGAACTGAGACCTGACCAACTGAGCCATCCCCAGATTATTACACTCTACCCACAGTCTTGTACTGTAGACACAAGGCATGATGGGTAATCGCATCCTCCCCCTCTCTCCTCACCTTGATGCACCCAGCTGTCTGGAACAGGGTCATTCTGGACTCACCAGACCACATAACCTTTTTTCCTCTGAAATGCAGTCTAATGTTTATGCTGTCTGTTAAACTGATGGTTGTCTAAGAAATGAGAATCTACTCACTACATTAGTTAAAGGGTTAAAGAACTTGAAGCAGCTGAAACATATTAATCACTGCAGTAAATATCCAATGGAAGAATCTGAACTATTTGCTCAGTTAAATCTAGATGGAAACTTTTTTTTCACGGGCCATGGATAATAGCAGCATCATGAGTCTGAATATGCCTATTTACCAAAGATATTTAGCATTTTTACAAAGAAGCAAAAATGTGAAATTCTGAATCCATGTTGAAAATTCTTTTCAGCTCAGATTGGTAGAGGTGAGGCTCTGCTGCTACACGATGATGTTAACAGATATCAGTATAGCAGACTGTCGCTATGCAGGTCCCCCCACAGAATCTGATAGACTATATTTTTTCCTCATTTAAATTTAAATCATTTTGAAATCAGTCAAAACATTCTTATACCAGTACTTTTTGAGTGCCTTTGCACCAGTGTTTACCAGTGTTTGGTCCTGGAGGATTCTGGAGGTTGAGGTTATGGGGGACTTATGAGGAGTCTGGTTTAGACCAGCTCTAAATATAAAGTGTCATGAGATAACTTTAGTTATAATGTCATGCTATATAAATAAAATTTGATTGATTGGTTTTTGAGAATTAAAAAAACAAATTTCAGTAAGTACTTAGCTTTAAGTAAGGAGCTGTCGTCATAATGAAATAAACCCCAACAAATGATGCAGAATGCATATGTGCTATGGAAATCAACAATTTGATAAAAATACATTTATATGATTGCCCAGAACATATCCCATAGTTTTATGTGGAAATAACAGGCCATAAGGTACTGTTGCTGACAAAAATTAAGCATTCAACAAAGGTCTGTAATCATTGAAAATAATCCTCTTCAGTTATTTTCACTCAGCTGAGAGCAGATAATATCCCTGTTTCATGCTGACATGTGTGTAAGTTGTGTGTGTACACTGATGTATTTTTTGTGCCGACCTCCTCAGGACAGCGCTCATTCTTGGCTGCGAGTACAGCTGTAAGGATGCGGTGGAGGTGCTGTTGAAGAGTGGTGCTGATGTCAAGGCGGTCGACAGCTTTGGTCATGATCCATTTCACTATGCCCGCCTCAGCAAGAACCAAGAGCTGCTTGCGATGGTCAAAAGCTACCTGGACAAAGTCAGCAGAGGTGAGAGGGAAACACACCAGTACATCCTGAGCATAAAGGAACCATACAGGAACATAAATCAACTGAGTATTTGTAACTACTGCAGATTAGATCTTAAAGCAGCCTGTGCAGTTATTTAACTTGCAAAAAGCTGCAATTAAAAGGTCCAGAGAGGCTGTGTAAAAGATGATACATACAGTCTTATATATTGTGTATGCAGTTGTTATAGTTGTAAACGATGAAGCTCAGCTAATAATCAGTCTGCTCAAAATTGACTTATGGCTGTTGAGGCTGTTGATCTTTCATGTAGCAAATATAGATGGGATGGAGGATGATAAAATCCTGCCACCACTGATTCTGACCCTTAATTCAACAGAGTACTTTCAACAAGCCAGACCCTGAAAACATTCAAGTGCAGTAGCTGTTTCTGTACATCACAGTCTGAAATCACGTTATTCTTCGCAGTACAACAACTTGATGATTTTTACCAAAATCATACAGCCATAATACCTTAATTGCTATAAACAGCTAAGTTGCCAAATACAAAAAGAACAAATTTCCTCTCATGTTTCATAACATAACCTCATTGATTTTTTTTTTTTAATCTTTCGTCTGTAAATGTCATGTTGAAATCTCCACTCTATTTCATATCTCAGTAACTCCCTTTATGATTATTTCCATGTTACAGCACTTCTCTGAAATAATTTCCCCTCCATTCCATCTCTCCTGCTTTTGTCTTTCAGGCTTTGTTTTTGTTTGCTAAATGTATAAGTTAGCACATTTTTGTAGCAATGAAGAATAAGCTGAAATGTGTTTTTCATTTTGTGTTGCCACAGAAAAAGAAGCTGCCAAAATTGAGCAGTGGAAGCGACAGGTAATCATCCATAATTAATCATTTTACTGGTTCACATCATCTATTGAACCCCCCTAGTGAGGAGCATCTGCTATTCTCTGTACCAGCAAGTAACAATGAAGTGATGTTTCTGTTAACACAGACCATTTGTGACTCAGACGCCTTTTTCTTGTCTCTTTTGTCATAGAAAAACACCATATGTGGTGCAGCGTATCATTACATATGAAGCAACATGAATATGAGCACTACCCGAATATAAAGAATTTTAAATTAAAAAGCAATAATAAATCATTAAAATAAGTATATAAATACAGTCCACTCAAGAAGAAGTTACTAAGCAAGCAAAATATTCACACAAAGCCTAGTGGGGAGAGAGATGGAAACATACAGTATTCAGTCCACCTTTCACAATTTTTAAATAAATCTATCTCTTTGTATTTTTCTCAAAGATATCATGCACCAGATCGGTCCATTCATCCACACTGGTTGCTGCTTTTTGGGGCCATTTTCTTGTTACATTTTACCTGCCACCAATACTCTTCTGAACACATTTATTTTTGTTCCTCCACTTGAGTTCCTCTGCATCAGCCAGATACAACAGTTTCAAACTTGACATAATTTGTGTTTAAAAGATGGGGTCATAACAGGGCAACTCTCAAATAAATGAAAGTGATTTGTCTCCTTATTCTCACAGCATCTTCAATTGTCTGCCTGATGAAGGAATGACTTCCTCCAGTAGGGAGTCTGGACAAAGTATAGAGAGATGCCTCTTTTTCAACTCTTTCAAGTTGACAGTGTTTCACAATGTGCATATTGTTTTTTCCCCTCAGACTTATTTCACATTTATTATTTTTCTCTGACTGAGTCTATAGTCTACTTACTCTGCATGTCCTAGGTATTTCATTATTTTCAAGTCAGTTGTCCATGACTGCCATCTAGTGGTTATTACAGAGCATTGACAATCATAAACAGGTTTATTGCCTGGTCAAGGACATTGTTGAGAAGGAATTTGTTGTGGTGTGAAGGCTTATATAGTAAAAAAAGAAGAGAAGGATGATAAAGTAGAAATAAAAGTAAAACAAGCATTATAGTGAGAAATGTAACTATTAGAAATGCTTACACTCAAAGAAAAATAATACCATATTATGTAGAAAAATATAGAGGATATACACAGTAAATCTGTTTATTACAATGGATAAACTGTACAGTTTATGGAGGATTGTGTACATATACGTGTGAGTGTTCTGGAGGCTTTCACAGTTATGAATGAATGCAATATTTTTAAAACATGGACTAAAATAACAAGATAATCTGTTCTCTTCAGCATTTGGTGGAGAGGTCTGAGGCAGCTGAAGTGATCAGACGGGATCAGATCATACATGTAAGTGTAATTCAACCATCCACTGTGAATGAAAAACAGCATATAAGGCTTATAGTAATTTGTCTGGTGTAACCTGTGGACCTCTCCTAAAACATGGGGAATTGTTTTAGATAGATAGATAGATAGATAGATAGATAGATAGATAGATAGATA
>JAPQRP010000019.1:15295272-15307980 GCA_037367295.1 Apogon hyalosoma | reverse complement strand
TGGACCTCTCCTAAAACATGGGGAATTGTTTTAGATAGATAGATAGATAGATAGATAGATAGATAGATAGATAGATAGATAATAAATTAGAAGTATAAAAACAAGGTGCAAGATGCAAAAATAAACTGTACTGTGATCTCAATCCCATGTGAATCTGCCATGTGTGTAATTTCTAAAGTTAAATTTTTTTTGGTTGTAAATCCTGGATTGTTATGTACAGTATGGAGATCACCTGAAAGAGCAAACTTATAGCCTTCAGAAAAGTGAATTCTTGAAAGATGATGATCACATACAGGACAGCAACAGTAAGGAACAAATTTTTAGTCATTCAATAGTTAACCAAGTTTGCCATGGTGGGACTAATAAAGGAATACCTTATCTTGTCTAGTCAAGTTTAGTCTCATCTTGTCTTCATTTTCATATCACTGGTGGTCCACATGTTATATTTGTTCCATGCGAATAGGGCTTAAGTTTACCATTTTATGTGTCTCAGGACTTGGAGAGGCAGAACGAGACCCTGCAGGAGAGTCTCAGGAAGTCCCACCAAGAGCAGAGGGGTCTTCTGGATAAGGTCACCATGCTACAACAACAGCTCTCACAGGTAAACATGGCACTACAGCACATGTACCACAGATGTACAGCTAATCCATCCATGCATAGGTCTCTGTTAGCACTGGATTGTTTGGCGTTGTGTGTGCATGTGATATACTGAGGGTCTCATGAGGGCTTTGGAAATTAAAGACAAATATGATGAAGCGTCACCTGGCTTCATTATTCATACAACCAGACTCTGCTGAGATACGGAAAAAATAAGGTGATCGAGGCCTTTATAATAATTTCCGACCTGAAGTCAGAACAGGCCGGCGGGAGACTTTTAATAAAGATTTGTACCTCATCCATTGCGGCAACATATTTCACTCAAGAAAATATAATCAGTGAATTATTAAAATTGTAGTGACTAGAGGAAATGCTCGCTGTCATAATCCTAATGTTCTGTATTGTATTTGAAGTGGTCGTAGTACAGGTTGATTACCTGCTGGATTTCAAATGATTAATTACCATTTGTCCTGATTATGTGAAAACAGCTATAAAAGACAAATGAAATGGTACTGGTGAAGTAAAAGGATGAATTTGTGCCCCATCACACCTTTTTATATTTAAAAAAAAAAAAAAGATGAAAATGGGAATAATAGCACAGTTTGTGGGTTTCAACATTTATTCTGTAGAGATACATTCCTTCTTAATAGGCTGTTTTTGGTCACTAATATTCCTGTTTAGGTGCAGATATTAATACCTAGATTAAAAAAAGGGTTGTTACCTCTTGACCGTCACCTGCAGGGTTAATTTCTTTATGTAGCCTGCTCTGACCAGAGGGGTATTGTAATCGTTTTGTCATCTGTCTGTCTGTCTATGTCCGTCTGTCCATTCAATCACATAATCTGAAGAATGCATTGAGATATCTGTACCAAATTTATACTGTGGATGCATCTTGGCATGGAGCAGAACCCTACTGAAAATGGGTCACCTTGACTCACTTTTTCAAGGTCAAATGGTGACAAATGGAGACATGACCCCTTTGTTGGGGTGATACGTTTGCTTGAAACAGCCTCTTGCAGTTATATCTGAGTACTCTCAAATATAGATATGTATGTAATAATTTTTACGCAAAGACAATCTAATCTAAATTTTAAGGCAGTAACTTTCAACAGAATCTTAGGCTATATTTGGGGCATTAAAAGTGTGCAGCACGTCATTTATTTGTATTTTTAGTTTGACCATCAGTGTAAACACAATTACCCTTCACCAAATTGTCAGATCACTTTCATGTTTGGTACTTACGTGCAACTTGGGAAGCTCTCGGTCAAGTTCTTTGGGTATTGACCTTGACCTTCACTTTCAAGGTCAAATCAGGGTGGATGTGTTAAATCTGAATGCCAGTGTTGACCTACATTTTCAGGGCTTTCAAAGTCAGTACATGTTTATGGGGGCAAAAGACCCAGGTCAGGAACTGAACCTGGGTCACTGTGTTGAGGTCTCAGCCCATGTGGTATTCACCAGGTGAATAACTGAAGCTCCCCAGACGTCACTGTAGACCATCAGTCACTACCTGAGAGGATCTTTGTTTCTTCTCCAGATGTCTGGAAACAATGTCTTTGTCAGAAAATTATCCATTTCATAATGTCTGCAGAGAATATGGGTTTGGGGTTGAGCTTTTGTGTCCACAAACTGGAAAATTGTCCTTGGTTCCACTCAAAGAAACAGGATATATATAAAAAAGTAAAAATATAGTTATACATAAATCAAAGTCAACAATAAAAAGGACAGTGAAAAGCTGGAGACCTTGAGCTCTCCTACAGACAAATTAATCCAGTACAATAATTTAACACCTTAATTACACTTGGTACAAGGGATTTCTAGTAAATGTATTTTGTGGATCTTAAGAGACTTAAACGGATGGAGGTAGTTTAAATTGAGAGTTCACTGAATGTGACAGATCACTTATTACATCATGGGGTTCTTTTCGATACGCGACAGATACTTGTCACGAATATCCTGTTTACTTAACACCTGCTCAACTGTTATTTCAATATATATATATATATATGCAAGTCATTGTTTTACTGTAGACAGTGTTCTGCCCTAACTGCTTGTAAAAGAAACTGTTACCTAACATAAAAATGTTACACATACCCCCTTCAGTGTTAGGTGCAAATGGAATTTCTGGTCACAAGACAGCAAGTAAAAAGGCATTTGAGATTAATATTCATATGAATGTCTAGATATTCATATATATCTGTACAATCTTGTATTTTCCTGCAGGAAAAGATGACTGTGGAAGATACACAAAAAGAGGTATGAAACACCATTTCCTTTTTTTTTAATACTTTGGAAGTTCATAACAGGCAATAAGTTATTTTGATATATTTCTTGAAATTAACAAGTGCTACTTTTGTCATCTAACTTTAAAAAAAAAAATCTAATGGCTCTCTTGTTGCATATGTATTCAAAACTAACAGATGTAAATGTTGCTCATTGTGCTATTAATTAAGTAATTAAGGGACCTAATGTCCTTTGGTATCCTTTGTTTTGGCCTTTCTTTATGCATTCATGCCTTTTTGTTTAATTCTTTTAATTGAATCAGAAGGAGCAGTTAAAGGTTCTACTCAGCGCCAAAGAAAGAGAAGAAGGAGCCCGAGGTCTGGAGACTGTCAAGGTCCAGCTCAGGAGCACTTTGGTCAGTGTTTTCATTTCACGCTTTTCCACAGAGGCAGAGATGTGTTGATTTGGATTCAGACCGTGTAGTTGGTATTTAATCATCTAAGATCATGGTCAAAAGGTCTTGTTCATTATATTTCACTTAATTCATCATAGATCAAATAATACATTTTACATTTTTTTATTATGTATGTGTGTTCACAGGGGGATTATTCTGGACAATCTGTTATCAAAGGTTAGTTCATCATGTCATTTTTGTAATCTTCAAATTGACTGCACAAAACTTGTCTGAACACTGGTTTAAATGCTTTATTGCCGGTTGTTTAACAGGTAAAGAGAACATTTTGGTCAAACAAGCTCACAGTTTGGATTCTGATCAGGTAAGACCTTATACTGCAGCTCCATATGGCTTGTTACTTCAATGTTTTAACTGTTGACTGTCTCCCTTAAAGGCCTTTAGACTAATATGGTCGTTATATTTGTGTTGGTTTCCTCTCTGGCTCTTAATAGAAAAGAAAAAAAAATGTTGTAGCTCGTAAATAATCACTAATAAATAATGTTTGAGGTGACTTTGCTTTGTGGACTCATCACTAAGTCTGATTATTACATATTTAAGTCATAGCTGGAAGAAATTAACACATCCCGTGGTTTTCTAATGTTTGAGGTTTAACTGGCTCTTTATATTTACCTCATGTCACTGATCCCCTTCATCTGCTGTTGTCTAATGTGACCTGAGTGGAGAACAGCACCAGCTGCTGATCAGAGTCTGACCACATTTCAATGAGGATCTATTGCCAACAATATCATGAGTTTTCAGTTACAATGTGTGAGTCAGATCTGCATCAGAGCCATTTGTAAGGTATGGCACATTTACATTTGGTGCTGAATCTGTTCAATGTATGCTCTGGAAGAATGTCTGCAAACCTGACACAGACAGCAGACACTTCCTGAGATTATAACCCCTATGTAGCAGAGATTCACACATATAAATGAATGCACATAGTGTGTGTGTGTGTGTGTGTGTGTATATACACTGTATATAGCAGATGGGGTGAGTTGTTTAGCACGCTGATAAGACCATATTTACATGGTGGTCATTTCATCCCATTCAGGGTGGAAGGACAGGATAATGTCATAACAGTGAAAATCTAGATGTATATCAGACCATATTTCAAAGTAAAACAACATATTGAAACCTCTCACATTAGCAGTCAACCACTTCTGCCACATGTTACAGTAGGTACAGTAAATTAATTACTTTAAAATGCATTAAAGGTAATTTTACCTAAGAAGAGGTTGCTCCTGTCTAATGTGTTTAATGGGCAATAAAATAATGTTGTTATAATTTGGAATATGGTCTGATGTCTCTCTGGATTTTTAGTATCCTGTGAATTGACAGGGATTTGTCCCATTTTTTTCTACATTTACATGATTTAAACACAGCAAATACAATGACGTTTGAGCGTCCTATCCTGAACATGGCATCAGAGGAAAACGCTGCCATATTAATATGGTCTATGGATGGGACTACCACAAAGTGAATCACCACAGCACAGGGCCATGCGCAGTTCCAACAAATGGCTCATCTTCATAAGGTGTATTATTAAACACTTGTCAGGATTATACTGTACTAGAGGCATAAAATATGCAGGAAAAGATAATTAAATTGAAGTTTGCAGTTATTTGTATATGCTTAAAAATGACTATACTTTTAAAGAAATATGCAGATTTTTTTTCGTTATGAATTTGCATCAACATGTTTTTCCTTATTTCTGCAGATGCTTCACAATTCCACAATATCACTGTCCAAACCTATAGACAAAAGCCAGACCACCATTGGCCGGGACCTCACTGAGGAAGTGGAAGCACTCCGACATGAGCTGGAGATGGTCAAGAGAAGACAACAGGCAGCAGATGAAGAGACAGCACGGCTTCAGTCTGCCCTGAACCGTAAAAACCGGGAATGCCAAGAACTGGTTCAGAGTCGGGATGCTGTCCAGAAACAAGCAGATCAGCAGGTTCAAGAGCTGGAGGACGCCTTAGGGGATGTCCAGAAAAGGATGCTCGATTCTGAGTGCAAGGTCAAGCAGCTGCAAGCTCATGTGGTTGCTGTCAAGGAGCACTTGGGTGGACAGGCGATGGAAGAACTGCGTGCACAGCTCCAGGATGTAAAGGTCAAGTACGAAGGTGCTTCAGCTGAAGTGGGTCGGGTTCGTAACCGCCTCAAACAAAGTGAGAAAGCTTTGGAGGAATACAAATCCAGTGAGAGTCAGCTGGCAGCTGAGGCAGAACGACTGAACCAGGAGATGAGTGTCCTAACAGCAGAAAGGGATGAGTTAGCAGAGACTCTCCTAGAGATGGAAACCCAACTGAAAGAGGCCCAGACTAAACATGGGAACACAGTACCAGCTGAGAAGTTTGACAACATGAAAAACCTATTGACTAATGCAGTTGACGAGAAGGAACGACAGTTGGCTGAACTCAGAGAAGACTACGACCGCGTGCTGGAGGAGGTGGCAGAGCTCCACCGAAAGTTAGATGGCCCGTCATCACAGGGAGGAAAGAGCTCTTCTGAGGAGGAACAACAGATAAGGGCCGCGCTCGAAGAGCAAAATGCCTCACTGAAAAGGAAACTGGTGGATGTGACTGCCAAAAGCCAAGCTCTCATCCAAGAGGTCGAGGAGAGCGAGGAAGAAAGGGATTTACTACGAGAACAGCTGGAGGAGCTCAACAGCAGGATTGAGATTGACTTTCTACCTATAAAAGTTCACGAGGACACCAGGAAGAACATGGTGCAGGCTTTGGAGGAGCTGGAAGATAAACTGGTGGAAGCCAGTGAACGTTACGGAAAAGCAGAAGCCCAAGTTCAGCACCTGCAAATCGAGAGAGCTACGCTACAGGACACCATCAGCAGCTTCCAAAGTACCACTGAGCAACACCAGAAGGAAATGGATGCTCTAAAGTCTCAGAATACTGATTTGATAAAGAAACTTGAATTCTTGCAGAAGAGATGTGAAGACCGAGATCAAGAGTGTGTACAACTGACGACACAGAGCCAGACTCTGAAACAGAGCTTGGAAGGAGAGTATGTGCCCAGACAGCAGTATGAGAAAGTGAAGATGGAGTTGACAACAACTTTAGAGAGCCTTAAGGCAGAGATGTTTGAGTTGGAGGCCAAGAAAAAGGAAAGTGGTGAAGAATTGAAGAATGTGAAAGAAGGAAATGATAAGTTGAAAGAAAAGTTGGAAAATGTTCTGTTGGAGATGAGAAATAACTACATAGGGGTTAATGAGCATAAAGCCATTACAGACACGTTGAACACTGCTGTGGTTGAGGCAGAGAATAGAGCAAACCAAATGTCAGCAATGTACGCTTCAGCCCAGGAGGAAACGGCAAAGCTTACCCAGGAACTGGAGGCCCAGAAAGCAGAACTTGATACCATACAGGAGGCTATTCAGTCCAAGTTTATCCCTTTGACAGTGGCACAGGAGAAAGAGATCTCCTATAGTGCCCAGCTTAAGGAGCTGACAGGAAAACTGTTGGAAATGGAAGAGCTGTATAAAAAAGAAAGGTCCACTGGAGAAAGCACCAAGCTGGAGAAGGAGAAACTTCAAGCAGAGATTGAATCGGTTCATCAAAGGCTCGACTCTGCTCTAGTTAGTGGCGAAAAGCACAAGGAGGTGGAAGAGGTGTTCAAGGGTAAATATGAGGAATTGAATCTGAAACTGGTCAGTTTAGAGCAGCAGCATGCAGAGCTGACCCTTCAGAAGGCTGAGCTTCAAGACCAGAATGCCCTCTGCAACACCCAGATCCAGAATCTACAGGAGCGTCTGAAATCAGAGTTGACTCGGATAGCGACATATGACACGGAGCTCAAAGCCCTCCACGAGGCCATGCAGCAGGCTCAGGCTGATTGCAAGAAAGCGCGAGTCGCTCAGCAGGAGGAGGCCCAGAGGGTTTGTACCCTGCAGAAAGACCTGCAGGAACGCAGAGGGCAGCACACGTCTCTGCTGCAACAACACGTCGATGCCAAGGAAGCCCTCGAGGCTGAAGTCACTCGTCTTCGATTGGCACTCCAGGAGGAAGAGGAGAACAACGCACAGAGGGCTGAGGATGTATCCACCCTGCAATCTGAGCTCCTGCAAGCCACACAAGCACTGGAGGAGCTCCGCCACAAGGAAGACCAAATGAACCAGCTGAAGAAGGAGAAGCAGCAGCTGGAGGAGGAGACTGCCAGCCTGAGCAACAAGATGCTGAGTTTATCAGAGGAGTGTGAAGAGGCTCATCAGGTGACAGCGCAAGCAAAGGAGGCTGAGAGCAAGGCCAGGATGGAGATGGATGCTGTCCAGGAGAAGGGACGGGCCATTGAAAGAGAGATTAGGGAGCTGAAGGAGCGGTATGATGAGTCACTGAGCACGATCGGCGATCTTCAAAGGAGGATTCAGACATCAGCTCAGCAGACGGAGGCCAAAGACAAGAAGGTATTTAACATACAGCAAAGTCAGGAGTAGACTTCTCAAATAAAATAATTCAGCAGTAAAGCACACATATTTTCCCTCTAAATGACATGAAATGATTTTCTGTGTCAGTCGCCTAGCTGCGA
Organism: Apogon hyalosoma; assembly: GCA_037367295.1. Taxonomy (NCBI): domain Eukaryota; kingdom Metazoa; phylum Chordata; class Actinopteri; order Kurtiformes; family Apogonidae; genus Apogon; species Apogon hyalosoma. The sequence continues at coordinate 15,300,161 of JAPQRP010000019.1, read as the reverse complement.
AAGTGCATTGTGCGTTATGGAGAGTTCCTAATTTAGCAACTTTGTTGCTACATTTAGTGATTTTTTTTTTTCAGACCTTTAATCAAAAAAGCAACTATCAGCATATCAAGGAACTTTTTCTGGTGTTATTGGAAACTTTTTGAGACTGTGACTTGAAAACACATGTCGTTGTTTGTCTGAAACAAATCACTGCACTGAATATAAATCACTCCCATTGACAGTTTTCTCTATTGTCTCTTTTTGGTACATTTAGATTGTTAATGTAGACTGAAAATTAAAAATGTTTTGGTTAAAAATGTTTGTTTTACCGTGACTTATTGTAGTCTCTTAAGTGGACTGTAAGGTTAAAAACCAAACCAAAGAGAAGAAAATGAAAATAAAAACTAAACAAACAAACAATCAAATAAATAAGTAACTTAAGTTACTCCTCCACAGTGTCTCTTTTGGGTCGCTGTAGCTGGTCCCCATGTCCACATAAAGGAGGATGGTTGGAATTGGGACATTGAAACAAGAACAAGAATTGACAAGAGTGTAGTTCATTTGTAGTTTTAAACATGTTGAGGGTGTTTTTATACTCACTTTTTGTCTGCAACACAATGTTATTCCTCTCTCTTACATCATCAGTACAATTAAATGCACATCGACAATTATGCAAATTGGTGACGGCGTCATTTAGAAATTCTAGAGACTTTTAGGAAAAAGAATAGATACTTTCACTACGGAGTTGGAAACACTGATTGAGGATTTCAGATTTAACAATAGAAGAAACTGTAATGTTGTTGTGGCTGACATTTGACATCACAATTTGAGAGTGTGTATGTGTGTTCAGATTACAGAGTTGCTGACAGACGTTGAGCGATTGAAGCAGGCACTGAATGGTCTGTCTCAGCTGGCTTACACGAGCAATGCACCCAATAAGAGACAGACGCAGCACATCGACACACTCCAAGCCCAGATCAAGAGCCTACAGCAGCAGCTGGCTGTGAGTGGACACAAGTTTACTCATTCTGTTATATACAGCCCTGTGGATCTGTTTCACCTACAAACATGTAGGAACATAGTCCTAGATATATTGTGCAAACATTTACAAGATTGTCTTGACAGTAAATGTAACCACAAATTCTACAGTCTGCATAAACATTATAACGTTAAATCATTTATTTTGGAGGAAAACTAGACCTCGCAGTGAACACACTAACATCTAAAAACATGTAGTGTTAGAAAATAAAATGCCTTGACGAAAAGCAGTGAATACATGATGTTGGATATGGAATAATGTTTGTGTGAGAGACTGACTGAACTCTGTCCTCCTGTCTTTACTCTTTAAGGATGCTGAGAGGCAACACAGGGAGGTGGTTTCCATTTATCGAACTCATCTCCTCAGTGCAGCGCAGGTATGACTGAACTGTATCCAATCCAGCATCAGTAAAAAGAACATAACTAGAAGAAACCCCCCAAAAGAATTCAATTTTATTATTTTAATTACACTTTAGACTTATACTTTCTTCTGTTTTTATCCCATGTGGTTTGACAAATGACATTGATTGTAGACACTTGTTTTTATGGTCAGTTAATAATATATTTTGCTGAAAAAGTCCCTTTTTCCATATTTTTTTTAATGATTTGATATAATAACCTTTGAATTTACTTTCAGCTTTTATGAACATCTACATGATCAGTAAATCAAATATAGGAAAATACCTGATTTTCACTGGGTCTTTAAGGGTTAAGCAAAATTCCTCAAAATGATTTAAAGAAAGTGCATATTTCTGCATCAAATATCTATACGCATTAAATAAGATTTGGTTCATCGCCATAATTTTGTTTTACAACTGTGACTGTTACTAAGTTTTCTCACTATTAAAAAAAAGTTGTTAGAGCTTTTATCTGTATTTCTGTTCCATGTGAAAATAATAGCACTTAACATGATGTAATCTCTGTGACAAATGAAATCATCACTGGATTACACACACATTTCCATTTATATGAAGAAGGTTTTTCAGTCAGCCATAAGCCATTAGTCTGTAGTTCTGTCATTTTTGAACAGATCCATTATTTGACAATGACATTAACAGAAAGAGGCTGGTCAGACTGAACGCTAACAAACTGACTGAATATTATAAATTGTAGGTGATCATAGCTAAAGTATGTATGTATTGTGTGATTAAGGAGTGTTTGTGTCTTCAGGGTCACATGGATGAGGACGTCCAGGCCGCCTTACTACAGATCATCCGCATGAGACAGGAGTTTGTGTGTTAAAGCTTCCTTGAACCAAACACAGTCCTACCTGCAGACTCAAATTCACCATATTCACATCTGCTGCTGATGAGGATTCCTGCTGAGACCCCTGTGGATGCCCAGTTTCTGTGTGTGTGTGTGTGTGTGTGTGAGAGAGAGAGATTCAGGCAATATTTCTCCATAAACATGCTGTTTACACATCAGATTCCAAATCCTAGTATCTATAGTTTTATGGTTATAGATGATGATGAATTACCTGTTTATTCGTAGTACTAATTTCAATAGATGCTCAAAAACTGACAAAAATTCCTGTATCACACTGTGCATTGAAATCAGTTTGACTCTGTAAATGTGTGACTCCTGTTAAAACGTTGTTCCTTTTTTTTTAGTTGATATCCTCTTGAATTTCTCAGCTGAAATCCAAAAAAAGGCCATGAATACAAAGACCATTTTTCACATTCCCACCTGACAGTCAGCTCTCCTAATGCATATCTCTGTGATTTACAGCATCACTTAAATTAGGCCTGAAATAGCTTCCTCACATCAAGCAAGATGTTTAAGTCCAACAGTTTGTGGAAATGGGCACAGTTACTATGTCTCAGAGGTCCAAATGAACTTCATAGAAAAATCCAAATGTACTCAAGATGTCATGAGAAGAAAAGTAAGTTCATCCAGATCTGAGAGCTGGTCTGTGATTTTGGTAAATGACAGGTGGTGTGTATGTGATCCAGGAGAGCTGACTGTCCTTCAGACTGTCTGGTACACTGAGTCTGTTCATGCTGGATTTGAGTCATGGGCTTTGGAGTGGAGATCTCTTGCTGTGTCCTTCAGTTTGCAGTGGCACGTCGTCCTTTTGTTGAAACCAGAGTGTCCTCTAGTGGTAAGACTTGGCAGGCCAAGTTGATAGACATTGTAATAAGTGTGGCCCAGGGGTAAACAGTTGTTGTTTTTTGGAAGCTGTAATATCTGCATGCTTTTACTAAATACTAGGGATACTTGTAATAATGAGAGAACAAAAATAGGAATGTACATCTAAATGAATGTAGCTGTATCTACTAATACGTGTTGCATTTACTTCAATCTGAACACCAAAAAGCTGACGTTTACCCACTTGATTAAAATCTAAGCTGTAAACTTTGGGGCTTTCACCGAACAAGAGCTGCATACCCCTGAGCCACGTTTTTGTGAACCTTTCATGGTGTAGTTGTGTAGTGGTGTAGTGATTGTCGAGCAAGTCTCTTGTGCCTTTACACTGATATATTTTTCATAGCTTTGTACTACTTTAATTACTGTACCACTGTGTGATTCTGATATTCAGCAGGTCTGGAAGTAGAACGGTACAAAGCTCATGTTCAGGGTAACATTTTACCGTAGGATGCCATGTGAGAAGAATAGGACAGATGCCTTTATTTATGTGACTAGACAAGCCCTAACCATTAGCTATTCGAAGCACTCCTGTGTGTACCCTCTCATTAACACACCGTATCCAGTAAAACTTCCAAATGCGCTGTTTTTATGCTACCAAAAATTCTGTTTACAGCAAAGTAAGAAAGCAATACCTCCAGCTTTTTGTTTTGCAGACATCTTGGCTTAATTCTAATGTCATATGGATACTACAGACTACAAATAAATCCAGTTAAAATAAATATATAGGCTACCAACCTGTTTTTGGCAACAGTATTTGTGTTTTTGAATCAGTAATACAAGATCAATAAAAGTGCCTAACATAGAAAACTGCCTCTGTTGTGTTTTGTCATCAGTTCAGTCCATAGCCTATAATCCATGTTTCTGGTTTCATTAGTTAGCATGCTAAACAAAGGTGATGAACATGTTTATGCCATGTTAGCATTTAGCTGAAACATCACTGTTATAAAGTACAATCTCACACAGCACCTGGTTTGTGTTCCATGTTTTAGAATTACATTTTAGTACTACATTCAGCCACTGATTTCTATAAAACTAAAGTGTCATCTATATTTAAGAAGTCCTGTAATCTCAGTGGAGCCTCACTGGCTCAATAAAGAATGAATGAAATACATCATCGTCATCAGGGCCCAACATTATGGAAAACTAGCATTTGTAAGAGATGGTTTGATTTCACTTTGCCCATTGTCTGCAGAGGAGTTTAGTCGTTTCCTGGTAAAATTTTAATGGTTTTTCTAGTTCTCCAAAAACAAAATGAAGAGCAGCGCCACTGTCAGCACAACTTGAACACATGATTACAAATTAAAAGCAACTTTGTTGAAGAATTATTCAATGGTTTTCCAGCAAAGTTTACAGACCTCAGCTCAGAAAATGCACATGGTAATTCTGTAAAGTGGTATACTGATGACGGCCACTGGATGCTGCTCCACAAAGTCCTGGTTCCCATAGACCAGTGTTTTTCAAACTTGGGGTCAGGACCCCACATGGGGTTGCATGAAATTTCTAGTAATTGATAAAATAAAAACTTACTAAATATATATATATTTATGGTGAGTTGAGAGAGACAATCACAATCCATGACAGAAATGACAAACTGTGAAGCTGAAACTGAAGCCCTGTGGTACTGTTTATCTGTCAAATGTACAAACTGAAGCACTGTGGTACTGTTTATCTGTCAAATGTTCAAACTGAAGCCCTGTGGTACTGTTTATCTGTCAAATGTTCAA
>JAPQRP010000019.1:15249906-15263782 GCA_037367295.1 Apogon hyalosoma | reverse complement strand
ATGCAGAACATTTAGCCCTAACATTTTTGATTACATTAGAGTCAGATGGGTGCAATTTCCTTCACATATTGTAGGGCTTTAGGTTATTCTTAATATATTCTATACTCATTTTTATGTTTGAAAATTGGACTAGTATATTTCTGTTTTTCTTCATTTCATCCATCCTCCATACCCTTAGATCACTCTTGAAGAGGTATTAATAAATTACAGATCTGATGATGAGATACTATAGCCTGAAGTGTTTGTTTTTGTTTTTTACTACCTGTCAACTTTACATTTGATTAAAAGTCCTGATTGAAGTCAGGAATGAGACTGTGCTGCAGGCCGCTGGAGAGGGTGTTTTACGCTTGTGTTATAGATTTGTATAAGCTCTGATATATTGCTTCTCTTCTACTGCATGGGGGCCATTTTGTTCATAGGCCAAACCAATAAGACCACCAAGTCTGAATTCACCACAAGGGCTGTAACAGGCCTGAGCTGCCTAAGAGAAGTTTCTGTTGTGTGTGGAGCCTCAGACAGAAAATGGCACCCTGGGGAACCACAGGCATGCATAAATATTCAAGCCCAGAGAAGTTTATAGAGTTTGTTGTTAAGGATTTACGGTGGGATGCAGAAGCGGTCATGGAGGAGGGAACTGTCAGACCCTGGTAGATGAGTTTGGCATTTGCAGTAATTGTCAATAGTCACATCTCAGTAATGTGAAAGTCATCTGTTCAGTGGTTCAGGTGGTTTGACAAGAAACCCCAGGACAATAAGTTATCATGTTGATATATTTGGTAAATTCACTTGTGCACATTTTGAACAATGCACTAAAAACAGTTAATGTCAAGACTTGTAATTTATTAATTATTTCTAAACTCACATTCAGTAGTAACTTTATAAGAGGAACATGATATGCCTGGGTTAGTCAACTTGAATTTGCAGCTCTTACTTTTGTATGTTTTTTTGTGTGAACATGAAACCACTCTTAATGTTTGCGGAACATCATAGGTTTAAGTCAGCATATTTGTCTTTCACAACCTGCTTTCCACTTAGCTGGATGGACGCCCATGTGTGCTCACCACAACCACATGATGCCTAAACCAATACCAAACATAATGACTACTTCAGCTTGAATTTCACAGCTACTTTTTTCACACCTCCTTCCTTCCCTTTTTCTTATTTCTCTTTTTGTTTCCAGCTTTTCCTTCACTTCAGCCACGTTTAGACCAGTTTTTACTAAAGATGGAGCCTTGAGTCGCAAACATGGTGACTTAAGACTGGAGTTTCATCCTTAAAAGACTCGAGACTTTATCATGTGTAACCTGTGACCACACATGACTGTCATCTGCAACAGTACCATAGTTCAGCTCACATGCATCCTCTGGGCCATTTGACGTAAGCATTGGGTATCATTTGAGTTGTATTGATCCCCTGTGTCAATAGAAAAAATAGTCTTAAAGAAGCTGTATGTATAAATTATATTTCAAGTAATCATAAAATGGCCCTGATGTGTCACTAGACATTAAGGAATCCTGTTCATTTCAAATACTGATATCACTGACAGTAGTAGTCCAGCCAGAATATTCACATTTGAAAAGCCAAGTGTCAACCCACAAGTAATGTTTATGTTCTAATTTTGCATTTTGGTCTGATGCTCCACCCATCACTTATCTCCCAGTCACGAAGTCAGTAGCGAAGTCAGCATCCAGGTTGCCAGTTCCCACTGAGCTGCAGCTAGGAACATTTCTGATCACAAATGTCTGACGTTACTAAACCTAAAAGGCCTCATTATAATTCTCAAACTGGGGCGCTGTTAAGAGGGTGTAAACATGACAAATTCAAGGGGCCCAGCATTCCCAGGGGGCCATACAACAGTGGACTGGGCCCGGGGAGTTAGAAGAATAGTAAAGCGTTTTCACCTTCACTTTGCAATGCGCCAACAATCACAGACCACCACCACCCCCCCCAGCTCAAACATATTGTTTCCAGTGACTTTCTTCTAGTAAGTGCCCAACATGATTATGTTTCAGGGGCACCCCAGTTCCCAAATATGTCATGACAAAGTGAGAAACAAAACAAGGATTATGTATAGGAGATGAGTCTGAAAGGTGGAGATGGCTGAAAGCGGAGAAGAATTTGAAGATTGACACTGAAGTTGCTAATTTTCTCCTGGACAGGTAAGATTCAGTTAAGTTTGGCTAACTTAATTCTACTTATTGTAAGCACGGACATTTCAAATAATCTCTACAGTTGAATAACGTTATGCATGGTCATTCATGATATGTTAGCCTGTATGCAGGTGGGTCATTGAATTGACCAGGTAATAAATTGTTTGAGAAACAAAAATGGTGACTTTTTATTGCTAAAATTAGGAATGCATTATGCTGAGATGCTATTAGCACAGGATGGCAATATGAAACGGAACTGAGACATTACATTGGTCAAATGAGTCCTCTTTCAGTTTTTACGCATAGTATAGTAGTCTGTAAAAGAGAGACAGCCCACGCATTTCGAGGCACTGGCATGGATTCTGCAGCAGCCGCCTAGGCTATGACTCTTGGTCTTTAATTACTTCACAAACCATTACACATGAAGCATAAATATAATTAACAGATGACAAACTTATAGTGTGTGTGTGTGTGTGTGTGTGTGTGTGTGTGTGTGTGGGGGGGGTTCCATGTTCTACAGTATTTTGAATGTGATTGCAGTACCAGTTTTGACCACAAACCTACATACAGCTCCTTTAAAAAATTGGTCATTGTTGTCATTTTTTGTCTTTTCTATGTAACACATTAAAAAATACCTCCAATGTCCCTTTTGTCATTGTCATGTTCTATCTAGAATCAATACCAAGTTGAATTTGCGAGGTTGTCATGTTCAGTTCTATGTTAGAGTCCCATGGTCTTGATGCAGATCAATCTCCCAATAGAAGTGGGTGGTACTTTCACTGGAGGAGAACTATGTCCATATGACTTCCTATCAGTGCTCAATAGTAGCTATATTGATATTGTAACTGAGCAGTCCAAATGCACCTAACTTATACTTGGTGATAAACTAAATAAAACCTGCACACAGGAGTCTTGCATGTCCAGCCACAGGTACGGGTTTTATTCCGCCACATTCTGTGTCACCACACACTTTTTACAACCCAGCTTTCTGGCATCTCATGCTTTACGATAACTACAGCAACTCTCTAGGGACCAAAGAGGAGTATATCTTACCAACATAGAATAGTCTGTTACAATATTTAACCATTTCCATGTTATAAGACATCAAAATATGGACCATTCGAAGCAAAGGCAGATGTATAATATTTTAAAAAATCCAAATTTCTCAAAACTGTGAACAAACTTTGTAGATATTGTCCCAAGGACGTGGCATCCAACATTTGAAATGATTCCGACCAGTGTTTTGTCGGAGAAGATGCATAAAGAAATTGCTAATAAGGATGACGATGCCAGACACAGCACCTTCACAATATCTCATGGCTTATTTTTCCAGTGATTTAAAACTAAGTGGCCCATTTAGTATTATTTTGTAAATACATGCATAAATACATATGATCATCACAGACATCAGCCTTGTATTTTAATGGCCTTCTGAGATCAACTTGAAGTTCTGTGAGCCACATCTAAGAAATAACTGATAGAGATCAATCTAAAGCAGTTAGACTTCCCTCTGAAATGTAGATCATGTGAGAAAAGATCGGCCCTACTTACATGTTAATGTGAAAGTTAATGTTGGCATCTATGGACGGTTTAGTTAACATGTTTTGGTGAGCATCAGATATGTGATGTTTGCTTGCTACTGGCTTTAACTTTTAACAGAGTGAAACACTAATAAGTTAATGGTCTACAAGTAGGTAACGGCTTTATTTTTGTACACATAAAGTTGCAGGCTATTTGTGTTCACATAACACCAGGTTTGAGAGCCTAGCTGAGTTACATTTTATTTACATGATCACATTCCTGTAATTAATTGGAGGCAGTGTATTTAATCATCTCAGTTATATTTTAATTGGAACTCTCTTCATCTCATCTCACTCTTCTTACAGCTAGTCAAGTAAGTGAGACTTTACTTGCGAGTATTTCTGATAATTACCACTCTCTTTTTACTTACACTTCACTTGCTCAACCTCAAACCCCTCCTTTTTTGCTTTGCTCACTCATAGCTGTGTCACTTTGGGACAACCTCAGCCTCATTACCAAGCTTGATTGCAACATCCCAGTTTCCTTTCTGATGTCTTTAGTCACTGGTGTTTCCACACCACATAACGATTATAGCAATTACAGAGTGAATGTCATGGTGATGCTACACTCTGCAGAGATATTTTTCAATTGTTTTGTTAGTAAACCTTTTTGTCGTAGTTGATTATAGTGACTGTTCTGGTGTTGGAGTTTGGTATATGTGTGGAGTTATTACCTTATCGACAGCAGGTGGTTTAAAGGATTAATCCACTCCAAGGTGGTTTAATCCAAGGTGTGTGTGAAGTGGCACGTAAATCACATGATGATGTATTAAGGTAGAATCACGATCCATGTTCTGTATCACATTTCTGAAGATTGAGACTTTTTCTGATAGCTTTTTATTGTTGTTAACTAAAAGCACTGCATTTTTGCGTCATTTGGACATATCATTGCGATATTTTGGCAACAGATAGAACAGACTTGAAATGAATCTGTTCAGTGACAGTTACCTCCTATTAATTACCTTATATGATCCACCAGAGTTTATTATTATTATAATTATTTATTAGATTTATTTATTATTAACAAAAAATGTTACACAAAATAATTTCAGGTTAAAGTATACAGCAACCCATCACTTTACAGAATTTCCCATATTGTATGGTAGAGGTGCAGAACCCAAGGCATTTTGGCAACAGCCTAAACAAAATGTATGTAAAATCAATTCAGAGAGCATCACAACTACCACAAAAGTGAAAGGATAACGGTTGAAGACAGTATGAAAAGTCAAATTGTGAAGAAATGATAAAATTAATTTCTATTATTTTAATCCACTCTGACCCAGATAGCATCTAAACACTGAAAGCCTCTGAAAACCTCTGAAAACACTGCTTTAGTGTGGACAGATGTTAAAGAATCACCATAAACAGTCTTAAATAAACTAGTTTAGTTTAGCAAAAGTAATAATACAACCAACCTATACTACAACATTCATCCATTTACCATTAATATTAGCTGAGCTGGAAAGTTGTGAAAATTATTTTATTTCATTTTTTTACCCCGTCCCTCGAAAGGGAGGCAAGGGTATTGTTTTTGGTTCAGTTTGTTTGTTTCTTTGTTTGTTAACACTTTAGCAGCAGAACTATTGGTTAAATTCATACCAAATTTGGTTTACAGATTGCCAGTGACTGAGAAATTGTTATGAATTTTTACCCCCCCTCCATTTACCTTTAATAGGCTAAATTTCAAATGTCTATAAATACATCAATTTTGTTTCAATTTACTTCAAACTTGGCACATATATAGAGGCAATTGATATACTGACATCAGCCCACGCATAGACATGATGACATCAGCTGGATCCATGCCAAAATCAGCTACAATACCTGTGAGGTTTGTTGTGCCTGGCACCACTTGTTTTATTTAATTGTATTTCTTTTCACTTCATTCATTCATTCATTCAACTATCCATTCAAATACCTAATCTGTACAATGCACTAATTTTCTCCGTAATGAATAAATATCAACATCAGCATATCTGTATCAAAACAAATGGGTGAAACTGATATAGGCTTTAGTTTGACTGTTTTTTGACCATAGAAATTTCTAGAATGAAGATTTGTATATACGACCCCCTCTAGGAATGCCACAAATGCCACAGGGATGGTGTACTACTGCCTATTAGGAACACCTTACATTCACCTTAAGAATGCAGTGTGAATCTTTGTGCATCCGTTCATATGAATACCGTAAGGGGCCCCTAATAACAATGTAATGTTATTATACGATAATATTTATCGTATTTTTTTAATAGTAGTAATTTAATTACTACTTGTGACCACTGTAGTAACATGGGGTTCTGGAATGGCTTCCTGATCCACGAACGTCATGCGTTGTTCTTATGTTGTTCCTAAGGTATTCAACAGAATCTTATGCTATATTTGGCTGAAGGGTATTAAAAGTGTGCTAAACATTATGTTATATCCCAGTATTCACTGCTAATAAAATTGGAACATATTTTATGCAGTTAATATTTGACAATGATAGTGGCATAAAATAAACAGAAATAGACAATTAAATAATACATTTTTTTGTATATTACAGCCCTATTGTCTGTACTTTGGTATGTACAAGTCAAACATAGAGCCATGTGACCTCAACTGCATCGCAGTACAGAGCAGGAAGCTTAATTTCCTATCCTGCTGACAAACTACTTCTGTGTCCTCCTCTACCTTCACAGACACTGAGTTTTAAATAAAATAAAACAAAGAAGAGTGATGCTACTACACAGTAAACATGACCACCATGTGAAGAATTCAACTGCTTTTTTGCAATAAATGAAAGGGTTGATGGGAGGGAGAACATCCTTTTCCACCAGAGCAGCATGTTTTTGAGCTTTGATTATATCTTTCATATCTTTATTGTCCTGTTTGGATATAGGCACATTAAAATAAGTGACAATAGAGAGTAGAAAATCCTGTTTACCTTGGTTTAATTTGTCAAGGCTTGGTTGAGCTACAAAGTCCTTTAAATTAAAGTATATTGTGACCACAAGATTTAATAACGTAGTTAAAACAAGAAAAAATACACAAAAGAGGATGAAAAGACTGTGTCAAGCCTCACCCAGCCCACAGCAATAGCACAAATAGTTAAACCACAGCGAAAACACCACACATCTGGGTCATGGCATCAACACTGTAAGCCAGAAAAATCTACTGCAAAGTGAAGTGGTGACTGTGAAATGTGCACTTACAAAACTCAGCAGGCTAATGCACATCTTCTGGTCTATGCCTACCTAACCGGTGCGCTCACCTGTTTAAGTAGACCCTTAGTCTTCACACAGTTTTGCGGTGAGCTTTTAATCACACAAACCCAGTGGGTTTTGGGGACAGTCCATACAGACCACCCTTCAGACTCCCATGGAGGTACACCTGAGAACACTGAATTAACAGTGAACACACAACCGCGTCCCCAAAACAACCAGATGGGACAACACCTCTGCAGCCTAACAAGAGGATACTGTCGCTAAACGCACAAAGCAGTGCAGTGTACAAGACACAAAACATATCACTTACCTAGAGCTCCAGCATGGACAATAAACATTCAACAAAAAAATGGGAAAAGGGATCCTAAATGCAAGAATGCCTGTATTTTACTAGTGTGCACGCTCCCACTTTTGGGCGTGGAGGGAAGTCAACAAAAAATATAGGTCAGTGGGTCAAACAAGTGGTGCCAAAGAGAACAATGGGACAAGCCAGAAAATATACAAAAATTCCTAAACACACTTAGTAAAAAGACATTTTAACACCACAAACGAACGTTGGATAAACAAGACTTTTAGTCTCGAGAGCGCAATGCGCAGCATTTACATTCGCTGTATTTAAGCAGGTGAAAATATACATATACTAACCAGACCAAACACAGCTCAAACAAAAAATTTCTAGAAATAATAACCAGGTTATAGATGAGGTGATGAGGTACTTGTTTATGTTTATCCCAGTTTATGTTAGGATGAGCCCCCAATTTATGTTACAGTCCATCTAGGGGTTAAGGAGACCGAAACATAAAAAGGCAACCAACGAATATAGTGCTCACAAATTATAATTTAGTGTACAAATATAGAACTCACAAAAGTAACACCAACAGAGAGTCAGGGTCCCCAGCAACACAGGAGGTAGAATAACTGACAAGACAAGCTGGGTCACCTGGCTCTAAACTAAAGATGGAACTAAAAAGACGGTGATATGTTGGAGTTGCAACGGAACTGTGGCTGGCATGTGGCAGGTCGGCGAGTGAGCCAGCAAGAGCGAGCATGAGGGGTCCACCTCTGGCTTTTAAGAACTCACGCCATCGGGTGCAACCAATCAGAGCCTGAAGAGACAAAGTAGTTAATGAGAGAGAACGGGGCCGGAGTGTATGCGCGGTGCATGTAACAGTAGGTAACAGAATAAAGTAATAAGGTAGAAGTTTGAGGAGCACTGATATATGAAGTAATGTGATGTCAAGTCAAAAGATGACCAGCATGTGTTTTATGTGTTTGGGATCATGCACTGTCCATGGTGCTGAATTACACACTCCTGTAGAGAATATGTGGGGCATCCCCATGGTCAGATTCCACTACAGACTGTTTTTGTGGTTCTGGCAGTGGCTGTGGGTTTCTCCTCTCCTCATCCCCATCCTTCCTCTTCCTCCTCTTTCCTTTCAGGCCCAATCTGGACAACTTTCTGAATCTTTAGTTTGAATGATTTTTAACCATAGAAATCTCTAGAATGAAGATTTGTATATGACCCCCTCTACGAACACCACAAATGCCAAATAAATGATGTACTACTGTCCATTAGGAACACCTTACATTCACCTTACGAATGCCATGCAAATCTCTGTATGTCCATTCGTGTGAACACCGTACGGGGCCCCTTATAACAACGTAATGTGTTCTTGCGATCTACTGGTAATCTACTTGTGGCCACCATAGTAACATGGGGTTCTGGAATGGCCTCCTGATTCACGAATGTTGTGTGTTGTTCTTAGGTTGTTCCTAAGGCATTCGTTAGGGCGCCCTATGAAAGGAGATTTTGTAGCGCGTTCGTAGAAAATCTTGCACAAGACCATCCACCTGGCTACGAACATAGGAATGGTCTATAAACTCTCCATTCTTATAAGGCTGCCTTGAGAAGATCATATGAAATGGTCCATAAACCATTCACATGATGTTTGTAGCCACTTGTAACAAGATTTGTGACCGAGGCATGAATATATGTTGATATAAATATATTTTCAGAGTTTTTCCTGGTTCATAAAAAGACGACACATTCAGTTGGCTCAAGCTTTTTACAAGAACCATGTTGTGTGTTATTCTGTTCCATCCATATAGGCTGAGTCCTGATATCATAAAAGTAAAGCCTGTCTTGAAAATGTAGGGAGCAGAAATTGGAGAGTATAAAGTTCATGATCAAATTCTACCAATGCAAAACAACAAAAGATTTGTACTTTCTTCCCAACTCTACCATGTAAGAGTCACTGTAAGAATGCTTAGTTAGGACTCATTACTTCAGTCTTTAGAGTTGTCCACTAGTGGATTTTTAAAAGCTCATGTGATACAGTAGTTTGAAGCAGGAAATGATGATGGTTAGTTAAACTACTGATATCACTTCCACCCCTCTCTGCAAAGAAAACTCATGCATCTCTGTAGGGCTGTTATTATATTGTATTTTGAGTTGGCGATGAATCGTCACACAAATAACTAACACGTTTATGAACAAGATGAGCCAGTCATTACCAAAATAAAAAACAAAATCAACTGTTATGGCTCTAGTATCCACTGAACTCAGCAGAAGAAAAATGAGACACAGTAAGATGATTTCATTCAAGGAGAGTTTGTCAAACAGTAGAAAATGATGAAAATAATCACAGTTATTTCAAATAATTGTAATATGGGGTGGCACAGTGGCATGGTGGTTGGTGCTTTTACAAACTATTCACCCCCCACCCCTGTCTGTGTGCTTTGTGTGTACCTCACAATTTCACTCTGCAGGCGCGCCTTGGTATTACTACTGTATATTAATTGTTATTAACATTTTATTCAGTTTTACTTACCAATTTTTATGTCACTACTTATAAAATATAGACTAATATCTTTTCACAAAAGTCTGCTCTCCCCAGCATAAAAACTACCACATCTACAACCCATGGTTCCCCACAGGTCACATACTAGTAATGTAATAATTTCCACAGGTCCACTTGCCTGAGCTGAACTATTTTTCACTTAATTTGAAACCAGATACCTACTAAACTGACCACTTAGTCAATGTAATAAGTGCAAACCAATCAGAATACTGAACATCAAAATCATAGTTGTTAAGCAAGTGATTAATTGAACATTATATATTGTCATGATCAGTGCTAACTTTTTGCCAGTACCAATAGATCATTCATTCATTCAGACATTCATCTGTCCTACAGTCTTGTTAAAGTTCACGGAGAACTGTTAAATAAATAAACAAACAAGTCCAATGACACCTACAAACAGTATGTGCACTTGCAGTCTTCAACACATTTGAATCCAACTTATGAATAACTTAATATGGAACTAACATAGAACTGAAAAAAATAAAGACAAATATTTATAATGTTTGTGTTAAAGCTTCAAAGTTTAAAGGAATAAGTGATGGTTCCAATGTAGAAAAGTGAACATATAGACATTTTCTGCCTTTTCATCCTCGTCTCTTCTGAGCTACGCTCCGTGTTGATCCTGACGTCATGTGCATCACAACAGGCGTCTGTATGAAACACTACAGTAGAATCAGTTTTTAGCAGCAGAGAAATTAAGGAAACAAAGCTTTGATTCAGGAAAATTGTAATTGTAATTTTTTTCCCAGTTTATTCAATTAATATATTAATCGTTTCAACTCAATGCCAATTTGTCAAGAGGATACACCAGTTGTAAATGATGCAGTACTTATTATTCAACAGTACTGAGTAACAGTAAATGTAGTCCCTTAACAGGTTAGTGTTATGCACAGTAGCATGGCCTGTGGCACATTGAGCTAAAGTGATTTCAGGCTGTCTGCTGTGTGAAAGGTTTCAAAGTTCATTAGAAAAGCTGACGGAACTAACTACAGGGCTGTTTTCTCATCTGTGGTATTACTTCCACTTACACAAGCTCTTGGTATCTATATGCAGGAATACTCAAAACAGGCTTTTTCTGCTTCTCATATGTTGTTTTTTTTTTTCTCGTCTGACAGCCCACGAATGAAAATAAGACATTTGATGTTGTTTTGCTGCCTGTCTATCTTAGCTGCACCCACTCCTGCATCACTTTTTTTTCTCACTTTCCTGTATCTCAATCCTTCGCGTATACAAATGTTCACCCACACATCATTCCTCTAAAAAAACACATGCACACACACACACACACACACACACACACACACACACACACACACACACACACATAGCCAGAGAGGAGAGAATCAGTCAAACCACCCTCATGAATTCTTATTAAAGTGAGATTATTGAAATGGCAGTCCTTGCTTTTCGATGTCAATCATAGCACATTATGCCAGTGGCGATAAAAGCATTTATTTTCCATCTGGCTAGAGGGCCAATTACTCCTGCAGTTTACAGCTCACAGCGTTGAAATTCAGGTTCTCTGACCAATCTGGTCAACAACATGTTGAGCTGTCTATCAGGATTTAATATGAGATGTCAATTAGGATTTGCAGAACTTTTGACAGGTATCTCAGACTGATAAGGATATTATTTCGAATACTCTCTGCTCATGATGGAATTTACATTTTCACTTTTTCCTGTCTATATTCATGCCGTTTGTTGGATATATCTATTATAGCTGCAAAGATTAATCAACTAGTTGTTGACTTGAATTTATTGACATCAACTGTGATAACTGATAATCAGTATGAGTAGAAAAAATGTTTAAACTCTCAGATTTTCCTATTCAAAGCTAATATTTTTTGGTTTCTTTCCTATCAAATAAGATATCTGAGGACATCATGGTCACTTAGGCAGACACTTTGTCACCATTTTCTGACAATTTATAGACAAGACAATTAATTGATTAACAGGGATACATTGATCTGACAGTTCTGATACAGATTCCCAGGCACTGGATATCAGTATCAGCTGATACCAAGTACCTATCCCATACGGGTGCTTAATCAATAATGATATACCTCACTGTAAGGAAGAGCCTAGGAATATACTTTTACATGTAAAGCAACATTAAGCTTGACCTCTAGCCTCCTGTGTGTTCATCAAAAGTTGTCATTAGATCTGATTATTTCTCTGCTGATGCACAGTGTTATTAGGAACTTCTCAAACCATTTATTTTTCTTCTTCTTCCCATTAATGCTTAATGCTGTCAGGTGTTGCTGAAGTGTTAGTGGCTGAAATCCGGATGAGCCCAGCTCCAGGATGAGTTACCTATTTTGACTGCAGACTGTCAGATAATGTTTACTATCATAGGTGAACAGAGATTTCTATGGCCTGTGACTGAGTGTTGACAAGGTTGTGTAGAGTTCATCTTGTGTTTCTGAGGGCCACCATCCAGCCAGACATTTACAGACTGTGACAGGTTGTCTTTGTTCGGGCTGGGATGGTACAGACATTTTCCTGTGGATGT
Organism: Apogon hyalosoma; assembly: GCA_037367295.1. Taxonomy (NCBI): domain Eukaryota; kingdom Metazoa; phylum Chordata; class Actinopteri; order Kurtiformes; family Apogonidae; genus Apogon; species Apogon hyalosoma. The sequence goes on along the minus strand of JAPQRP010000019.1, from coordinate 15,251,473 downwards.
CAGAGGACAACCCAAACATGTTCAGGTTGATGTACTGCATTCTCTATTTCTTTTCCTCCTTCGTTTTTATAACCCCAACCCTATAGTATAGATATACCAGCAATTCCGTCCGTCCGTCTGTCCAAGATTTTTGTTTGTTCCCATTTCTCAGACACTATTCACCAGATGCTTTTCAAATTTAACACACGTGTTCTTTACCAGTAAGAGAGGTGCAGTACACAGTTTCATCCTGGAATTTAAATTGGATTTTTTTACCCATTTTTAAAAAGGGTTTTGAAAAGATTGAAAGGTAAGACTAAAACTTAATCCTCAGGTAGGCAGGTACCAGTGAGCAGGAGGGCAAAGTGTTGTGCGACTGGGGTGGGGCGGGAGGGTATTAGCAAGCTCTGCTTATGTTTTTACTTGTTCTTTATGCTACTAACATTCATATCTTTTGTAACTTGTAAATGGTGTTTCTGTGTGGAGTTCTGCATGTTCTCTCCATGTGTGGGTTCTCTGTGGGTACTCCAGCTTCCCCACACTGTCCAAAGAAATGCACCTTAATAGCACCTCCACAACCCAGCAGTTAGGAAAGTAAATGAATGAATAATTTTTCTCCAGTAAGTATCATTATCAGTGTGTCCCATTTGTAATTTTACATGGCCAATTAAAATAAATTGTTCCATGCTGAGCTCAGAAGTGACTCAGCACCTCAGTCACTAAAGTTCTTCACTGTCTGAAGTTGCCTTTATATCAGTCATTATTTCTTCAGCAGCAGCAAAACAACACAGTACACAAAGTTGAACTGAACTTTTTAATACAAACAGATGCTAAAGAATCATTGTAAACAGACTTAAATACACTTAATAGCCTATGAACCCATAAGGCAGTGCTCTTTATATTTACATGGATCCTTTTTTATTTTAATCTTGCGTTAAGTATGATATCTCTGGAAAGCATGGCAATGTCAAATTAAGGTAACAGTTAAGTGGGACAAAATGCTGAAGTCAAGCTTCATGATGTACAGCAGTTGTTGCAGTTTTTTACCATCTGCAGTTGACTTGTCAGTATTGTGACCATAAACAGTGGCCTGCAAAAGTATTCATACCCCTTGAACCTTTCCACATTTTGTCATGTTACGACCACTAACATAAATATATTTTATTGGAATTTTATGTGAAAGATCAACACAAAGTGGCATACAATTGTGAAGTAGAAAGAAAATGATACATGATTTGAATTTTTTTTTTTAACAAATAAAAAAACTGAAAAGTGCAGTGAGCAAAAGTATTCAACCCCCCTGAGTCAATACTTTGTGGAACCGCCTTTTGCTTCAATTCCAGCTCCAGTCTTCTGGGGTCTGTCTCTACCACCTTTGCACATCTACAGACTGAAATTTTTGTCCATTCTTCTTTCCAAAACAGCTCCAGCTCAGTCAGATTAGATGCAGAGCGTTTGTGAACAGCAGTTTTCAGATCTTGCCACAGATTGTGGATTGGATTTGGGTCTGAACTTTGACTGGTCCATTCTAACACATGAATATGTTTGGTTTTAATCCATTCCATTGGAGCCCTGGCTTTATGTTTAG
>JAPQRP010000019.1:15216503-15229525 GCA_037367295.1 Apogon hyalosoma | reverse complement strand
AGGTAAGAACGTGCAGTGACTGAGCCATCTACAATCACCAAATCTGTTTTGGCTGACTGCTGATGCCTGCCCAGACTAGTGCACCTCCTCCACCAAAGCGAACCCTAGGGACCATGTTGACCTCGGTGTATCACTCACCTTGCCTTCTCCAGCAACGCTGACAACCATCATTTCTGTTCAAGGTGACCCGACACTCATCAGTGAACAGGATGGTAGACCACTGCTGCATTGTCCAGGTCACATGGTCTAATGCCCACTGCAAATGATCACGGCAGTGTCTTGGTGTCAGTGGAGTCACCTGCAATGGTCGTCTGGCATTCAAGCCAAAGCGCTGAAGTCGGTTGTGAATGGTCTGTGTGTAAATCCTAGTAGCCCTCACTTGTGGTGAACGGGCCTGCAGCTGTGTGGCAGTTGCATAATGGTGTCTGAGTGCATAGGTCCTTAGGTACTGTTTATCATTGTGGTCCATCACTGGTGGGGCTCCACTCCTGGGTCTGTCACCAACACTCCAGTAGTTCTGTGTCTTGCTGCAAGTCTGCTGATGATACTTTAAGACACACCAAGTTCACGAGCAACATCTGACTGCCTGCTACCGACCTGAAGGCGCGCTATGGCCACGTGGAGCTGCTCATCCGTTAAGTGACGTCGTGTGTTCATGGCTGCTTGAATGATGAACTGGGAATGAATTACTGACAATACCAGCTTTTATAGCCCCAGAATGTTGAAACTGATCCCACATTGAAAAGGACTGTCTTTTTGTATTTTTTGGTATTGGCCCCAATATGTAAGGTGCACTGTACACAGTGAGACCATTAGGTGGAAAACACAAAATGAGGTGTCTATCACCCTAATACAATTGCCTCTCTATCCCAAAAATCACTGAAGTGAAACAAACAGCTTATATATGAAATCCACTGAGGACCTCACAAGATCCCTAACTTATTGTGAGTGGTGTATATAAGACCTATTAAATGAGGAATAAGAAAAGAAACCATAAACAGAATATTATAAACAACGACAGCCCAGATAACACCAGCAACAAATCTGCATAACAGCAGTTGTTCACATTAATCTCCTGCGACAGAGTGACTGCGTCAGTGTAAAGCAAAGAGAACAAGTGGTGCCAGGCACAACAAACCCTGCCCCTCACAAACGTATTAGCTCTTAATGGACATCTCCCTCTCAAAACGTGAGACTATGGGTTTGATGTTTCAAGATCACTCAAGGTCAAAGGTCATGATGCCATTTTGGAGCCTACATGTAGTTTTCTATATGTCAACAAAGTAACTGAGTACTTATCACCACTCTTTTTGGAGTTATGACCATTTAAAATCCTGTGACCTTGATTTTGACCTTTCAAGGTCACTAAAAGTCAAAGGTCATGACGTCATTTTGAAGCCCATGCCAGGTTTCCAATCTATCAATAATAGTAACTAAATCTCTATCTCCACTCGTTTTTCCGTTATAGTCCATTTTAGTTTTTTAGGTACTGACTTGTGACCCCCGAACTCTTCGGTCAACAACAGGTCAAAATCTATACACACAAGATGCAGAATTGAAAGATGAGCATTTTGGTGCTCATTGGAAGTATCTAAGATGAATAGTTCAAAAGTTATATCCAAAATTTGATTTTGACCTTTATCGTGACCTTGACCTTTGACCTAGAGTCTTCAAATTTGGCCTTCAAGGTTCTGATGTCAATGCACATCAACAGTGATCACAAAAAAAGCTATATGCAAAATTGAGTATACAGGAATGAAAAGGAAATTCCTGATTTGCACTATCTCTTACCATTGCGAAAACACATTTTTGGTGACCTTGACCTTTGACCTACATGCACCAAAATTTAATGGGATCTATTCTGGACCACCTCACACCTTTCCTGAAAATTTAATGGAAATTGATCCGGTAGTTTTTGCGTAAAGTTGCTGACAAACAGATGGACAAATGGACAAACAAACAAAAAAAACGAACCAAAAACAATACCCTTGCCTCCCCTTCGGGGGGCGGGGTAACAAGGCAAAGAGACTAAGGTGACCTCAGTGATGAACATAGCCATGCCACCACAACCACACCCCCTCCAAGGACCAGGGGCCAACAGGGAGGGTCCCAGGGCCCGGCCAACCAGCAGACACCACAGAGAGGGGGTCTGACCCCCCCACCCCCAAGAGGCAACAACGAGCCCGCCCTGAAGATGGCCAAGAGCGGCCCCAGCCGAAGGCCCCACAGCAGCCGAGCCACAGGCCCCAGGGGGCCAAGGACACTGGCCACTGGACCCCCGCAGGCCTCTCTTAATGAATCAAATCTGAGACTGCAGACGTTTGCCTTGAACAGCAAAGCTGTTCTACAGGCATTTGCACCTAAAGACAAGGTAATTTTGAAAGACCTAAACCTCGATAGTGGGAGTGTGGGAAACAACAACAGACACGTTCACATTCACAGTCTCGCAACACTGAAAGGCTGTCACACACAGAGGAGTGCTGTTTACGGTGAACAGCATCCTCGATTGGTTAGACATGGTTGCACCAGTGATCATTGAAGGCAAAAGTCTCCTGAGGGAGCTCAGTGTCAACACATGTGTCTGGGATGCACTACTTCCAGAATGGAAGATGAAACAATGAGAATCACTGAGAGAATCACTGAATGATTTAAGTAAGCTGCACATTCCACGTGCATACAGTACTACTGCACTCTCCAAGGCTGACCAAAGAGAGCTGTGTGTGTTTTCTGACGCCTCAACAAAGGCCATAGGAGTTGTAGCATATCTAAGGACCATTCGAGCTGATGGACACATTGATATTGGATTTGTCTTAGGAAAGGCTAAGCTAGCCTCACAATTTGAACCCACCATCCCTCAGCTGGAACTATGTGCTGCAGTGTTATCCCTTGAAGTTGCAGAACTCATTGAAGGTGAATTGGACATGAAGCTGGATGCCATCAAGTTCTATTGTGACAGCAAAGTAGTGCTAGGATACATTCACAACCAGACAAAACACTTCTATGTCTATGTGTGCCCTGCAAGTAGTTTCCTGACTCAGATCAAAATCAGAGACCTTCATGTCACATGTTTTCAGCATTTTTTGTCCATGCACTCACTCACCAAGGCTATTGCACTATTCATCCATGTAGCCAGAGCTTGAAAATCTTACAACTTCGGTCAATGTAAAGGATGGCACTATTGCAATCTTCTGCACACTCCAGATGAATTGTCTCAGGTCAGACACGTCATACTCAAAGCTGCTCAAGAAGAGGCCTACTGAAAGGAATTGGCACCTCTTGAATGTGGACAGGCTGTGACCAAAGACACTTCCCTTCAGAAGGCTGCCATATTGCAGAAGGGACCCTGAAAGCAGCAGGCTTCTAGGTCATAGGAGGAAAACGACTCATTGCCTCGGTACTGCACAAATGTGTGCTGAAAGCTATGTCGTAGAACAGAGCAACAACTTATGAACAACTTACCTCCAGTGCATTTACACGTGCCCACCCTTCACCTATGTATAAGTGCATGTTTCTGGACCCTGGCCAGTCATATTGAGGAGAACCTAAGGTGAACGGGCCAAGAGTAAGAGATGGGCAATGCTCTTCTGTTGCATGAGTTCGCGAGCCGTGCACATTAAGACAAGTGACTCACTGAACACCTCTAATTGCATTAATGCACTAAGATGTTTCTTCGCCCTGAGGGGACTGCAAAACTAATAAGATCAGACTGCAGAACAAACTTCATAGTAGCAGCAAAGGAACTGGGACTGAGTCAAAAACAACCTGACATCAATGTGCAGAACTTCTTGAGTCAACAAAGATGTTTATTGGTGTTTAACCCTCTTCACGCATCCCATATGGGAGGGTCGCGTAATTGGCATGTTAAGACAGATTCTGGATGCTATCCTGCTGCAAGAAAACATTCAACTCACCCACAACGTCCTGTGCACTCTCATGATGGAGGTAGCTGCAATAATCAATATCAGACTACTTGTCCCAATCTCCACTGATCTTGAGTCACCCTTCATACTGTCCCCAATGATGATACTAACTCAGAAGGTTGGGGTTACCCCACCACATGGAGATGTCACAGAGAAGGATCTCTTCAGTAAACAATGGCAACAAGTGCAAGCCCTCGCCAATGGGTTCTAGTGTTGCTGGTGCCAGGAGTACCTCCCCACTCTGCAAACCTGACAGAAGAGGAAAGAGACCCAGCAGAATCTGAGAGAAGGGGACATTGTGCTCCTGAAGGACAATCAAGCTGCACACAACGCTTGTCTAATGGCCAAGATAACAGCTGTTGTTAAAGGGAAAGATGGCACAGTGGGAAAAGTGGAGCTCAAGACATCAGATCAAGGCTCTATGACAGTGTTCCAGAGACCAGTATCGGAGGTGGTTCTTCTTTTGCCTGAAGATTGTAGTTCAGGTTCAGAGACAACTTATGATTAATGGTAACCTTTAAGGTCAGATGGGAGTGTGCTGCCTTTCAGGCAGTAAAGTTCATTGGTGGATTTATTTCATGTGTACTTTAATTTCATGTAGACTTTTATTTTGAAGTTGTAAACTTGGCTAAAACAGGAAGTACTAAAAAGGAAGTAAGAATGATAAAAATTCATTAGACATGGCAAACTGGAGAATAACACACGTTGAAGGCATCTGAAACCATCCTTGTTACTTGTTGATTCCTCAGCAGAAGCATTGCTTGTATGTTTACATCTTGGTTGATATTAATGGTCCTGTGCAGAAAATTCATTTCAAGTGGATTGCAGCGACACCTTCGGCTGGAATCAGTGGTGTTTTAAGGGACAAAGACTCCGCTTCTCATGAGCACTAGCACCCACTGTCGTAAGGGCATAATTCTGGCCAAGGCTGCATCTGTGTTGAAGCTGATGAATGAAAAGCGGGTCATCTTCACAACTCTGCATTTCTTTTTTCAAGGTAGCAACTTGCAGGGTGCAAAGTGACATTTGAAATGAGACAAGTATACTTCATGAAGTCTGTTTGTAATGTAGTTTAGTAACTGGTGTGAAAGCGAAAATGAAACCTAATTTGGACATTCAACTCCCACTTCTATGTCTCTCTTTTTCTCCAGAGCTCCGGAGTGTTACTCACAGACTGGTGCTATAAGACGTGTCCCAATAATATACATTTACTCTAGCTTTTCCACAAAGTATTCAAGCATTTTCAGAAATGACTTCAGCCATTCAACACCTTCATCATTGTGCATTAGCAGTTCAGTGGTAGCTGCTTCATCCTTCTGCATTCACACTATTCTACTTTTATAAGTGTCTTGTTCCTGAAGGGCAGTTTAGTATCCAGGCCCCACATGAACAATAAACTCCATAAAGAAACATTTCAGTCCCACCTTAGCCTTTAGTTTGGGACAGAAATAATGCTCCAAACTTACCAATGCCAAAGAGCTAGCCATGCGACTAAAGCAGAAGCATTTCCTACGTGTTTGACTGAGCCACTATAGTCAAAAACAATGTCCCAATGCATATGTATAAAGAAAAGATGCATTCTATATTTGTGTAGAAGGAAGAGGGCCAACTCTGGGTCTGTTTTCCTTTCTTTTAACTTCCTTAGTTCTCTCCATCGGTTCAAACCAATACAAAGGTTTACTGGTGTTTTAGTTGTGATCTATTACTCTCCTGTTTAGCTTTCTCTTTCTTTCTGCCAATCCAGCTCCAGTTCCAGTGTCCACCATTACAACAAAATAAATCCAACAAATCCCTTTCTTTAGGAAAAAGGGAAGATCTTACTCCTCACTCGTTCAGCTTACTTCTCACTGTTAAACTGCTGATCGGTGTGGTGTTTTCACAGTGACATAAGTCTGCCATAAATCAGACCAGTCTTGTCCGACCCAACCAGGGAAGCTGGAAATAGCATTTGGAAATAACCTATTTTGGTGCTGATCATCTAATTTTAAATTGTGGACTACGATCAGGCATATATGTATATAAAAATGAGACTTTTCAAGATGACACAGAAAGTCCGTACAGCACCTTTAAGTAAATTCATGATTATTTTGATTGTATAGAGTTTAAAAACGAAGTAGTAAAGTGCTAATGTTAGAATATAGATGCTAATGTTAGAATGTAGATGCTAATATGGCTACAACTGTTATCCTATGTCCGATACTTACCTCGCTAAGTGTTAGCTAATAACACTATTTTGCTGTTTTTTTTCCTAGTTTCACCTTCATATTCTCATCATTGCCAATCTGAAAGCATCTCAGTTCATGGCATATGGTTCAGTACAACATAAAGAGTGTAAAATAAAGCTTCAGTGGAGAAATTGGACATGTATTCATGTTCATGAATGAATGAGAGTTTAGCTTATTGTCTAGTTGGAGTTACTACACCTCAATGAGGACAGTACACTGTATGTTTTGTCACTTTCTGTGGAGTCTGAGATTTTGCTGGACAGGAGAAATGTATGCATCGTTAAAGCTAGATGTTGGATCTGTTGAACAAACCTTTAATCACCAGAGTGGGTAAAGTATCCTGTGGCCAAAATGAGTAAATAACCAACACTTTACCTGACCTTATTCCACTTATGCATTATTTATATTTCACGCTTTTCTTGGTATCTCATTATAAAAAAAAACTCAGACCAGGAATTCATCTCCCTCTCCTGTGTCCTGTCCCTCGGCTTCCTTCACCCAGGGAGCTTATTGATTACCTGAAGCCAATCACTTGGCAGCAGTGTATCCTCAGAGAGCAGCCAAGCATCATTTCCTCTCTTATTCTTTAATTAGCAATACAACTCACAGGCACTAATCTATGCAACCCTCTCTGATATTCTGTAATGTTCACCGTTTTGATTTCTCTGACCCAACATGGAGTATCACGATTGGTGTGCGCTGATGGAATGCTAATATGTTCTTAGAAAGGGAGTCGCTGTCAAGCTGTATGCAGAGGAGATCAAGCAAGACTTTCTTCTCTCCATACTCACACCTGTACACCTCATTTTCTTTCAAATTAATTCAGGTTTAATGTTGTCCCTGAAAGATGTAATACCCAAATCTGACAGGTGAAGAGACTGCAAAGAGGCAGTCATACAGAGGCACACCTAAATTCATGTCCTTGAGAGTCTTAAGTGAAGAGAATGGAAGAGAAATCACAAACTGTGGTGTGAGTGGTGAACAATGTGGTTTATTTATTTAATGATGCATTACTGTAGATGGGATATCTGTATAGCTGTAAGGAGCAGGCTTTTGCCTTTTTTCCTCAATCACGACACCAATTGTCATGACTGATCTCAGGAGAGAGAACCCAAATGCAAAACCCCGAGACAGAATTTAAAAAATACACAAAGGGTTTTATTAAAGAATTTACAAAAAGATGATTCAGACGTCTGAGGACACAGGGTCCAAGTAGGAAATCCAATGTCGCAGGTCAGGGACAGGCATAGGGTCGAAAACCAGAAAGACAGGATCAAACAGAGTTTCTGGGCAAAGGCACTGACTGGGGACAGGCAGAGTTCAGTTAGGAGGCAGGCTTGAGTCATACACAAAGTAACAGGGAGATAGGCTGAAGCACATGTGAGGGAACAGGCAAAAAAACAGAGTACTCTAGCAGGTTTGGGTCAAAACAATGAGGCAGAGGTACCGGCAAGGCTCAGGAAAACAGGCAGTCAGACACAGTCATAAACAGGAAGGCAGACAGGAACAAACGCTGGTAGGTATCTCATGATGGAAGAGTATGAACTGCCAAACTAAGGAGAGAAGCACACAGTATATATACACACTGGGAGAGGGAGGCAATGAGTCACAGGTGAAACACATTAGGGCAGGGAAGGTAATCACACGAGCACAGGAAGTGAAGACACCAGACATGGCACAGGAGGGAGGATGACAAAATAAAACAGGAAATGACAAGACAAACACAAAAAGAAACTACTGCCTGGGAGCAGATGTGACACTGATAAGTGGTTTACATGACACACAAGTAGAAATCACAGTATCAGCTTGTTAAGGTTGCAATTTAAAGATCCAGTATGTGAGATTTAGGAAGATTTGGAGTTCTCTAATTACAAAAATTGGAAAAAAATAAACAATATATGTCCATTGTGTTATTTTTGCACATCCAACGATCTGTTGATATCCAAGTGTTATTGTCGAGCTGTAGGCTTTTCCCACTGTCCAGAACTGTGAACGCTGATTTTGGCATCTCTGGCCTGACTGGTTGGTTTGTGAACAACTTACAGAGCTGACTGCAACCAGGCAAGAGGCCATGTTTCAGATGAAGTGCTGAATGTGCTTGTTCAAAAAGATGGCCCTCTTTGAAAACTCACATCTTAAAGGTTCACTGTGTAATATTTGTGAGGGGAGAATGAGGCAAGGGCCTAGATGTAAAAGGGGGAATATGAAGGAAGGTGATCCTGTAAGATGTTTCCACAGCATTACCCTCTTACTGAAAATTAAGTTACATTTTACAGTTAACTCACTGGGTGCCATTGACGTCTATAGACGTCAGTCATGTTTTTTAATGGAGGGGGCTGGGGGGGAGGCGATTTGGCGGAGCTTGTCGGTGAAAATCAGGTTTGTAATCATAGAATTTAGTGTACTGATGAACAATATACAAATAAATAACAATAAATGGTGTAACATATATATTATAACGAATAAATAACAGGATCAGTAGGTAGCAGCGGCGCAACAGGAAGTGGTAGAATGAGAGAGAAGATGGTGAAACGAATTAAATCGGAAAAGTTGAGGCAGCTCACGCTCCAAACAGAGTATGTGTCGCTGCAGTTCCGTGAAAAAGAGTGCTGGATCAGTCAAAAAGACGACAAAGATCCTGATCAAAGGAGGGAGCTTCATAAAATCAGCCATAGAGAATCAAAGCAGGCCAAGTGGTGAGCGTCACGGTGGGTCACGGTGCATGGTTTCACCGCCACAGGCCCAGTTCATTCTGGTCAGTCAAAACAAAGCATAGACTCTGTCCTTTCATCAGAAAGGACCCCCCCACACACACACACGTGAATGCTGTTTTTCCCCCCACTCGTTCAGTATATGAACTACTAGTAGTATGAACACAGGACTGTCCAATGTTCAATATAAAACTGTGCAATAATTGGAATCAACAGAACCCCCCATCCCTCACACAATGTGCAACAGAACTGTGCAATATTCAGCACTGGAAATAGTTTTGTTTTATCAGAGAACCACGTTTTTTTATATGTACACATAGCTCTTTTTTATATGCATATTAGTCTATGTTCTATATTTATTCTTTTCAGTGTTTTTGTTGTTTCATAGAAGTAAAGAACTGTTCAGATGTTTGAGGTATCACTAAAGCTACAAATACTGGCGTCAAAGTCACTGTTCTGCTTGACATGCCTCTGCACAAAAACCTGATTTTCTTTGTTTTTGGTCAAAAATGGGTGTTTATGGAACCAGCCCTTGCTCTATTGTGAGTTACTAAAGAACCCAAAAGGCCAGAAAGAAACTTTTTTTTTCCTATTGAACGAAGAAAATCTTCACTTTATTTTGATAGTTTCAATGTTTATGTAGTCATGGAACTCAATATTCTGTGGGTCTTGAAAATCAGTGAAAATGCTCCAAAACATTGGCAGTATGGGACTCTCTGCTCTGAAAATGGCTGGCAGCCAATAAGTTAAGCAAAGTTGACACCTTTTTGCAACTCACTAAATGCAACTACATCTTAGACTGAACCTACTGAACCTATTTTGAAGTAAGTCCTAATATCGTCTAGAATAGAATCTTTACATGATCCATGTCTAATTTGGAATATTGTCATATTTGAAGTAACAGTAGAATGTTAGTGTGCATATAAACATATTGTAACTGATACAGTTCTAAATTTTACAGTGTACTGTCAGTTTTTCTGACACTACTCTCTGTCCGAGGAGCTTCACTGAAATGATGAAGGCCTCTGTGCCTTGCTTCAGGGTCCTTTGGCCAGTGTTAAGGGGGCTGAATATTCTTTGACTGGTATTCTCCAGCTGGTCAGCAACCCCAGAATCAGAATCTATTAGTGTTGTAGTACTTGAGATCGGTCTTGGTCTTAAGACTGGTCTCAAGACCTCTTTTTCAATGTCTTGGTCTCGTCTCAGGTTCATTTTTACTCTGTCTTGTCTCGGTCTCGGACTGTGTGGACTCAGGATTTTAAGATGAGATTGGTCGAAACCACCACTGTTAAGTTATTTGCTCACACATTAGAGTGGAAAGGGATCTATTTCAAAGCAAACAGTTATTGGTTGCTTGATTTGTTTCCCATGGTTCCCCAACAATAGCTGCATAAAGACACACCCCACAAGTGATAACCCCCACCACCACCACCACCACCACCACCACACATGTGGTGAGAGTGAAGGAAGACTAGGAGAAGGTGTTTACATGTTTGGCAGCAGTGATGTCTGCAAACTCATTAGTACTAAAGTTTGGTTTCCAAAACCACAAAAAATACATCTGTAAAACAGCATGCAAAACCAAACTCAGCCAAAAACTGTGACAAAAAAATAAGGCATATACTGTATATTTGTGGGTTTGTTTTGGATGGTGAAGACGTTGGAGTGTTTTGCCATTGCCTTTTATTCAGGCTTGGTATGTTACCATTATTTTAATGCACTGTAATTTTTGAATGAAACAGCTGCTGTTCAGTTGATGGAGGCTAGATTTTTGACAGAAAAATAAACTAAACTAAAAATAAACTAAGAATTGAAATTTCTTACATTGTGGTGCTTTGAAAAAAGTCCAGAGACTGTCAGCAATACAGTTACTGTAAATCTATCTTAAAATAAAGAATTCTTACTTTGTTTACTCTTCTAATAATTTTCTATTATATGAACAGTCTTGGTCTTAGTCTTGACCTGCCTTGGTCTTGGTCTTGATGTGGTTTCAATCCTTAAAGTCTTGGTCTTGAAACCCTGTGGTCTTGGAAATGTCTTGGTCTCAGATGGTGTGGTCTTGACTATAACAGTAGCATCTACCTAACCTAAGAAGGAAGGTTAGACTGTCTGGACATCTCTTTAATGGGATCGTACTTGGGTATCACTCATAACCCCGTGTCACTACCTAGCAAACTTTAAACAGGCTTAGCGCTAAGCCAATTAGCACGACTTTGCATAGTGTTGATCTGCTTTTGACATGGAGTGCACTGGTTTTAATTGCATACTGCTGCACTGGTTAATGCTAATTTAGTAGCCGCCAGGAAAGCTGAGCCCTGAGGTAAACAAAGCAACAGGACTAATATGTCATTAGTGCTGTCTCTATGCACCAGAAGAATGAGTGTTAATCTGCTTCCAGTGAGCACCACATGGTCACGCTTCTGTGGGTTATGCACTCATGTTTTTCTCATAAAATTCATGTTCATCTGTCACTATTACTGTATAGCCATAGTATGTACAGCATATGGTTGATGTAAATTACTCATTAGCGAATAATTCTTAAAGTCCTAAATGACACTGGATGGACTCTTAATCAGCTGTGTTGAGTTCACATCGTCAGGACTGAGTGAATAACTGAACTCACATGCACAGCGTTGAAGGGAGTAAACAGGTTTATTAACAGAGAGAGTCCGGGTTATGACTATGAGGTGAAATGGGATGAAAGTCAGAGAGAGTCTATGGAGGTATGAAGCAATGGTCTGGCACCATACTGGGGTACAGGAGCCCCTTATATGGGCCCCTGATGGAGATCTACTCATGGTGCGGTGCCAGCAGGTGCTGATGAGTCTGAGGGAAGGGTCAGCGGTGATGCAGGGGTGCACCCTGACACACATCTCGCTGTGGTCATTTGCCATGTCAACAAAGTAAAGAATCTCCTTCCTTTAACACGCTTTTCATGTGCCCATAGTGTTGTCTTATATTGTCTAAATTAATAATACCTTTATTTACTTGTTAATCGAACCTTGTCACCCTGACTTGATTATCAATTCAATAAATAGGAATGGAGGCACAGTTTACAAGCAGACTGTTAGCTAGCAATGGATGATGCATCATGCTAATTTTACTTATTAGATTTTTTTCAAAGATTTCAAAGATTTTTTATTGTGAATTCACTAGCTCCACAGGACATACACAGATTTAGATACAGTTTCTCTCACTTTGTTATTGAATGCCCTACACTTAAAAAAAAGAGGTACAAATAGAACAAGAATAAATAAGTTGTATGAAGAATAAACTATTTTTTTGTGTTTAGAATAATATGAAAAATGCTTAAATTGACAGTTGTCTGTAGTTAGTCTGGCAACTTAGGTACTTTCTGTTTCCTGCATTTGTGAGGTTTTCCTCAGTAACAAAAGGCCCTTTTCCACTGCAGGAACTTTTGCAGGAACTTTGAGTATTACCCTGAACTTTGAAAAGCCCCGGTGCTTTTCCACCTAAATTACCCGGGTAAATAACTTTCCCCGAAGAAGTTCCTGGTAGGGAGGTGGTACTTTTCAGATTACCAGGAATTCTTAGGGGTGGGGCTGTGTGCTGGACAACGCCACACTCGCAGCATTTCTGCATTTTGTTCACCCACCACAATTTCATTCATTCTTTATTTCATTTCCACAAGCTTTGTATTTTGATCATTCAGAAAATGGACCAAAAGAGAAGCTACGACAAGAGGACGGATGACGAGGTCCAGGCTCTTTTGAGCGTTTTTGCGGAGGAGGAAATTCAGATGGACTTTGAATCGTAGACACGAAATGAGAAAGTTTGGGGTAAAATTCAAGTAAACTTATGCAGGATTATAAGAAACTAAAGGAGCACAATGGACACAGTGGATCCGACCACCGGACAAACCCATGGTGTGTGTATCACAGAAATAGTCACTGTTTAGTTGGTTCCATGCTGTAAACAGTCACATCAGCTGTTTAGTCCAATGTCGGGTTAAACTAATACTAACTGGTCAACAGTCTGACAATAAAAGGATTTGTGTTGTCGCCGTGAGCTGAACACTGGTTTATTCTTTATGTTTGGGATTTCCACCTGAAATGGACCAGACGAACTCACCTCTTTTTCTGAACCCGGACTCGTTTGTGCCCTGGTCCATGGTCTCCTGCCCTGGTCTATGGTCCTGCCCTGGT
>JAPQRP010000019.1:15171877-15187697 GCA_037367295.1 Apogon hyalosoma | reverse complement strand
TTCTTCCCATGTAAAGACCCTGTGTAAGATGTAACAGAGGCACATACACCCCCACCCCACCACCACCACCACCCCCTGGCTTATAGATGGAGGTCCCTAACCCTATTGCCCACCCTTAGGTGAGCATATTATGCACGCTCTGCACTTAATGTTATAAAAGGTATTTTTTTTGCAATTTATTTTAGGTTAGGTTGTTAATTTTTGCATGATTTTTTAAAATTATTCTGACCCTGCCACTAAAATCAGCCCATTTGAACAATGGAACATTACTACAGTAGCACCTTTCTCCAAAGTGAGAAAAAAAAAGCATATTGATGCATTTTAGAACATTTGACCTAGCATGAAAAATAATAATGCATATTAACCAATGTTGTTGTCACTGACATGTGCCAGACTGCAAAATAAAAAATATGTAATCCAATGTTTATATAGTACATTAGAAAAAAAATGTTTTTTGAGGTTTTTGCACCAAAAAATATGCTCTGTTTACATTACAAATATTTGGTATTTTTGCTAATGACTCAAAAAAAAAAAAAAAAAAAAAGTATGAAGATATTTTTGACATTACTACGATGCTGTGTAGATTACCTACTTTCGATGGTTTGGAAGGGCCTCTCTGGGCGGGATACGGGATGGTTAAAAGTAAAGCAACAAGCCTGCTCTGAAAATAGGTGACTCTAAAAAAAAAAAAAAGAAAATGCGAATATTTGTAAGATGTAACTTCCCACCTCCTCTCACTCACACATGCATACACTCGATATGTTTCCTCGTATCAAGTGCATGTGCCTGGTTTATATATAATTACAGCTATACGACAGTGTATTTTTTCAATATGTAAAGTTTGGAGGAATTAAAGTTTACTTAGATGAAAATACAGGGTGTGCCATTTTACAGCTCTGATGACTGTAAAGACTTTCACACCTTGTTCTTTCTCACTTCCTCTGAGAAAGAGTCAATCTGCCGGTAAAATGAACTTTAAATGAACTGAACCGAAGCCAAAACAGGCATGTACATATAAACAAGAATACCCATAATTCCAAAGCGCCAGGCGGACGGACGGCTGTGTGCAGAGGAGGCAGGCTTGACCCAGATGTCTCCAAGTGCCATTTACCAGTGGATAGCGCTGACAGACGGCCCACATGCTACTGCTAATTCTAAGCCATTAGTCTCCCACACATCCACACACACCGATGCACTCATTTGGCACCAAGCGCCGTTTTATTTACGGAGCATCGTAACCAGTAATTTGGCGCCCAAACAGCACTTCCATCTTCTGAGCTGCCATCTGGACAATCATGTTTTACTCCAAAAAATACCCACCTCACTTTCAGACTTCACTTTCGATCTTTTTATGGATTTTGAGGCGTTTTCTGAGGCTGCGTCGGGATTCATGTTTGACAAACCTTTAACCTGCAACATCCAAAGTTTTCCAAACTGAACAGTGAATCTGCTCAAGTGCAGCAAATTTAAACACTATTGTCATTTTCTACTATTTGATTCTCCTGTTCTTTTTTTAAATCCACTACATTTATTTGATAACAGGAGTTAATATTAAGATGAAAATTTCACACAGTGGGAAATATAACAAGTTTAGCCACACACTCACATTTCAGATGTCCATGAGTTATTAACAGTTCCACCAAATTTTTCCCTCAAAAATTCCCACATATTTTCAGTCCAATAAATGTTCAAATGTTCATTACTTTGCCAAATATCAAATATAAGACAAGTTCACAAATTGAAAATTATTTGTCAACACAACTTTTTCTTCACTTGTTGCCCATTAGTCATGTGAAAATCTGTCAGGTTTGTCCGGTTTCAGTGTTTGTTCGGTTTTCAGCCAGATGGGAAATTGCAAATTATCGTACCAGAAGCTTAAAAGTATTGTATTTTGAGGTAAATTATGGTACATACCCGATTTGACATTGCTCAAGACCATCTGCTTCAGTAAAACATGACTACTGACCATGTATAGTATGTCTTATGTATATTTTCAAATAAACTAACAGCACCTGTGGCGTACAGGCTGAGCTGCTGCATTGAACAGCCCAGAATAATTGGTCCGTCTGGACTTTTTTCTTATTTTGACTATAAAAAGATAAGAAAATATGCTACGAGTGAGTCCTTTTGCCCATTTTTCTAGAACACTTAGAACATTCAAAATCTAGCAGTCATTTACAGTTTAATGCATGTTATAATCCTGCTAAAATGGCTTTTTCTCCAGGTTCTAGAACAGTGAGAGTGAAGTTACAATCATGACCCAATAAAGCCTGTAAAGTGCAAACTCTCAGGTTTTAGAAACCATTGGAGTGTTACCAACTGCATATGTGCAGGGTGTGTCAGTGATGACACGTCAGGATTGAAAAAGTTAATCATCATGGATCAAGGTCCTGTATCATAAATATTTTGCAACTTAAACTGTTTATACAGTAGGAACAAGCATCAGTCAATCCACTTAAATGACTAAGATGTTTACAACTGAAGAACTTGTTAAAAAAAAGCTATTTTTTACAGTTTAATTGGGTTCAACAGTGGCACCTGCAGGTGTACGGCCATACGGCTACAGAGTGAAACTTAAGACAGAGGGAGAGAGAGGGAAGGAGAGAGAGAGAGAGAGAGAGAGAGAGAGAGAGAGAGAGAGAGAGAGGTACATCACAGTACTTATGGAGAGCTCCCTCCCCCTGCTCTTACGTATTGTTTCCTCCATTTTAACCCCCCCAAAATCTTATAGGAAATAATAAAGCGTCTTAAGTTTCTCTTTCACGTTTACAGTCATATGGTCTGCATCCCACAGACTGCACCCCCCCATTCACATAACCCCCCCGGTCCATGCGATCCATGCAATCCGTGCGTACCTCAGAATTCAGGTCTGCAGGTGCACCTGGTCTTGAAAATGCACTTTCTTAATCAAAAATGAAAATCATGTGTCCCTTCAAATTACATGTCACTTGAACTGCTGAAACCTTAATAAACTTTTAGGATCAAAAATCACAATCACGTGTCACTCCACATGTTTATGTTTCTGGTCGGCGTGCTATGTCGTGTGTCACTCTGCGTTGATTGGCTGTAAAGCAGCACATGACACAATGCACAATATCAAGTGCAGTGCAGGATGTATCCTGTTAGTGTTTGCTAATAGCCATGTATTTAATGGGTCAAATTATCATACATTGTGGGATTTTTGGAATTATTGAACGTACAGAGGGTGAAATTATCGAAATTACGATAATCATTGTACGTTTGGCTACACTGCCCAGTTTTCCTGTTTATAAAACTTAATATAATGCAGAACAAAGAAATGCCACTTTTCCACTCATCAAATCAACTCATATAGATGCTGTATTTTTACCTGAAACGCAGAGGTACACTGGGGTACTATTACTGGTACCTGTTCTCTTTGCACAGCAGTTTCCTTTGGGTCTTCTTGTTTCCGCTGCCATTAAAAGCAGATAAATACAGTTTAATTCTCCTGTTGGTGCCCTCGACTACGGTGCTAATGAAGATCTAGAGTTGGTCCCTGAGCTAATATGTGCCAATGCTAATGCTAATGCTAGACGCTGTGTTTGTATTATAATGGGTACAATGCAGAGGTTGGATTTCCCAACAAGGATCATAAAATGAGATAACCTTTAACATTAACATTTATTCGTGCAGATCACAGACTGGTCAGGACAGAATCACTGCTGCATCGATACATAATGTGTCAGTGTGTCACATGACCACACAAAGCTTAACATTTAGGTCTGTAGAAACTGGGTTTTTTCCTGAAAATGTTTTTTTTTAAACACTTTTAAAACATATTTCATGCATATTTTGGTTTTATCCTGTTGTGTGTTGAAGTGTGGTCAGAATAACTTGGTTAACTCTTTCAAGCCTGACGTGTCATCGCCGACACCCTGCACATATGCAGTTTGATTGGCTGTAACTCTTTCACTGTTTGTGCAATTTGAAAAATTCCAACAGTTTCTGAAGCCTGAGATGTTGCGCTTTATAGGCTTTATTGAGTCATTACGGTAGTTCCTCTCATGCCTGTTCTAGAAGCTGGAGAAGAAGCCGTTTTAGCAGTATTATAACATGCAGTAAATTGTTGCTAGATGTTGAAAGTTCTGAGTGCTCTGGAAAAATGGGCAAAATGACTCACTCACCGGATATTTTCTAACCTTTTTATAGTAAAAATAAGAAAAAAAAAAAAAGTCCAGATAGACCATTTTAGGCTTGGGTCTAAAGGTTTAAAGCCCAGACCTTATGGTGGCCTTAGACTTATGCCCAGTACTCTGTGTATACTACATTTAGCTGCTAATGCATTTGCTCCGTCACTTCAGTAAAGGATGTGACAACTTCTTTCACCACTTGAAACATCACACCTCTAAACATTTTATACAAAACTTAACACTATTATCAGTGAAGGTGTAATTTATTGCTGGGCCTTTGTGTTAAACCGCATCAGACTGGCACTGCATTTCCATTTTTAGATCCAGTTAAAGTCACTCAGCCCACATGTAGTTTGGACGGAGAAGCGCCTATTTCTGATGCTCAGGACGTTTTGCTGCTTCCTCTCCAGTGTGTTTTACATTCAGGTCTGCTGCAGTGGACACGGCTGGGATTAGAGCAGCAGCAGAGTGGACTCAGTGTCCTTTTCTGTCAATCTTTAATGTTTTCAATCTAAAATAAAAGCGCTTTCCTTCATATGAGTACTTTTCATTCCTGTAAAGGTGGGAACACACTTAACAAATGTCAGGCCGATTATCAGGGTAATGGAGTTTTTTCAGATTCAGTCCTCACAGGTTGTTATTACAATTTATTTTTTTTCCCGCATTGTCTAATGTTTGATAGAAGTGATTACCGGTGTCATAACAGCTGAAATACCATATATAAATACAAGATGGGAGGAAGAGAGCAAAAAGGATAGCAGTGTGAAATAAAATGGTTAAAAATGACTGAAGAACAGCTGGAAAATGACACACGTGCACAATAAAGCAGTGGAGGTCGGAATAAGAGCTGTTGGCGCAGATTCATTTGAGCAGAATCTTGATAAAAATGTCTGAATTCCAATGACAAACCTGGCTCAATGAATGTAACAAAGGACAATCCATCTATTTCCCTTAAAAAAAAGAACCCTTCTTTCTACTGTATTTTGTTGTTAATTGAAAGATTTTCACTGGGTTAACAAACAAACAACAACAACAACAAAAAAAACACAGTATGAGGTCAAATCAGCAAATTCAACTCTCCTCCATGATGTTGTCTAGTGTTTCCTGTTCTCCAACATTGAACACAACACACCAAAATACTCAAAACCAAAAGGAGAACTTTGTGAAACGAGTTTAAGGGTCTTCAGTCCTACCTTGTCTGACCTCTCAGATTTCTGATTTAAACCAAAACTCTAGGTGTGAAACCTCCCCCATACCAAACAGGAGGGTTCATTCCTGCAGAATCCAAACTGTGGATGAATGCTTTTTATAGAAGGGTCAAACCTTCAGACCGGTTACGAAGAAGCAGAGGAAGAAGTTGTGAAAAAAAGAAGAGAGAGAAAATGAGCCTTGGTAGAACACGAGGAGCTGAAGTGATGAAGTGATGAAAAGTGAACATAAAAATACAGCAATTTTTAATGTGTTTCCTGAGGCGATAAGAGGGACCAGCCGATGAATCTGAACATAAGGAACTCAGCAGCTGCATAAAAATCATAAAATACTGTCAGTTCATCCAACAAAACGTCTGCCTGTTGATTTAACAACACACCGTCGTCACACGCTCGTCGACAAACTAATCAGAGGACTGAGAGACACCGCTGGAAGCACAGATGTGATGAAAAAGACCAAAATGAACCAAATATACGCAATAACTTTATCACTGTTCTGAGTCTAAATCCACCCCCTGCTTGAGTCTGAAAATGACTACACCTTCAGAAAGCGACTAATAGAACAGTGATTTGTCTTTGAATGTCCAGATGTGGATGGGACATGAGTAGTTCGGGGGCCTGTGTATAACAGAGCATCACTGGTCACATGCAGAACCACATGAGGCTCTGACAGGGTTTGTTTGAGTTTTTCAACCTGACTAAAACGTCAATATCTGTTTAAGTTTGTGCCCTATTTAGAATATTTTTACAGCTTTGTCTGGCTGTCATACAGTCACATGGGAAACTAAAACCCTGAAGACTCTTCAAAAAAAGAACAATTCAACAGCCTGTTTTACTGTTTCACTGTGAGGTTTTAATACATTATTTCAGATTCACGGCTGTGGATTTACAAAGTAAAATGACTGCTCATATGAGTCTGGTTTAGAACAAACTACTTCACAGGTTTCAGGTTGACCCACTGGAAACTTATTGACATCTTATTAGAGGCATTAATAATAATTAGATATTTATTTATTAAAACAAATTTGATGGTGTAGAGTTGCCTTCTGTATTAGTACTAAAATATAATATCATTACAGTTGGAGATTCTCAAACAGGAAGTGGCCAGTTGGTCTTTTTCCATCTGTACAGAGCACATTTTTGTATATTTATTGATTTTTATGCCCGTTATCACCGGCACTGATGCATTTTACCACAGCTGTGTTATATGAGTCTGTTTACAGATAAGGAAAAAAAGAAAAAAATTGTGGTGACTTCCAAATCTAACCTTTCCCAGGTGATTTATCACTGTTTACCGTTATATCATCTGCATTTTGCAATTCTCAGTTAAAATCTGGTATTTTCCTATATTTAATTCTCTGATCATGTAGATGTTCATTAAAAACTCAAAGTTAATTCAAAGGTTATTATATTAGAGCAGAGAAAACTGAAGAAAAAGTGACCTTTTCAACTAAATCCAACATTAAGTGAACATAAAAACAAGTGTCTACAACCACTGTTAATTGTCAGAATGCATGGGTTTAACTGGTGAATAAATGACAGTGTTTCCATGTTCACTACGGAGCCTCTGAACGTCTATGTGAGACATACTTGATTAGGGTGGAAAGACGACAAACTGCATTTTACCTGAATTCTTGACATGTATTGACAGGATTAGTGGTTCAGGAGTTATTAATCATGTGTAGATCAGTCGATGGTTTTGGTCGTCGGCAGCTGTTTAGGTCTTCGGGGTTAACACATTCATTTGGGTTTAATAACAGTAATGCTGTGTAATGTATAAAGTCTAATTACATTTCTGTTTAACAGGCACACTGACAAACCAATAGGACTAAATACTATCATCTGCTAATGATAGTTAATGACAATGATTACTCCAACAGCAGACCGAATATTAGAATTAAGCAATTTAGGCAGCAAATTCATCATATGATCCTCTGATGGTCTTGTTAGTGTCACTCTTTGAACACTACTACTAGAGCTGTCAGAAAAGAAAAAAAAACACTTTTCATTCAGCAATCGTGAACTGAGGGCGTTTGACTCAGCTGAGGCAGCTGTCAGTCAAAGCCCACACAGCAGACACACACCTGTCAGTCAAAGCAGCCACGTCTTTAATTATCTGTAACTTTAATCTTTAATATAAACTAAACGGTGAGTTATTTAAACATTCACTCTCTGTAAAGTTAACATGAAAACAAGTTTTTTCAAGATTCAAGAGGCTCAGTAGTTTTTATTGTCATATGCACAGGATAAGTCATAGCAGTTACACCATAAAATTACTTCAACAGTAGAATAAAAGGTACATATATATATATGTTTAGAAATAATTACATTTGGTGACCAGGTAAGAAGATTATATCCCTTTCATGCATGGTGCACGGTTATTCAATTAAAACTTCAGTTGAAACTACAATATTTGCAACAAGTGGTTCCAGGCACAACAAACCCCGCCCCTCGCACATATTGTAGCTTATTTTGGCATCGATCCAGCTGATGTCATCATGTCTGTGCGTGTGCTGATGTCAGCATATCAATTGCCTCTATACATGTGTCAGGTTTGAAGTAAATTGAAACAAAATTGATGTTTTATAGACATTTGAAATTTTGCCCATTATAAGTTAATGGGAGAAAAAAAAAAGATTTTAAAAAGTCATAAAAAATTTGAACTTTGACCTGCTTTTCCCAAAATGTAATCACATCTATTCTGGGTCACTAACGATATATAAACCAAATTTGGTATGAATTCAACCAATAGTTTTGCTGCTAGAGCACAAACAAACAAAACAAACAAACATACAAACTAAACCAAAAACAATACCCTTTGCCCCCCCCACACACCCCCCTTTAGGGGGCGGGGTAATCATTAGTCCAATAGTGTTAAAGAGTATGACAATGCAATACCTTGATTACCACATGGATTACCTGATAATTAATGCTTCTGTTATTTGAATACATTATCAAGTCATTAATGTGGTTACTGATGATCCACATCAGTCACAAATTCCCTGTTTACTAACACATTTATGCCAAATTAACCATTAATCTACATTCAAAACATTGATATGCAGTATTTGACTGAACTGAATCTAATTAGACATGTCTGATCATTTTAATAATAATAATAATAATAATTGATTAGATTTATATAGTGCTTTTTTATTAACGCATACTCAAAGCACATACAGTGGATCCATTATTCATTCACTCACACATTCACCCTTTGGTGGTGGTAAAATACATATGTAGCCACAGCTGCAGACTGACAGAGGCGTGGCTGCCATTTCACACCTTCAGCCCCTCCGACCACCACCGAACATCCATGCGCATCCATACACCAGTGTGAGTAGAAGCACTGGAGGCAAGTAGGGTGAAGTGTCTGCCCAAGGACACAACAGCACATGACTGGGACAGAGCGGGATTCGAACCGCCAACCCTTCAGTTAATGGACGACCCGGTCTACCTCTTGAGCCATGGCCACTCCATTTTAGATTCTTCATAATTCATGCATGAAGTGGATGTACAGGAAGTCAGAGGTTAAGGTCCATAGTTCAGTCCTATATGTCCAGTACAAACACAGCTGATCCTGTTCATTGTACATGTCTAGTGTTGCTCATTGTTTTGTCCCAGGCTGTAAACCTGGTAAAGTGTTGTTTCAGTCAGATGATAGATGCGTGTCCATGCTTGAAGAGCAGGTCGTTTGTTTTGTCCACTTTAAGGCTTCATTGAATCCTGAGCTTTAACATCTTCCACTGTGAAAGAAAAAAAAAAAAAACAACAAAAAACGCTGACCTCTGATCTCATCTTGCAGCTACAAATGATACAGTAAACCTGTCACTTCTGTTTTACCCAGTCTGCATTTTATCTGCAAAGAACGGCAGACTAGACGGAGCATTCTTCATCATTTATCAGCTGGGATGGAAGCAAACAGACTTTTTTTTTTTTTTTTTTAACTTTTTAGCCCACCGGAGCTGTTGTGAAGGTGCTGTGTCTGGTGTTGTCTCAGTCGTCATTTTTGTCTTTGGCAATTTCTTCAAACATCTCCTCAGACGAAACTACTGGTCAAGTTAATTTCAAATATATATGTATGAGTGACAGCTCATCAATAGAGGGCAGTAGGGCGCCGCCCCACCTGTCTCACATGAAGAAGAAGACGATAGGGATCGCAATCGTTTTTTCAAGTAATTTAACAAAAACATTATTTAAATAAATGAGCTACACATGATACAGCCCATAACCACTGTGCATAATCTGCATTCACGTGTAGTTTAAAAATGTTTTCAGTCGTTTAATGAGCAGTCAAGTCACCTGTTTCTTGTTTGGGGTGCAATAATCTACCCCCCCAGGCTCTCCACATACTAGAACACACTCTGCTTTTAAATAACCTGTCCTACCTCCACCCCTGGTCTAAATGCATTGTCCATATTATCAGTGGAAAACATACTTGTCAGGGGCATGTCTGACTTTAACAATAGGAATAGAAAAACGTGCATGTTTGAAGGACAGATGGGAGAAATTTATATATAAAAATACACGACCGAAAACACATGTACATGTATCCTAGTGGTGACGTGATTATAGTGAAGCGGAAAACTGACTTAGGTGCCGTTCAGACACCAGGTCTTAATGCGAAATTTGGATTTTTTGGTGAAATCCACTTTTTTTGTGTGCTCGTTCATATTACACATTAAATGCGACTTCTATCAGTTTTGAGTATGAACTGAATGCGACCCTCAAGTGACCCCGAATGACCACACAGACACGCACTTACGGAGGTAAACATGTGTTTCCTGTTTTCCCCGCTGCTCCTCCTCCTTTGACGCAGAATTGTGAAGTATGTCGCATTTCAATGATGTAAAGGTCGGATAAATGCGACCTGGCCGCTCAGACTGAAGTCGCACTGCGAAATATAAGATATGTATCAGATTTACGACCGCATATGAAAGTGGCCTGGGTCAGACTTGAAAAAAAATCAGGTTTGTGCTGTTCAAACTGTCTTTAACAGATCAGATACAGGTCACATATGGGCAAAAAAAATGAGATTTGGGCCACATTTGCCTGCAGTCTGCATGAAGCCTAAAAGTATGTCCTGGTACCTGTTTGACAACACCTACAGCAGGGGTTCTTGAGAGCCACTATCCTGCATGTTTTAGATGTTTTCCTCTTCCAGTCTACCTGATGGTCATTATCAGACTTCTGCAGAGCTTGATGACAGGCTTATCATCTGAATCAAGTGTGTTGGAGGAGGGATACATCTAAAACATGCAGGATAGAGGCTCTCAAGGACCAGGACTGGACATCCCTGACCTACAGCATCCAAAACAATAGAACAACCTGAAAACAGAGCCAAGAGTTTGGTGCAGGAGTCATTCATTTCCTGTCAGACTAGTTGAATTACAAT
This sequence comes from Apogon hyalosoma, assembly GCA_037367295.1. Lineage (NCBI taxonomy): Eukaryota > Metazoa > Chordata > Actinopteri > Kurtiformes > Apogonidae > Apogon > Apogon hyalosoma. The sequence continues at coordinate 15,176,943 of JAPQRP010000019.1, read as the reverse complement.
ATGCTGCAAGTTAATTAAGAAACTTCTGCCCAACGACGGTGAAAAAATGATCAAGCACTGCAGCTTTAGATAAAAAATCATCCACACACACAGCGTTACACCAACACTGGACACTAATCTCAGCCTGATAAAGATAGAAGCGACAGTACTTCACCTGAATGACAACTCCATAATGAACTTGGCAAAATACATATTTAAATAAAGAAAGAGTCAACTCTCTGACCAATCAGTGCTCTGCAGTGTTTACACGGCACGTTTTAATATCTCTAACCCCGTCTTGGAACCTCGGAAGAGCAGATACCAATACACTAGTACCGGGTACCAGATTCCAGGTTTTTTTACATAATGCAAAAAGGTCGAGTCGAGTCGAGTCACACCGGTAACATGTAGCGGAAACACAGCAATAGAGACAAAACCTGACAACCTCGAAAATTCAACTTGTTATTGATTCTTGATGGAACATGCCAGTCAGATACAAGGATATTGGTCCTATTTTTCGTTCTTGATGTAATACCGTATCTGAACCCCCCCCCCCCTTAAAAAGTGCCTTGTCCTTAATGACTGTAACGACCTTTGACCCCTCCTGGGTTATCCTTGTCAGCTGCGACTAACTACAGTGTGACGGGCCGATTTGACGAGGCTGCGGCTGTGAGATGACAGCTGTATCACGTCGAGGCGAACGTGGTGGCGTTCCGCAGCAGGAGGCGCTCAGGATTTAAATGATCACCCTGGAAGAAGAAGGTAAAAATCCCATTTAGGATGTTGGGAAGCAGCTACCTGCAGAAACATGAAATATTCATCTCATGCATATTTGGAGGAAAGCTCTTTAGATGAATGTCACCGTTTGTTACAGCACGAAAACAAAGATCAGTGGACCCCCCCCACAATCCCACGTAAAACCCAGACTTTATTCAGCGTTTGTCTCCTGCTGATTTTCACCAAACACGACTCGGGGTGAGTGTGTTTGTGTTTCATCCTCCCTGTGATTACCCAAACTCAGTCGGACCGACACACACCTTCTGCTGTCTTCTCTGCTACGGGTGAATAAATCCCTTTACACATCCCGCCGTTGCCTCTGTCAGCGGTCTGCAGCTCAGCCACGTCTCAGACATTTTCATTTGTCACCGACGTGGACGCTCACTCAGACCAAAACGTCTCAGTCTGTCTCATCTGCTGAATGAATACACTCGTCAAACTTCATCTTTTATTATGGTAGAAACTGAACACACACCAGAGTCATTATACTTCTAGTCTTTGTTTTGTTTTGTTTTGTTTTTTATTCCTGTTGGGTTTTTTTTTAATGGAATTCTGCATTTTAAAACATGTCCCTGTGGTCTACATAAATTGTAAATGCTCTGCTTGGGTCTGAATTCTTCATTCATTCAACTCCACAGGTCCATCTTCAACCCTATTTCTGACTAATGACACCAGAAAGGTCATTTTGAGCGCTGGCCCTTTAAATGCAAATGAGCCACTTCATACATCACCCCCTCCAGGTTGTTGACCGTGCTTTCTGTCCCATTCAACCACTTGTGTTTGTTAATTCAACCAACAACTGAACATTTCAGGTAATCAGTTCGAAGTTTGGACATATTTTCCGTATGGACTACAACTGCTGCAATTATGGCGTACTGTTATGGCGAAATGTTCGTCGGAAGCCTTGACCTTATATGTGCATATGTCCCGACATAACTAGTTACAGACATAAGACATTAAGTAGGAATTGAAACAGGTTGTAGAAATCCACTCGATTTTTGTTAAAATGAATATAAAGATAGCTTTGCAGCACCTGGAGGGTTCAAATTCAAAGTTTTGGACTATTAGGGTCCCAATACACAAATAAATGAACCAAAGACTAATAAAAGTGGGTTTAGCTAAATATGACCCCTTTAAAATAATTCAGGTTGTTCTTGTTAACCACAGTGGTAAGGAAACTTTGTAGATGTAAACATTTTAATAATGTAATTTAACTTTTTTCACTGTTATTGTTATCATGTTACTGGTCCGGCCCAGTTCAGATCATATTAAGTTGAATGTGGCCCCTGAACACCCTGAACACCCTGAACACCCTGAACACCCCTACTTTATCTCATGGGTCTTGACAGTCGTGAATGTAATTTACAACTTCACTGGTCATTGGAACCATATAAGCCTTTTAAAACTTCAGCCTTTCTATAGCTGTGGATGTATGTCATGACCTCTTCAACAGTTTCAACGCTGGTGGCGGTAGATTTGCTCGTCCACATGGTCCGTGAACCTTAAACACAGCTCAGTGTTGTTGTTTCTGCATTTAACAAAACTACCAGCCAGCCTCACCTTCTCACCTGTTCAGTGGAAACATTGTTGGTGTTGCTGAGCTTCTCCTTCCGGGCATCGAGGCTGGTGTTGAACTCTCCTCCACCACAGCCGCCAGTTCAAACACTAACACACTTGGCACAGAAGATGTTTACACATATCCTGGCTGGCAGCTAATTTTCATCCCTTGTTAAAAATAAAAAAGCAATACATGTTCCTGCGATTCTCATATTTGACTTCACGTCTTCGCCAGTGTGTGCTTTGGTGCCCCGGGGCACAAACATTGAAGCTTCCCCTTGTCCACACAGACAGAAATACAGACGGCGTGGGAGGGAAGCGAGGGGAGCAGGAGGCGTGGGCGGTGGGCTTGCCCGTCTGGGGGTCCCGTCTGCAGGGAGAGGAATTGTTAGCTATCCATCCAGCAGAGCCGCTGGCATGTTCTATCTATGGCAACACAACAGACACTGCAGCGATCCAGGTTGATGGTTTCTCCTGGCCTCAGAGGGCTGCTGCTGCTGTGGAGAAGGAGGAGGAAGAGGAGGAGGAGGAGGGAGAGGAGGAGGCCAGCATCCTGGATCTCCAAACCGATATCTAGGGAGCTCTGACTGAAAAACCCAACCTCCAAACAGGAAAATAACGTGCACTACGTGGGCTTTCCTAGTCTATCCGTCCTCTGTTTACTTGTTGATTACTTTCCATTGTCTTTTCTGGTATTGAATTTTAAATGAATGGGTGTTTGTATCTATTATAGGATGAAATCAATATCCTTGATTTATGAAACAAAACTAACACGAGGCACACGACATGAATTTAGCAATGATTTGACTAAAAATCAAAACTTAAGTACAATATGTCAGATGTGAATAAAAACACAATGACAAGTGGTTCCAGGCACAACAAACCCCGCCCCTCGCACGTATTGTAGCTTATTTTGGCATCGATTCAGCTGTTGTCATCATGTCTATGCATGTGCTGATATCAGCATAGACATAGATGGCAGAGACAATTTTGGGCCATTCTAAGCAAATGGCCAAAAAAAAAAAAGATTAAAAAAAAAAAAAAGGTTGCAATATGTGTAACGTGTAAATGGAAACAGCATAGAATGATTTACAAAACTCATAAACCCATATTTTATTAACAAAAAGACTAAACTACATATTGAACTGAGAAAATAAACATAACTTTGACCACATTTTACTTTTTTTATGGTTGAGATTATATGTGGAAATATTATAATCATAATATTATTATTTTTGTCCATATTGCCCAGCCCTAATATGTCTGTGACATGTTTTTCTGTGATTCAACAACATTAAATCAAATCAAGAAAATGATCAGCTAAAGCAAACATGATAATTAAAGCCCATAGTGGTGGAGGTCTACAGTACAGCAGGAAAGTAATGTTCCATTTATTCATTAGTGTATGAAATGCACTAATAAATAAATAAACTTGTCTTGTCTAATGGAGCAGACAGGTCTGATATAGTGCAAATGAACAGTTTACATCTGGCCTGTTTCTACCATTGTATTCTCCTGTTTCCACATTTCCATTACACTGTGCTGTAGCTGCACAACCGCAGACAATAAATGATATAGATCTGATCATGTCCGCACTGACTGAAAAGAAGCAGATTCATATCATGGGACAGAATGGCATTTGACTTTTTGTGTGTGTTCATTGAGATAAAATAAATGGGACTGAAGTGTGTTGTGTCCTCTCCGTCTTCCCTTCACCCTCCTCAGCCTCAGCAGCTGTGCATACAGAGCAACATTCAGCCGGCCAAATCCATTCTGCTCTAATTAATGAGAGAATCAGCCACCTCAAATACCTGAGTGTTTGTAGAGATGTCCAGAACACAGCTGCTCATTCCCCAGAGTCCATCTGCACTAATGACAACACTAAACTCCTTAATATGTGCCTTTTTATAGGGCCAGTGTACGAGATTTATATCTGCAGAAATAGACTGTAATACTAATTAGTGTTTTAATCACTTGAAATAAGGATCTAGTCAAAGGGTTCGTATTTCATTAAACCCACTTTTATTAGTCTTTGGTTCATTTATTGGTGTATCTGGACCCGAATAGTTCATACAGTTTGAATTTGAACCCTCCAGGTGCTGCAAAGCTATCTTTAGATTCATTTTGGTAAAAATTGAGTGGCTTTCTACAACCTGTTTGAATTCCTTCTTAACCCTGTAAAGCCTGAACCATTAAATCACTGACAGAAAATTCCAGTTCTGTTGAAAGTTCAGTTCAGTTGAAACTGGAGCCTTTATTGGTCCTTCTGAGCAACCCCCCTTTTTTTTTTTCAAATATCAATTTCCATGTATGAGTTTCAGTTTTATATCATATTTGATACATTGGGTCTCAATGCTCAAATATTATATTATTATTTTTGGAGAAAAAAATATCACAGTGATCATGTAGAGGACTTCGAAGCTCATGTATCAAATATGATATGTTTGGTGTTATAGGGTTCATTTGTTATGTCTATAACTAGTTACATCACGACATTTGCACATATAAGGTCAAGCCTTCCGACGAGCATTTCTCTGAGTACGACAGAATTGTTTATCAGCAGCAGCAGTTGTAGTAAAAACTGAAAACATGTCCAAAGTTCGAGCCAATTACCTAAAATGTTCAGTTGTTGGTTGAACGGGGCAGAGCAGCAGTCAACATTCTGGAGGGGGTGGAGCCTGAAGTGGCTCATTTGCATTTAAAGGGCCAGTGCTCAAAACAACCTTTCTGGTGTCATTACTCAGAAATAGGGT
>JAPQRP010000019.1:15153909-15171777 GCA_037367295.1 Apogon hyalosoma | reverse complement strand
CTATCAGTGCACGTCTTTGGATGGTGGGAGGAAGCCGGAGTACCCGGAGAGAACCCACGCAGACACGGGGAGAACATACAAACTCCCACCGACTGGTGTTGGAATCGAACCCAGGACCTTCTTGCTTTGAGGCATGAGTGCTACCCACTGCACCACCGTGTCACCCCACAACACATAACAATTAAGATAAAGTACATTCTGCTCAATACCTCTCAAACAGGAAATATTAACATTCAGATGAATAATCAACACCATGGCCATTAAAGTGGGTTTGTTGTCCAACATGTGTGTGTGAATGAGGGATGCACATCAAAGCAGTCCTGGTCCTCCCTCCAAGCACAAAAGTATGTAAGTGTATGAAAGGAAGCAGCTTCAGTTCAGTGCTGCGTGTGTGAATGTGTGAGTGTATGCGCTAGGGGGCAGTCCAGTGTCTCTCCAAATGCAAGAAAAAAGTGTGTATGTAAATGTGTATTTCAGTGCGGCTTCAGTTCACTTCAGTTCGCACTAATACACATGAATCAGTTAGTGTGAATGATGAGGTGCCATGTGTAAATGTTACCAACAAACTGCCGAAGTCACGTCAAGGATGTTGGGTGTATGGCGGGATAAACCTCATCAGAGACTTAGCCCGGACTCACGGAACAGATGCGAGGTTCTCTACCGGTCGGCGGGAAACAGGAACCCGGGTTGTTAGCCTTTTTTTGTAGCAGTCACAGAAGGAAGGCGAAATCCCACTACTATCGCTCCACGGAGTGATTACACTGTTGTTCAAACGGTACTACGTCGGTGTAAAACTTTTCTATTACTTTGATCTACACGATAAACATGCACGTTAAACGCACTTGACACTCTTTCCAATGTCTTCATCCGTGTAGTCCATCAGCGCGCCGCCATTACAGCTCCACCTGGACGATAGCAACAGGTAGCTTAGCCACAGCTCACTTCGGTGTTCGAACTACCAAAGAAAACGGGGATTTAAACGTAACTGTTTTACTGACCTCCAGCCTAGACATCCAATAAGACTGTTCGCTAAACTTTACTTTCTCCGGCTTTTAACACAGTGTAACTCTCCCATTGCTGCACCTCCGTTCACACTTTTTTCATCATCCTCTTCTGCACGAGCACGTCCCTCTCCCTCGTTCACGAGAACTCCCTGTTTCTTAAAGCAACAGCGCATATTTGTACCTGCAACATGTGTTACTAAATGTTTTGTGCCTTTGAAGTTCTAATCCGTAATGCACATGTATAAATGATACGTTTTAGTATTCAGTAAAAACCTATAAAAACTCACTTCTGTTGTTTTGTTTTAGTCTGTCATTTTACCTAAAACACAGTAAAGCAAAACCTGATCTTGCCAGATCTTGAAAGTAGAAGTAATCCTGAAAAAAAAGGACATAAGCGTATACTGTAACATCCTTGACACAAAACGTGGACTCAAATGTATGACTCCAAAAATTAAGATTAAACAAAAGTATTTTAATATTCCAAAAGTGAAGAAACAAAAGGCGCTCTCAATACAAAGTACAACTTCAAAAATCAGTACAATAACAAAACTAACAAACATGAAAAACCTGGCTTGAACGCTTGACGTGAACACACTGTACAAGATGAACTGGCACAAGATAAAGGGAGATAGGGACTATTTCTACATGAGGTAGGGAACACAGGTGACACCAGTCAGGGGTGGGGCTAACAATCACACTGGCAGGAAAAATCACACAGAGGAAGGAAGTCAGGGTCTGAAATGAGAGGGAAGAGATATGTACAAAATAAAACAGGAAGTGCAAGACAGGACCACATGTGAATGACTCAAAAAACAAGGACAAAACACTGAAACACCCAAGACGAGACATGAAACACTAAACATTAACATGGCTACACTAACACAGTTGACGAGACATGACAGTACTCCTTCTACAGCTGACTCCTGACAGCCCAGGAGCCTCTGGGTGGTGCGAAAAAAAAGTCCCTGATCACAGTCTTGTCTGTGATAAAACGCATTGTGATCCAAGAGCACTTTTCCGGACCGTAACCTTCTGAGTCCACTAAAAACTGTTTCCCATGGCCCCGATTGCGGACTGCCAGGAGCTTCCTGACAGTAAACACTGGACCATTGTCGACCATCGGGGGGGGGGCAGGCACCAGAGCACTTTCCTTGACAGGCTTGAGCTTGCTGACATGGAACGTAGAATGAACCTTCAATGACCTGGGCAGTCACAAACTGACAGAAACAGGATTAACAACCTTAGATATAGGGAAAGGACCCACCAACCTCTGTGGCAATTTCCTGAAATGGACTTGAAGGGGCAGATCTCTGGTGGCAAGTCACACACTCTTTGGCCTGGCCTGTAGAGAGGAGCGGTCACCGTCATCGGTCAGCTGTCCCCTTCATACGAGCTGAGCTCTGGAGGAGCATCAGCCCATATTTGGTGACAGCGCCTCATCATGGCGTGGGCCAAGGGAACTGTGACCTCCATCTCATTCACTGGGAAAAGGGTTAGGGTTAGGGATGGTAGCCATTGACACACTGGAAAGGCAAGAGACCTGAGGCCACTGTGGGGAGGGTATTATGGGCGTATTCCACCCAGCTAAGGTGGTCACACCAGATGGTCTGGTTCTGGGAGACGAGGCATCGGAGACCGGTCTCGAGCTCTTGGTTGAGGCATTTGCTCTGCCCATTGGAATGCAGGTGGTAACCGGAGGACATGCTGATGGTAGCACCAAGGAGCTGGCAAAACTCTTTCCAAAAATGTGAGACAAACTGGGGTCCTCTGTCTGAAACAATATCACTGGGGAAACTGTGGATCCTGGCAGCAGGTGAAGCTGGCCCATCTGGGCCCAATGGGAGGTCTTATTGTGGACACAAACCAGACAGGCCACTAAATACTCAGTGACAGCCGTTTCTATGGCTGGCCACCAGAACCGCTGTTTGATAACAAACATTGTTCGCTTTACCCCTGGATAATATGTGAGCATGGATGTGTGAGCCCAGTGGATTACCTTAGAGTGTAGTGACATGGAGACAAACAAACAGTTACATGAACACCCACTAGGTGCTGGACTCACACCATTTGCCTGCTTCACATCCAATTCTATCTACCAAGATACTGCTCCAGCCACCCTGTTCAATGGAAGGATTGTTTTGGGTTCTTTGGCAACAGGTTTAGCATCATAAAGGCGGGACAGAGCATCAGGTTTAGCATTTTGTCAGCCTGGTCAAAAGGATAGCGTGAAGTTGAACCTGTTAAAGAACAGAGTCCATCTGGCCTGATGTGAGTTGAGTCTCTTAGCTTTCCTGATATATTCCAGATTTTTATGATCTGTCCACACTAAAAATGGCTGCTCTGCCCCCTCCAACCAAATCCTCCACTCTTCCAATGCTGCCTTGACAACCAACAGTTCCTTGTTTCCCACATCTTAATTCTTTTTGGCTGAGGTCAACTTATGCAACAGATAGGCATGTTTCCTGTTGTCCTTGGCTGACCTCTGGGACAATACTGCCCCAATGCCCTCGTTAGATGCGTCCATCTCAACCAAACTGTCACTGGGGGTCAGGTACAGTAAGCACAGGCACCATTGTGAACCTCTCCTTAAGGCACTGGAAAGCCTTCTCGGTGTGTGTGTGTGTGTGTGTGTGTGTGTGTGTGTGTGTGTGTGTGTGTATGTGTGTGTGTGTGGGGGGGGTCCACTGAAAAGATACCTTGGAAGAGGTGAGTACATGCAGGGGTGCAGCGACAGAACTGAAGTTTCAAATTAACTTTCTGTAAAAATTTGCAAATCCCAGGAACTGTTGTACCTTTCTCCAGCTGTCCAGGGTTGGCCAATTGGCCACAGCACTGACCTTAGCTGGGTCCATTTGTACCAGGTTCACAGAGATGACATGGCTTAGGAAAGAGACAGTGGCTACATGAAAATCCCACTTTTCAGCCTTGACGTAGAAATGGTTCTCTAACAGTTTCCAGAGGACTTTACGAACATAAGTTACATGGGTCTAAGTGTCTGGAGAAAAAAACAGAATGTCATTAAGGTACACAAACATACATACATTCAAAAACTGTCAACACATCATTGACAAATGTTTGAAATACAGCTGGAGCATTGCACAGTCCAAATGGCATGACCAGGTATTCATAATGTTCATTAGGAGTGTTAAAACCTGTCTTCCATTCATCTCCTTCTCTAATCCTGATGATATAAGCATTCCTTAGATCTAGCTTGGTGAAGACTGGTTTCTTGAAGCAGTTCAAATGCAGAGGAGATCAATAGGAATGGGTATCTCTTTGTTAATGGATATGTCATTCAATGGGCTATAGTCAATGCACTGCCTAAGTGAGCCATCCTTCTTACCCACAAAGAAGAAGCCTGCACCAGCAGGGGAGGAGGACGGACAGATTATTCCCATCTCAAGCGAAGAGGTGATGTACTCATCCATGGCTGCTTTCTCTGGCCCAGAGATGGAGTAGAGGCGCCCCTTTGGGGATGGGTGCACCAGGCAACAGGTCGATGGCACAGTCGAAGGGTCAATGAGGGGGGAATGACATGGCTCTTGTCTTGCTAAAAACTTATTTTAGGTCATGATAAATCTGGGTAATCAGAGTTGTTGTCTAAGCTGAGTTCAGTCATGGGAGTCTCAGATGTCAGTCCGTGTCTCATGACTAACTTTACATGAATGTTCACACTGACTTCCCCATGCCTCAATCTTGACTGAGCGCCAATCGATGTGAGGGTTGTGGGGGTTTTTTAGCCACAGTAAGCTGAAAACCAGTGGATGCTGTGCTGAGTCAAATAAATGAAACTGCATGATCTCCATGTGGTCGTTGCTTAGTGTCACCTGAATAGGTTCAGTATAATGAGTCACTAAAAAGTAGCCAGCCATCCAAGACTCTGGCATTAACATGACAGCTCAGCAGAACAGTCTTAATCTAGTTCTGTCGGGCCAGATTCCAGTCCATGAGACTCTTGTCTGCCCCGGAGTTAATTAACACCCCCTGAGTTACAGTCTAGTTATTACAAGAAAGTTTTACCTTGGTCAGTGATCGAGGAGGAAAAGCAGAGGTAAACTTACTCACCAGCACCCTCCTCATGGCTGGTGAGCTTGACCTTTTCCCAGACAAGCAATGGCCTAGATGTCCGCAGTAGAAACAGCATCCCTCCTGCAGATGGTGTTGCCTGTCCTCTGGAGAAACCCTGTTCCTCCAATGCATGAGGTGGCGCTGGCTGTCCAGAACTTGCCGACATGGGTAACGAAGTCCTTGGAGGTTGGATTCCTGGAGTGTGCCCCCAGTGACTGGGAGGAGGAACTGCCTTCCTACACTGCACTTTCTTGGAGCCTGTTGTCTACTCGGGTCAATATAGTTATGATGGCTTCGAGATCCTGGGGGAGCTCAAAGGGTGCTAAATTATCTTTCAAAGGATCCAAAAGTCCACTCACAAAAGAGTATATTAAGGCTAGTGTGCTCCATCCACTCTCTGTGGCTAATGTGGGAACTCAATGGTGTAGTCAACTACTTGATGCTGGCACTGATTAATATGCAGGAGGGCCAAGAGGCTTCTCTGGCCCGTGAGGTGTGGTCAAGTATCTTGCTCATGGCATCTTTGAATTCTGTGAGTGACTGGCAAATGTCAGAGTCTCTGGACCACTCGGTAGTAGCCCAGTCAGCAGCTCTGCCAGTTAAATGGGACACCATGAACGCCACTTTGAACTGGTCTGATACAAAGGGTGCTGGGCTGTATCTAAAATGTAGGTCACACTGGACTAAAAAGGTTTTACAATCACCTGAATCTCCCAAAAACTTTTCTGGTGAGGCCAGACACAGGGGCAATGGAGCAGCAGGATTCATGATTGGCACAGCAGCAGGACTCTCGGCGGGTTGAGTCAAAGAAGGTATAATCCTCAGGTGAGTGAGGATTTGGTGTAGTTGCCCAGCAAGGAGAATTATCTGCAAGGTGACTGTGGATTGAAACCCCTACTGATTCTCTGTGAGGTCCTTCACACCTTGACTGATTGAGCTCAGCTGTGTCTCATGCTGATGAATCATCACGCCCTGTGCAGAGAGGGCGGTTTGAAGTATCTTCCGGTCGGCCGAGTCTATATCCAGTCCAGTTCGTTCTGTAACGTCCTTGACACAAAACGAGTAGACTCAAATGCACGACTCTTCAAAAATGAAGATCAAACAAAAGTATTTTAATATTCCAAAAGTGAAGAAACAAAAGGCGCTCTCAATACAAAGAACAACTTCAAAAATCAGTACAATAACAAAACTGACAAACATGAAAAACCTGGCTGGGACACTTGACGTGAACACACTGACTGAACAATATGAACTGGTTCAAGATAAAGGGAGATAGGGACTGTTTCTATATGAGGTAGGGAACACAGGTGACTCTAATTGGGGTGGGGCTTACAATCACACTGGCGGGAAAATCACACAGAGGGAGGAAGTCAGGGTCTGAAACGAGAGGGAAGAGATATGTACAAAATAAAACAGGGTGTACAAGACAGGACCAAATGTGAATGACTAACTCAACATAAAGTGACAAATCAAAAAACATGGACAAAACACTGAAACACCTAAGACGAGATATGAAACACCAAACATTAACATGACTATACTGACACACTTGACAAGACATGACACATACACACAGCAGCTTTTATGACACTTCTACCGCTAGGATAATAAAATAATTGCAAGCAGCCTGTTTCATTGAAATATTTTCTCTAGTGTTATAGGCGCTTGCACAGAATCCAGATCCAGGCTGTGAATGGACTCCATGAGGCTGTGAATGGACTCTTTCGCAGTCGCCTGTAAGCCCATTGTAATTTTAAAAACAACTAATGACTCGAAAGGGTTTAGTCGTATCAAAAAGCTATTTTTGCCAGCCTGATCCTTGACCCAAAATACATAAATTACTCCAAAAGGCAATGGCTAGCTCTCTCCAGTTTTTCAGTTATAAAGCAGATACACATACACACACACACACACACACACACACACACACACACACGCACACATGCACACACACACATGCCACTTTGCTTCTACAGGGTGTATAAAAAAGTAGACTCTTGAAAAGTATCCACCAAATTTACAATTGAACATTTTCATGAAATGTCTTTGTTTGCATATGTTGGTATAAACATCCTGCTTTGGTCCACACCAAAATTTATTGCATAATTGCATGCATGACTGAACACAGGCCCAATTTCCGGTGGGCAAACTTTTTTTTTCCTTCAAAAAAATTAAAGGGTTCAAATTGGATGAAAAGTCTTAAACTGTGATGCAAAATGTGAATTTATGGTTTTCTCTGCTGTGATACTCAGATTAACTGTTTGTTTCCTGCTATTTGCACTGGGGCAGTGGGTGTATGGAAGTGTGTGGGAGGGTCACACGGTGGTTTGCAATTGATCGCTACCCAACCACATCCTTAAGAGGATATTTCGAGGAGCAAGTCACCAACCTATCCAATTTTTATCCACAGCTGAATGAAAGCAGTTATGTAAAAAGATTAGAAGTATGAAGCCCACATTATGCTGTGACTACCCTAGCTCAAAACACTATCGCTTTTAATCAGGTGTAAAGAATTGGTGGTTGTCATTTTTGTTGTTGGCCTGTGTTCAGTTGGTTACACAACCAATCTGACCCTAATCTCGGACCTCGTACAGGTGATTAGGTGGAAAAACATGCCATGCCCCTCTGGCATGTTCGATGGATCCCAATGTACATGTCCAAGCACATGAAAGGCTGTCCACTGCAACAGTGCAAATGGCAGGAAACAAAGGGTTATTGCAGGTATTGCAGCAAAGAAAAAACTAAATTCACATTTTGCATCACAGTTTAAGACTTTTCATCTAATTTTAACCCTTTAATGTTTTGGAGGAAAATTTGTTTTGACCAGCTGGAAAATGAGCCTGTGTTCAGTCATGCATGAAATTATGCAATAAATTTTAGTATGGACAGAAGCAGGATGTCCATACTAACACATGCAAACAAAGAAATTTCATGAAAATATTCTATTGTAAATTTGGTGGATACTTTTTGGAGTGTCTACTTTTTTTTTTTTTATACACCCTGTACAGTAAACATATCATATAAGCTAAGAAATCACTGCTGAAGTGAACAGAAGTGTGGTTCAAGGAAAAAAAAGAAAGATTAACAGTTGTTTTATTTCTAAATCTCCCTCCTAATCACAAACATCTACCAATGGAGAATGCCAACTGATACGAAGCCGCTAAATGTGCAAACCAAACAAAAATGTCCAACAAAAGTATTTTGATGAGTGTGTCTGGGTTCATAGGTGGAACATCATCATCTGAACGTTGTCAAACCTCAAACACAACGATTTGTCTGCCTCATGCTTGCAGAGAGAAGCCAAGCTGAGGGTTCATGCGCTGTTGGCACTGTGTCCTAATTACACAAATTGCTTTGCAACATTGCTAATTTATTCAATATTTTTGTTTAAGGAGCTGACGGGAGAGCCATGTGTGTGTTTATGTTTCCTTGTGTTTGTCATTGGTAGGCTTGCTGCTATGTTGTCACTTGAAAAAAATGCATCAACAGCCTGAGATCCTGCTTGCAAAAACACCAAAGCCTTAATGTGTTTACTTTTATTAATCAATTAAAAATGTAAGGATTAAATAATGACAAGTTAGTGTTTTCTTTGGTTTGTGGAGGGCTGAATTCCATCATTCTGACACTATTGGGTCTTTTGATAGTTTAAGTGTAGGTTTACTCATCAGTATCCAATGGGGGTTGTCTGACATCACTGTTGTTGGAATGACAAATGGAAAACTCACCCTCTCATTTGACTCGTGATTTGCCTTCTGTTGTCCTGACCCTCACATTTGTGACAGCTAAGGAAAAGTGGGAGCTCTGTTCAAATGAGCAGCCTCCGACATCTTTTAACATCAGTGTTTGCCACTGACAGCCACAATGGCAACACATTTTACTTGGAAACTTTGAAAAATAAACACGTCATCCTTTTTGGTTCCTTTATGCTCCTCGTGTGAGATGTTCAGTTTTGGCGAGCCATGTAATTTCATATTCAGGCTCTCTGTAGTTGATTATACAAATTTATAAAGTCCGCATCTTTCTGTGGACTTCCTTCCTGATCTTTGCCTCACTTGTCAGTCTTGATGCTCAAGCTCTTTTCTGTTCCTCATAAATTCAGACATCCCATAGATGACACTGGACACTGTGCAATCATCTGTAAACTATTACTCAACTGACGACAAATTTTGAAACTTCCAACACTCTTGAGGGCTGAGGACTTGTAAACACAGTCATGTCACTTGGGGAATTGGTGCACTTATGCAGATGTCACATATGCAGACCTTCTCCATTAAGCAGAAGAGGGAAGTGGGAGGTAATTATGTCAGCTATTCAGTGGAGGACACAGGCTATAGTTTACTCCTATTACTTCGATCATGTCTCTGGGGAGACAAAGTGAACAGAAGTGAGGTACAGGAGTCATGGGATTACATTAGTAACCCATCAGAGGGTACAGCCCAATCTCTGATCTGACCTGGAAAATAGTGTGGTCTGTCATTAAAGCTTTTATTTTGGGACTGGGAAGTATGGAAAGATGTGTGTGGACTGAGGATCAACAAAACTACTGGTTCACAAATCTTTTCAATTCAAGACCCAAATGAAAAATTCTTTCAGGTCGTTTTCAGACTGGATATCAGAGTCCATATCCGAGTACATTGGACCCCAAAGTCCACTTAATTTTATCAGTGTGAACGCAAGCGTTCCATGTGCGAATACCATACCTGAGTCCAGCTGAGAAGGTATGGACTACGTGGATTCCAGTACGGAACATTGCAGTGTGAAAGCAATCTGCACCTGAGACCAGAAGTGACCTAATCACCACTCCACCAATGGAAGTGACCTAATCACCACTCCACCAATGGAAGTGACCTAATCACCACAAGACCATAGACGGTGCAAAGTACTCTACTCAACCATTGTTGAAGCATAGGCTCACCTTATTGACCGAAGCGCTCGGTAATATGTCAGGGACAATGACGGCCGCTCTTCTTCTCTTTGCCTCAAACAATGCATCATCTGTGGGAAAGGTGTGATTGTATCCAGGTATAGCACGGATCCAGATACCTAATCTGAAAATGGCCTTAGTTACCCAAATGTATCTGTGGCAGGTGACATTGAGTAGAAAAGGGGACGTGCAACATTTAAGAGGCTGGTAGAAGTATGCCTACTTGCAGGAAGGAATAGGTGTGTGTCTGTTGGTTCCGACTGGAGGAGTGAGGCAGGTGCACGCCTCAATCCATGCTGGCATGCAGGAGACTGAGGAAATGCTGGTAGGCTGAGGCCCTGTTTTAAATATTTATATTGTTTAGTGTGTTTGATATGAGCTGTTTTTATATGTTTCAGACCTGTTTCCTTGCTGGTACTCAGTAAGGGGACGATTCAACAACCCAGGTATTTAAATTTATGTGATGTATCTGTAAACATTTGGTATTTTTATGGATTTAATAAAGTGTTTAAGATTTGTTTTTCAAATGATTACTACTTATAAAAACTAGTTTCCAAATACAAAATAAGAAAAATGCACAATGTTGCACCAATGGGGATAACAGAGTTCCCTCTTAAACAGACTGATGACAGGTCATAGTAAAGAAGATTTGACTTTTTCCTTGTTTTCTCTCTTGCCTCTTTTACATCCATCTTTAGCGTGGGGACAGAGAAGCATGAAGACAACAGACTGTGTGTGTTTATACCACTTTGAACTCTCAAGTATGACATTTTGGACATACCCATCTTGGTTTTTTGGAGGTAGGACTGATCATTTTTGGACAGAGGGGCGGAGCTAAGGAAAACCGAAGGTTGAAACTCACCAAGCTAACAGTTAACATTATGTGGCTAGTGTTTTCATAATATTATATGCTAATGTTGCTAATTTATACAAACATACTGGGTGTTATTTTTAAATGATAAACTTTGTAACCCTTCGACATTTATGCTGATATAAGAAAGCAAAAATAGTCCACAAATGCCCACACACAAATGTTAAGTAGTACATCCACTAGAGGATAACTTAGAAAAGTGATTAATTTGTCAAGTCTCACACAACACCAATTAACATTACAATGGGATAGGTTGTGATCATATACATATTAAAAAAAGGGTAAAAGTGGAGGGAACGCTCTAATTGGCACTGGTCTGTGAGGCCGTTGACTTAGTTTTTGTTTTGTTTTTTCATTGTCTCATAGATGCTGTTGCTTTCTCCACTATTGGATTCAGTTCTACTGTGCTTTGAGAAAATGTGTAGAAATACTGACAGTATTAATGTGTACTATGGACAGAAGTATTGGTCTGTGTCTGTACTGTTGAGCATAAATGAGGCCTTACTGTAACTTCTGAACCATGATTACAGCAGAGCTGCAGGAAAGAAATCCTTTCCAGTTCAAGATACTTGACTTCAATTTTAAGCTCTAGTTTTTGCCCTTTAGAAAAGATGCTGAGGGAAACTTAAGGGAATCGGGATGTACCCACAGAGTCAGAATGCCATGTGCCAACTTCTGTCTCTATTGCCAATGTTAATGTGTATGTTTGAAGGTGCAGCTGGCGTTTCTCCAGGCCCCTCTGCCCTTGGCTGATGACAAGCCCAGGGAGGTGGGTAGGTAATTGCTTTCCAGCACCTGCTTATTCATCCAAAATCCTTCACTTAAAGGACGAAGGAGATTAAGTCCTGCTCAGGTGTCCCACTTCCCCTAAACCTGCTGACCTTTGCTGATTGACTCGTCAATACTGAGCCAGCTCTGTGATTTCAGAGTCAAACTACCCTCTACAGCAGAGCGAAGTGGCTCACCTCTGACAAATGAAGACAAATGTCTTTTGGACGGCGGCCCATTTTTTAGTAAATGTTTTTCCCCCCTTTCCCTTCTGTTAATCACTTTGAACAACAAGGATTTCACTGTCTCTGTGAATGCTGAGTGCTAAATGGGAGCAAATGTGCTGTGACAACAGCTTTTTGGAACGGGAGACAGGATAGATGTGTCTCTGATGTAGGGCTTTCTGTTAAATGTGTGAGAATTGCTTTTTGGCTTATTGGGGATTCTGCTTGTTGGGTTGCATAAAGCTAATTGCCACACCTCTTTGGCACACACATTTCAGGAAAACAGACCGACTGTGAGTCCAGCAGTTTGCCTGTGTGGTAGTGGGGTAAAACATAGATGCTGCTAAGGACAAGACACATGTTTTATTTCACCACCAATTGAAAAACAGCTAAAAATACTTTTCAGAATTGTAGTGGAATTTTTGTGATGTTTATGATTTGTCTATACCGTTCTATATGTTACATTTTTGCTTCTTCAGTAAAGTTATTATACATATTTCCATTTAAGCGTAACCACAATGTTTCTGTTGCTTCCTTTCACACCAACACACATCTGGCTGTTTGTGATAATATCATCTTGTCCTTGGGAACCCCTGACTACAGTGAACAATGTTAGACCCACGCTCTCTCTAGCATCCTCTGCAGTCTCTTGACAGCAGCTGAACCAAAGAAGCCATCTGTGAGGCACTGACAGAGACAACCTCATTGCAAAGTCTGGGCACAGGCAAACAAGGAAATAGCTTGGCTGTGGTCGAACCAGAAAATAATGGAAAAAGCGCACTTTCAATTTAGCCATTCCTGAGTTTTTTCCCCTTTTTGGGGGGTGGGGGGGCAGAGAGGGGGAGGTATATATGGCCTAAGGCAAAGCAAGGAAGATAGCTTGGAAGTCGACTGACAAAATACCAGTGAAAAATGGAAGCAAGCTATAAATAAACAAGCAGCAATATCCTGTGTTATGAATATATAATTTCTGTCTTTAATAACTATTGAAGCCTGAGGGATAGTCTACAAACGGCTCAGCGAGCACTGATACTGTGATTGCACATAGAACCCCTTTTGAATTATTAAGGCACTTGCAGACTGGTATCTCTCCAGTAAGGTGACTAACTCTGCTGTCTACTGACACTTGTTTGGAATGGGACAATTTTAATCCCACAATGTATCTTTTTTTAACCTCTAGGAAGTTAGGGGCTGCAGTGAGGTTCAGCCACACCAAAAATGATTATAAGAAAATGTCTGAGCTTTAAGTTCATTTTAAGTTAAGGGAATGAGATGTTTTTTGGAAACTGTTCTTTAAAGGTTCAGTGTGTAAAATTTAGTAACATCTCATGATGAAATTTGGGATTGGAACCAACTGAGTTCTCCTCTGCCCTGTCCTATAGTAAGTTTTGTCTGGTCTGTGGGAGGGGATGCTAATGCATTGAAATGCTGAATGCCTTTAGCTATACCTTGGTTAAAAAAAGAAGAGGAAGTCCATTTTCTGAAACAACATAATATATGCTTTAATCTTAATTAATCCTGAGACTTAGATGTAAATGTCACTTCCTGAAAAGTACCAAGACAATCAGATAGCAATCAAGTCAGCTGGGACTTAGTACCATAGGTAACACTGTGGACTGTGATGTAGAAGTCTGGGTTTTGATTCCTGGTCAAAGCAGAAGTTTTTTCCTGCAGATTTGTAAACTTTACTCTTGCATTTTAATCGAGGCCTGAGGGTTTTTCAATTCTGAGTTTTTATGATAATATCGATGCAGTCTTTTGGAAATGTAGATGCAAACACCTGCATTTGCTTCCCAATGAGTCTTAGTTGTTACATATCGTCCCCTGGTTCATTGAGCCCCTGTCATGTGACTCTTTCCACAGACAAATGAGACTGTAGCCTAACAACCAACTCTTAATTTCACATACATACTGAAATAGAAGCAAATTGGTTCTTGCCGTCTCAGTTAAAAGCTTTTTTAAAGCTAAATTCTGTTTTCCTCATGACACCACTGGCATTCACAGCAGACAAACTGTCATTGGAAATCCCATGTAAAATGACATCAGTGTGGATATAGCCTTAGATTCCTCATGGTTCCAAAACCACTGCTTTGTGGCTGCTCATTGTGTGAAAGCACATAGTCAATCTGTCTGTTAGAAGGTTTTCTGCTCTCCAATAGGCAACAATTGATGAGTGCAGCTAAATCAGTGGTTCCCAACCTTTTTTTGGTTCATGACCCTGTAGCATGAAGCGTAGTAGCGCATGTGGTCACATGATCAGGTCAATCAAGATATACCCCCTCAGATATTTTATCCTGCATTTATCTGAACTTGATTTTTATTAGAAAAAGTGTGTCATGTTTTAATTATAATGAAACATATATCGAATCATAAAAAAATATTTTTTATTAGTAATTTTAAAAAAAAATTATCAATTGCTCGAAGTTTCAGGTGACCCCATTTGAATTCCAGGAGACCCCAAGGTTGAAAAACACTGAGATAAATGTTTAAATAATTAAATAAAAATTCAAGCAATAAGACATTACAGCCATTATCAGGATTGTTCAATATCTGGAAATTCAAACACATGGACATTTTTGACAGGTTTTTCCACTGTAACACTTCCTGTTTCCCACAGGAAATGCAATGAGTCTTCTCCATCACTAAAAATCTGTGTGAAGAATTGCAAAAGTTTATGGCCAGGGATGTCAAATGAACATTTTCCTAAAGATCAGCCCAAAATTTGCTTCTTGCAGTCACATAAGAGTATTATTATGATCTGTTACACCACTGAGCAGCTTCAAAATGAAACCGCATGAATGGAATGAAGGCATGTACACTCCTCTGTAGGCAATAGGAAAGCGGTTAGTCTCAGAAAGATGCACAAGTACCTCCCCGTCTTTTCACAGGAAGTGCTGTTGTGCTCCTTATCAGTGGAAATGATCTCTTAGGGTAACAGTGCAGTGACCCCACTTGCGTGTCTTGTTTTTTTCCACTTCCTGCCACTGCATAGTGGTTGCCTGCTGATACTTTTTTTTTCTTTTTTTTTTTTGCAATATAGCTGCACGTAGTGAATAAACCAAGGAGTAATTCAGTTGGTTTGTGAAAAGTAAATAACAAATGCTAAAAATGCTATTTAATCACTTCTAATTTAAATGTTAAAGTAATTGATATTGGATGTGCAATGTAAACTTTATGGCATTTCGTTACTTGACAAAATCAAAATGGAAACACTGAAATCCAAATGGCACACTTGTTCCAACATTTCTAGAGCCACACACCATGACATTATCCTATTATACAGACCAGTGGCAAGCTAGTGAAAAAAACATTAAATCAAACTGCATATTCAGATTATTTCCATTTGCAGCTCCATTCCCTCCTTATCCGCTGGCAGCAGTCAGTTCCAGTTTAGCGACAGTGCTGTAAGTCTTCCTCCCTGCCAATTTACATTTCATCAGAAGTAACCTTTTCAGCAGTTGACATATAAAGCAGTTTAATGACACAGAACTGCATTCAGAGCCAACACATTCAAATTCATTAGCAACCCGATATTAACACATCACTCTCTGTGACAGAGCAGGAATGCATGTTTTATGATGATAGTTAATGGTAGACTAACAAAGCTATAAAGGAGCCTGATGGGAGGCAGCAGCCATACAGACCCACTACGGAGCGGCCTGTTGATTCTATCTGGTGCTCTATTGATCTGCTATGTTTTCCTTCTGCTGCAGCTTGCTAATTGCAAACATATTTAGGAGATGAGTTCAAGCACCGCTACTCATTCTCTGGACACTGCCAGGATATATAAGGAGGTGATCAGATAGTAATGATTGATTATATCTATTACTGAATGTTTTATTGGTTACTCCTTAACCCGTGTATCATTCATTCTTTTCATATTCAATTGAGAATCTACAATCAGAAAATGAAAAAATGGCTCCTTATTTCATTATTCATGTACAAATAAAAAACAAACAGTTAATTTTCATTCTTTCAATTGTTCACACACATTTTAAATGGGAAATAAGCAAATGGACCAAATGTGAGGTTTCATGTTGACATTTTTTTTATAATCCAATTTAGTGTGACCTGGAAGTTACTGACTTCTTCATGTGTTGAGATGGACAGTCATGGGTTTGCTAGTATTCTGCCTAACACATTCTGCTGTAATGGAGAATTTTGTGTTATTTAGAGGCAGCAAACGCGTTACTCTCAAGAACTCCCTTTCCACCAAACTGGTTCCAGGGCTGGTTCCAGGGAAACACCAAAACTTTGAGCTGGGCTAAACTGGGGCCAGCCAAAGAACCGATGACACGACCCCCTGCGTCATCGGTGGGCAGGGGTTACAGACCCAAACAGGAACAGCAAATGTTATTAACTGGCATATATAAGACTACAACCAGCGGGTTTTTAGTTTAGTTTAGGTTTTAGAGAAAGAGTTATATATGCCAAAAACAAGCAGCAGTGGACTGAAGAGGAGACCCAGTGCTTTCTGGCCCTGCGGGGTTCATCTGAAGTCCAAGACCAATAACCCTCTTGCACAAAGCTCGAAAAAAAAAAAAAAAAAGAGAGAGATGGCTATGATTGGACCCTGGACCAACTTCTAAACAAACTAAAGAAATTAAAGAAGGACTACAGGGACCAGAAAAGACAGTTTTAGGGGACAGGCCATTGAATCGGACTACCAGTGCACTGAACTCGGACACAGCAGACACAGACTAGCAGCTTTCGATTGTGGATGAGTCCGTGGTTCAAACAGTGGCAAACGATACTGGTAAGTTTTGTTTCTCAAACCCATGGTTCATAGCAGATAAAAAGTCAACTTTAGAGATTAAAGTGAGCTACAAACATTATGAACATTAGAATGCTAGCTACTGGTATGCTAACAACATTTCCGTGTTGTCTCTGAAACGCTGTTTCCTTGGTGGGTTGATAAAAGGCAGAACTGAACTGAGTAGTTAATCATGTTCCAGTAGACAGGGTTATTGGGGAGAACATGTCAAATTAAAGCACGCTTTCTTTGTTTTGTTCTTTACAGTTGTTGCCCATGGACAAGGAGGCATATTCACACCAACAGTACATGGATTTTTCTTCCTTTTGTAAAGTTTTTAAGGCATTTTTTATTTGAGCCTATTTTTCTTTTACTTCAGTGTGAATAAACCCATTTAAAATGCAAAAAGTTCATTTTGTCCATATTTTCCTATGCCTCACATAAAATTGGGTAATAACACTGTTCTGCTGACCTCAATAATTATTGATTTACAGACTATCCTTGCATTATGTATCTACGTATGTCATATAGAAACCCACATATTTATGTTCATCATAAATGCCACAGAGTGAATATTTGTGTTTTTCGCCTCTTGTAAACACAAGAGCAGCACTTGCTTCCGAGTGAGTATCTCCCACAGTAGACCCGATCACATAATCACATTTTATAATCACGTAATGACATGGCTCTTTGGAGGC
Organism: Apogon hyalosoma; assembly: GCA_037367295.1. Classification (NCBI taxonomy): domain Eukaryota; kingdom Metazoa; phylum Chordata; class Actinopteri; order Kurtiformes; family Apogonidae; genus Apogon; species Apogon hyalosoma. Next base: position 15,154,467 of record JAPQRP010000019.1, on the reverse strand, counting down.
AGCATGTTGGAACCAGTGAAGCACTGGCCCTAACTAGCACCAGGTTCTTTTGGTGGAAATGGGGTAAAGGAGGATGACATGACAACTGAAAAATATATATATATATGAAAAAGAATTAAAAAAATAAAAAAAAAGAAAGAAAAAGTGTGGGGGACGGGGATGTCACATTTATAATCACACAAAGAAGTCAGTAATTTCTGGGTCATTACGAAATTTCGGATATCAAAAATGTCAACATGAAACCCGACATTTTGTCCATTTGCTTATTTTCAATTTTTTATTTATGCTTACAATCGAAACAATGAAAAAAAACAAATTTTTTGATTTTCAATTTTTGGTTTGTACATGAGTAATGAAATAAGGAGTCATTTTTTCATTTTCCGATTGTGGATTCTCATATGAATATGAAAAGAACGAATGATACATGGATTCTCCTAAGTCTTTGCTTTCGGTTATAAGTACAGGAAGGCCATCATGCAAGAAACTTAAACAAATTTTCCTATTTTTCATTGTTCATGGAAACTGAAATATGATGAAATACATCTTCTCTGATTGCAT
>JAPQRP010000019.1:15138157-15148352 GCA_037367295.1 Apogon hyalosoma | reverse complement strand
TATATGCACATATGCTCTTTGGGGCTGTACAAAATCTATCATGTGACAACATGATTTTGATTTTGATTTGGAGAGAGCTGCAGAAAGAATGTGTGCATTTTCTAATTCCAGTGTTTTTTCCCCTCTTATTTCATCTACTGCAGCTTCAAAATGGAAAAGACGCTTTACAAGAACATCTTGGACAAAAGCACTGACAGTAAATAAAGATGGATGTCAGGAAAACACTTCAGAGTCAAAGCTAAAATGTCTTGATCTCCCCCTTGTGGCAGACTGCAGGATAACTCATAAATCCCACTCCCTCCATGTTGGTTTAGCCGTCATGGAGGTTTAGCTGTTAGCCGTTAGCTGTTAGCCGTCAGATGACAAATTATCTTTGCTCTCGAGCTGCAATAAATGTCTATTTTTAAACAGCCAAACAAAGTCAGAACTGTTTGGTTTGTTTCGACCATGGATCGACAAACATTAGCAAACATAATAAAATCACAATCTAACTTTATACCTTCATAAATGTTATATTTAAACTCACCAGTGGAGAAGAAACACTGCCATTTTCAGCTTCAAACATCATTATTTTACTTTAGAGGTGTGTCCAGTGGTGAAAACAAGATAATGTCTCTAGTTTTGTCACTGATTTTCTTTTGATTCTGAAAGTTGTTTCTTACCTTTTGTTGTAAATTTGTAGCACTGTGTGAGACTGGGAGAGTGACTCACTACTCCCTCTAGTGGTCACATACATTTACAGGGACACATCAGCCCGTGGTTGTAAATAAATTCAGTTTATACCTCTGCATTGCAGTACACTGAGTATGTTTGTCATAACTCCATAACTCTCTCTAAATATTATCAATACAAATGCTATATGCAGCTTCTTTAATAACAAAATGATAATGAAATTCAAGTATTGGTCTTTAAAAGGAGATTTGTCTTTAGCCTTCTGTCAACAATGGCAGGGAATGGCAGGATTGGAAAAGAATTTGTGGCTCAACATATCATATCATGGATCTGCACTCCATAGTAGTATTTTCATGTAGCACAGTAAACAGTATGTATCTGACAAAGTGGAAAGTGAGTCATTTGTCCAATCACCTGTATACAAGGCTACTGGTCTATTGATTTGTTGACATAGTGCAGATCCACATTATTATGTCCCTGTTTGAAGGTACCATGTGGAATTTGGAGACAGAAGTAGGACAGCAGAAAATGACACAATCTCCAGAGATGATGATCGACCCTGATATTAGACTGTCAGACTGCTTGCCCTCTCTCAAACATTCTTTTTAAAGTTATCTGCAGCTTGCTGGATTTGAAAACAAAACCCTTTCAATGAGTGTATTCTCTGTGAAGAAACTATTGAAATTAGCATAAATTTCACAGCAAAATACATCACTTTACTAAAGGACCATTAGCTGCTGTATTCTATGTCTTGCTTCAGTTCACAATGGGTCATTTCATATAATGAATTGCCAAATTGTCATGAGTGTTTTCTTGTCAAATAGGAAATGGTAATGATGATGACAAAAGAACAACAACAGCATAAAACAAGTTGTATCTTGCCCTGCAGCCAACAGCAGCAGCTTTTTTTCTTTTCCTCTCTCATACACACTTCCCAAGCTGATAATCAGGCATTTATTCCATAAACAATGCTGGAACCGACTTGGGATTTGCCTAACAATGTCTCATTACTAGTGTATGAGCTGCTTTTTTTTCCTTGAGATAATGCAATTTGTCAAGGAGAGCAGATGAGGGAGGGAGGGAGAGTGTGAAAGAACGAGGGGCGGGGGTGGAGCGAAGGGAGAAGGACAAAAATGCTTATTAATTTGCACGAAATGGAATTAGCAGCGGGGAGTTAGAAGCGGCAGAGTTTCTAATTTTACCCTTGCCCCCATGTGCCGATGATAAATGGAGATTTGTCACACTCCACTTGGCTGGCTCCCCAGCTTGATGAGCTGTCTCTCTTGTTGGATCCCTGTTCAATCTCTAGCATTAGCCACAATGCTAGCACTCACATCACTGCCACAGCCCCACACAGTCAGTGAGGAGTGGGTGGAAGTGTCATCTGATGCCACATTTCACTGGTGACACTGAATTAAGGATGGAGGATGTAAGAGGCAACAGATACAACACGTGAGCTCTGATCCCTCTATTTTCTCCCATGAATAGTGAATAGGTTGATTGATAGATGGATAAACTGAACAATAAAAGGAAACACTGTAATTCCAAACAATATAAGTAAAAGAATAATAAAATAGAAACATTTTCTTCAGGAATGTTAGAAACTTTAATTTACTGTTTCTGTATTAAATTGTTGTAGATCTTAGGAGTCTGAGTGTATTTTAGAATACTTTTGATTTTGCTTTTAAATTTCTCATTAAAAAACTGTTTACCTTGCCTTCTTTTTTTTTCTCAGCACAACCTCACCTGTGTGACTTAACAGTTATTTTTTTCATTTGACATGCTGTTTGAACACACTGAATCTAAAATCACACAAAAAAACATGAAATCCATGTTTTAAAAAAAATATTATTTACTGTTTTTTGCCAAAAACATGTTGAATGAACCATTTTTATAACTTAAAATGAACATATAAATTGAAAACTACAAAAAATATTTATAAATTCAGCAAATAAAGTTTTATACAACAATTTACATGAAAATGCAGGTGTTTTTAGGAAAACTATATACAACCATTTACAAAACAATCTGGTGTCACAATACGATGGACAAGCATGATTTTCAACTCACTTAGGTGACTCACTTAGGACACTTAGGTGTCACAAGATGCCACACATCTGATTGTTTGATGTAGTTCACTTTTCCACAAAAATGCTGTGATGTTTTTGTTTTGTTCCCCCCCCATGCAAGTACTTCCCTTGAAAGCCTGTTTTTACCATCTCCTCCTGCACCAAACGCACACCAAATGTGATGACAGTATTGGTGAAAATGAATTGGTGAAAATTCAAGTTCAAGTCTAACGTGGATAACGAAGAGAACTATGGCCTGATGCTAAAGCTGACTGTAGAAGTGTGCAGTGGATGGGAAACAAATCTGATGCATAATAATAAATCAAAACTTGCAGTGTAGATACTGGTGTTGATCTAGCAAATACATTAAAAACATCAGTAGCATTATACAGTATAAACTGTCCCTGTCATTCTGTATTACAACTTTCAGGTTTAGGTTTTTTAGTTCTTTGGATTTATGGCCAAATTCCAACAATCTGGTCCACTGGTGAACACAGAGCAGCAGGTATGATAAACCACATGCTGTTAAATAGGAACACCAATCAATAACATACACCTACAGTCCACAAGTGAGAGCATTCAGGAGAAAATACCCTGCTCACCTCTTCACCCACCCTACCGGCCCTTTGATGTACAACTACTTTTCAGAGATCAAGGAGCACACTGAGTGATGTGTCTGAAACATGACTGCAGTATCCAGGGTTGTCCTGTTTGTTCACCTCCTTCTCTACACCAGATAACTAGATAAAGTGTTGCCTCCTCTTCCATCCCTGGAACTGCAGATATAGTACATCAATTAGCAGATTTATGATGATGCGATCAACCTTTGGCAATCATAGATGCAGTTTAGTGCCGTTATTGACTTCTAAATCTCTCCCTCCATCTCCAGCAAAGCTTTGTGTAAAATATGTTTATTGATCATTGTGTGCTTGCAGACACTCGCCTCTTTGTGTCTTGCTACCCTCCTTTGCATTTGCAATGCCTTGTGAAGAAAAAAAGCAGAGAGAAAAAAGGAAAATGGGGGGTGACATTGTCATACAATGCTTTAATTGAAGGCATCAAAAGCACAAAGAAAGAGAGAGAGTTTTATCTGCTGGATGTACTCCTCATTTTGCATGGAGATGGTTTGTTTATCCATCCAAAATTCCTCAAAGACCAGGTCAGGTCAGTCTGGCTGCAAGGCTACAGACATCCCTCACTGATTAAAGGGAAGCAACGGAGACACACTCATGAGAACACGCAGACAAACACACACACACACACGCACACACACGCACACACACACAGACACACACACTCAGAGCCGGCAGCTCTTGCTTGGCGATAAGATCCCGATGTGTCTGACAGCGAGGCTGACTGCAGAGTGTGAGGGAATTAGAGGGATTAGGGGGTTATAGAGTAGCGTGATAGCCTCTGGGATGACGGAGGGATTAGCCCGATTATCTCACTCTCTCACTCCCAGGCAGGCAGGCCTTGTCTTGGGCAGAAAGCTGCCAGATGTGGCACCTACAGATACAGATAGAGAGCAGGAACAACCTGAGGGGAAGCAGAAAGTTCCAGGGAAGCAGGAAAGACAGACAAAGGGGGGAAGGAGAGGGATAGAGGGGGACATTTAGTGAGAAGAGAGAGGTTCTAAACATAGAAAAGAAAAAAAATCAGGGAGTAAATTGCGTGGGGAGTGACAAGGTGATGATAGTGGAGAAAAAGGGAAGGGGCCGAGATAAGAGGCAGAATTCCCTGTTGACTTGGTTCACCCTCATTCCCTCCAGTGCACATTGACTCCCTGCTCGGCTTAATATGGGATTTCATCAAGGTGGTGCTTAGACCAGCTTTACATTTTAATTTGCAGATTTTGCTGGCAGTTTTAGTCCATACCGCGGGCTCTACACAGTGTCATCTATGGTTTCTGCATTTCCAATCAGAAATATTATTCGGGGCCACATTTTGTATAATCACTATCTTATTGTCTACTGCACTGCAAGTAGGAGCTGTATGGTGACATTCATGTGCAAAACAACTTAATCTGCTGTGACTGCATGTTGTAAAGTGTGATTTGACCCACTGTGACAATTTAAAAAAGGCAGATTATTCAGAAGATGTGTGCCTAAAGATATCATGAGTTACTGATTTTATGCCCAAATTCATTCAACTCTCACTTCATTTTGGATGTTACATCTAGTCAAAAAGAAGAAAAGCAAACCTTAATGTTAAGCATGAAGCCCAAATATGAATCATATCTTTAAATATCCACCTGCTGGTGAGGAATGTTTCTCATAAAGAAACCTCAGAAAACTATTAAGAGATGTTTTCGTCTGAGAAATCTTCTGAGTGACTTGTCATCTGTACCTTATAGCTGTGTATTCATGTCTTGTGCTATGTTTTGATGCATGAATCTCTTAAATTTACCAATTTTAAGAGAGCTGAGTGTGAAAGCACCACATTGTTAAAACATATGTGGTGTACCAGTCATAAGAGCTGAGCAGAACTAATGAAAGGCTTCACTTTGGTACCAATCAGTAGGACAAAAAGAATTGTTCATGTTTAACCACGCACTGCATATTTTAGAAACACGCATAGGTCCAACAAACGTCCTCAATTTCACAGATAAGTTTTTTTCATGCTTGCCTTGTGTGTATGTGTGTATGCGTGTGCGTGTGTGTGTGTGTGTGTGTGTGTGTGTGCATGTGTGTGTGTTACTGGACAACAATCAATAACAACCTTTAACTGTACTGTAATTCAGGTGGTCTGACCAGAAATATAGGCTATAAAAATCTAACATATGTCAGACATGTTGAGGAGTTAAATGTGTGATATGCAACATTAATTATTGAAAACTGGTTAGGTTTTGTAAACTGTAGCTCATTTCATCCTTTGAAAAATGGCTTCACTTTCACTTTTACTATTTCTCCAACAGTGTCAAGCAGCATATTTATGTTTAAGCTTTTGATTTAGGCTGAGAGGAAATAGCTCCAAGACACAAACATTTGATTGTTGTTGTGTTGATTGTTCCACTGATTTTGGTTCTTGCATCTTAAATGTAATGTGCCAGTTTTTTCTAATAAGTTTTGTATAAGTTCAGTATGTGTTTGACAACTGGATTTGTTGATCAGATGAGACATGGATGACTGTGCTACACAGATGCTTGGAAAAGTCAGGAAACAACATCAGGTTCATCTATATTTAGCTGTATTTATATTTGGTCTTTTGATATGGCCTGAGAGCATTTTGACTCATGAAGGCTTTACAATTTCATCACATTTCCATTTCAGTAAGGCAATAATGTTTGGAGCTTTTATGAAGCTAGTATAAAGACCATAGTTTACATTTTTATCATTTGTATTGGTGTGCCACAATTTCCAAAATGCAAAAGTGATTCATTTTGTAGAGGAGAAAAAAACCTCCCAAGGCATGTGTAGGTTTACTCAGAAACAGATGTGATTTACAAACTATTAGCAAATGCATGCATTGAGTTTCTGCGTAGTGAGTTTTGCAATGGGGTCCAAATGCAACCTATGACACACGTTGGCTGATGAAATCTTAAAAAAAAAAAAAAAAATGTATAAAAGCTATGAATGAATTGCTTTAGACTGACAACACTGACAAGACAACATTCAAAAGGAGTTAACATTTTTTTCCCCATATGTTCCTTATGTTTTATGACAAAGCCACAGGGACTTAACTGGAGAGCTGGTGAAGAGCCACATGAGGTTCTGGAGGCGTGGGTAACAGGCGCTTTCACTGATTTTATTAACTCTCATCAGCAAAACAATATAGTCTCAAATACATAAAACAGGACACATTGAAACATTCTAGTTTTTAAAATGTAAATTTAAGTTGTGATGCAAAAAACTGACCTATTTGATTAGTCACAGTTGATCTTGTCTTATGTTATTCTTAATATACTTTAAAAAAAAAAAAAAAGTGATAAGAGTGACTTCCTCTTTGTTTAGTTCTCACGTCTGTTCTATCACAGACCCAGTGGTGGCTCACCCTCCTTGAATATGCTGAGAGGGAACCTGAACCGTTATATCTACACAAGAGCCCACAAACCCAAAACCCACAAGTAGCAGGCTATGTGAACCCAGAGCAGATCTCCTCCCACTGCATTACAGCCTTTTATGGTACAAACTCAGGCCTCCTGCACAGAATTAAGGTGGAGTCTGCACTATGTACCCTTTTCCAAAACTGCTTTGAAGCAATTGTTAAATGTAGTGTTTTATCTGTCTTTTAGTTTCTCATTGTGTTAAAGATTTTGTTTCGTTCCGGATATTTGATGTAGAAACTGTAACACCACATGCAGTTGTGGGTTACTGTATTCTCTGGTGGCTCACATCTACACAGGATGTGCCGATAGAGCAGCTTGAAGGTTCTTTTGTGGTGAAGTAGATAGATTGTTTCCATGCAGTTTGTTTGTGCATGTGTGTACGAACGAGTCTGTGTGCTGTAAACAAGATTTTCTTCTGCCCTCAAACCATGGCCATCAGTGCTCCTGTGTGTATGACGGCTATGCACAAATTTTTCCACGGGTTATTGGGTATGGTGGGTTGTCATGGCAACTGGTGAGATGATGTTCTCTCTGCTTTTTTTTTTTCCTCTTTCTTCTCAATAAAGAAAGAAGCAGGATGAAAACTGACTTCCCCTACCAGCCAAACTAAATCAGATGAATATAACTTGGAACTAGTAGCAAAAAGAAAAAGAAAAAAAAGCAGACTGTTCTTTATTCTTTCAAATATACATTTCCTGCATAAACATAATGACAAAAACTAGCACGAAAACAAAAAACATTTTTCTCTTAATTTGCGTGCTATTATGTGGCATATTTCTTCACAACTAAGCACCAAAACATTCTAAACAACCACAAATTAGCTCACAGAAAGCAGATACATTTCCATTCATATTATTCAAGGCTCTTCTTTCTATGTCTCAGCTTTATGAATAGTTCTTTTTCCAAACAAACTCTTTGTGAATTCATCAATAGTGACCTGACTGAGGTCAAAGAACTTGTTTCTCTTCTGTTTTCTGTACTTCTCATAACCTCTCTTTTCTGCATATGCTCATGTGACATTAACGTTGCTCTGTGTGTTTCTTTCAGAGCTGACAAGATGATCTATCTGATAAGTCAGGGTGGAAGCAAATGAATTTGTGCTGCAGTTTGAGTGTCAGACTGCTTTCACACTTTGAAGAGAGTTGGTTTGCATGAAGCCCGTGTGCATGTTTCATTTGGTCACTGATGTGTGCAAACAGCAGACATGCTCTTCTTGTTTGACTGACGTGGTTGAAAGCCACTGTGAGAAATGTGAAGGACTGTAAGTAAGAGCTACAAAACAGTTTGCAGCCATGCATAATTTGAGAGTTAATCTGCATTCAGTAGTAATGTCCTTTTTAAGCATGTACAGCACTTAAAATCTCTAACTAAATGGTGCAAATAGACAAGTGACTTTGGTAATTAGTGCATTTTCTGACGTAAAAGATTTTCATCCTTCAGAGAATTAAGAAATGCAGAATTGAATATCAAAATGTCAACATTTCACTTTCCAGACTATTCAAAGACAAAGAAACAGACAGTTTCTCCACAGAGTTGTGGAGGAAAATAGGCTACCCCTACACAATTGCATAACTGTGACCTATAATACACCACAACCAAGACGAAGAACAAAAGTGGGATGGAAACTGCACACACACTCACACACACATCTGTGGGTGTGTAAAGGTTTACTGATGTGCAAGATGACACTGTATTTTGTATAAAATAGAGCAGTGGAGGTGTATGTGACTGTGTGATTGCACGCCAAGTACACACCTGGAGGATTTAGATGTATTGGTTTCCGTCTTTTTGCAAACGGTGCTTCATAGAATGCATTGATAGCACATTGTTTCTGCTGCGCTGCTCGCCCACAAACCCGCAATGACAGTCTCATGGCAAAGTTGTCAACATCTATACATTACAGAGACTGTTCATCATATTGTCTTCTGATCAAGATGGATTACTCTTCATCAGTAGCTTGCAGAGCTTTAGGTTTGGAGATATGAAATCACGTCAGTGCATTTGATGGAATAGTGAGGCTGAGAGATCTTAGATTGAGATCTGCGCGCCTTATTGAATTTCTCGGGGGGGTGGGGGATCAAATTACCTTTTGTCAATGCACTGAAAATGCTGTAGGCTCTTGGCTTCTCATCTCTGTTTGTGTTATTTGTCTTGTACAAACAAAGTAGCATTCTCATGGCTTTCAGGGATATTTTTATATCCATATACGTGGGCACAAAGATCCCAAAGCCCTTCTTCTCCCACGTCTGTTTTTAAGCTCCTGAAAAAATACAAATCCTCACATTTGGACTTGACTCCTCTGGCTGCAGATTCCTTCCACTTATCTCTTACATCTGAGCACATTTTGTTACTTGAGTATACAAAAGAGGAAAGCAAATTGAGCCTTAAATCCAAACATGTGACATCAGAAGACAAAATGGCAGTGCAGACAGGCGGTGGACCACCCACGAGTGCTGTGGCTTCCCTCTAACTGAACATGGACTGAATTAGATGCTGCTTCAAACTGTTACCCTAGAGCTTTTATTAACCACACCAGAACCACATACATCTGCGGCCTGTTGTGACTTCTCCTTTTTAACTCTATTGAGCATGTGTTTCCTATATTGAGGAAGTTGTGTGTTCAAACAACTCAAAAGGTCTTAAAAATGGAGGGTGAATAACACTTTGTGTGAGTTTGGAAGGTGGTGTGTAATGCCTGAGTGTGTGTGTGGGTGTGTGTGTGTGATATGATTGTTAAATGTGGACACTGGCATGTTTAGGGTGGAGTTGTGTGACGCATTCAGTACAAACACACGGAAACAGATCAGTTTCATATAAGCTACTGTTACTCAGGTGTGTAATGCCAGTGTTAGAGGAAATATGTCTAAGCTTTGTTTATTCATTCATGAACAGGTAATACACACAAGAGATGTGAATTATGTAACATGTGAAACATAGACACACAAGGTAAAGCCATCAGAACTGGATTCTTTTGTTATCATATTGGCATGTAATTATGTATAGCACAAACAAGCTAAATTCATGTAAATGGATATTTCTAAGGTAACTATATACTTATGGTTATGGTTCCTTGTAAGTGGAGACACATGCACACACTCATCCCACACAACCTGGAAAATGACCGGGCTCTCATAAAGGCCTGTATGGTTATAGGATGAGTTCATGAGGAGAGGGAATGGGGCAGTTGTTGTCTCCTGCTGACTGGACTGAAGGAGAGCAGACCAAAGCTGGGGTGTCATTAGAGCCCAGGGGTTCTGTGTTCTGACTTCATGAACTGCTGCAGTCACACAGTAGCTGGAGTCAGAACCAGAAGTCCTCTTCACCTTGGCAGATCTGCCTGCCTGCCTGCCTGCCTGCCTGCCTGCCTGCCTGCCTGCCTGCCTGCCTGCCTGCCTGCCTGCCTGCCTGC
>JAPQRP010000019.1:15127114-15137150 GCA_037367295.1 Apogon hyalosoma | reverse complement strand
AACAGACTTTCAGATACTATTTAGACAATGATAGAGTCAGTAAAAATGTAGACCTATTTTGTTTTCTTCTATCATTTTTATGGTTTTAATTCTCCCTATATATATATATATATATATATATATTATAATTTTCTTAGTTTCTGTATTTCCTAACTTGAAGTTTTTGTCCTTTTTTTTTTTTTTTTGCTTTGCATGTTTGTCATGTCATGGTTTGTGGAACACTTTTAAAAGTCACTTGACCAGTGACACATGATGCGCTTGGGTGTAAATTCAGCATGCTCTATAGTTTTATGCCTTTGATGGAGTCAAAATGAGTTGGTTTTAACCATTAGGTATTAACATATTTTTACGTCTATAAACACAGTGGCTTCAACTGCTTTATGGATGTCCTCTTCTTTGAATATTTTTGGGGTGCCTGCTTGGGGTGACTTGTAACAGTCTTGCATTTTTTTAAAACAACATTTTTGAGTCGTGTTCTTTTAAGTTAAAGTAGAGAATCATCAGTGGTGCTGAAAAAATAAGTCAATATTCAGTTTCTTAAGCAGCCTGATTGTAAAGGCAAAATGTGACTGATATGGCTGATAAGGGTAGAGAGTCAAAGTTTGACACAAGAGGCTGTAGTTTTTAATTTATCACAAATATTCAGCACTTGTTTCTTAAATGATGGTAACTAAATTGTCTGTATGTAATTATTTTAACCCAAACAATTACCTTTTTCCTTATATGTACATAAACCTAATCAAACCTTAACAACCACTGTATATCTACATTATTCATCACTATCTTTTATTTTTGTCTTCAGCCTCTTATCTTAAAGTGTTCCCCATCCTCACACAACAGCACCAGCAGTGTTTGTGAGAGCGGTATTGATTTTAATAGCTTCAGTCGCTACAACTGTTGTGCTGCTTGGCCTGCTTTTATGAGCAGCCATAAAATAACAGTGAGGAGATGGCCTGGATGCTTTCCATGTATTACGATCAGATTTTATAAATTGCCCCATTACCCACCTTTCCACTGGTTACTCTTGGAACATTAGCAATTATTTTCACTTGGGTCACTCTCATAAAACCAATAATGTTGTGATTTAAGACCTTGGTGGAGGAGCTGCGCTGGTGGCTCCTCGCGGCAAAAAGGCCGGTGCTTTTTTAGACATCAATTTCAGGCTGCCTTTAGAAAGGCTTTGCAGGGACAAATTGCTTCTGGCTTTTTCTAAGGAGGGAGATTGAGCAAGATAGAGTGTGACATCGAAAGAGGAGAGAGAGAGATCGTATTTGTACCAGTGTGGGTGACTCCTGAAGAGAAGTAACTAATGTTTTAAAAGCATCTGTTTCAGCCGTGTTGATTCGAGGTCAAACTGTTGGTGCTCAGCTTGCTTTCTGTGCCCTGTATGCCTTACCACTTTATGTTTTGATAGTGTTGATTTCTATGTGAAGGTCAGAAAGGCCGGCACAGGCTGTGGTTTCCTACTCGCTGGATGCCTATGGAGATGGATGGCTACAGGAGGTAGTGGGAGGTGAGGCAGGCTTTTGCTGGATAACAAAACTAATGATGACTGCCTCCTCCCATTATCCTATTACTTCTCTCTTGGGAGAGGGAGAGACAGAGTGAGGGAAGGCGAAGGGAATGGATAAATGCGATCCAGATCTGCTGTGTGAAAGGAAAGAAGGAACATGAACATGAAGGAGACTGAATTTAGAAACGGGGTAAAAATTTGCCTATAAAATTACAAGAGGAAGACAAAAAACAGAGATAGGAGGAAAAATAATGATGTAGCCCCATTTATTATAATGTTATCCTCTGTGTTTTGCATTTTTCAGTGAAAATCAGTCATTATCATATACCTAATTCAATGATCATGTAAATGTTCATAAAACTCAGATTAATGTTGAGGATTATCAAAAACAAAGAAAACTGAAGTAAAAATGACTGTCACCAAAACTACTATGATTAACTGAATACAAACCCAGTGTGTCCACCCACTATCAATTGATCAACTCTGTGGGTTTTACTGGTGAATCGATGTTCTAGAAGATAACGGTGTTTCCACGTTCACTATGGAGGCTCTGAACATCCAAATGGGTCATATCTGATGACCATGAAAAGATAACAAGCTGCATTTTACGTCAATTATTTACATGTATTTATAGGATTTGTGGATTGATCGACATTAAATGTTTTACATCAGTAGATGCTTTTGGTTGCCAGTGGCTGTTTGGGTTTTTGAGGGTTAAAGACAAGTGGGAATGTACACATGGAAAGGGAGTGTCAGATGGAGTAAGAATATGGAGAGGGTTTTGTAGGAGTGTGGGATATGGGCTCAGTGGCTTCTGCGACTCTCCTGACCCACCAGATCCCCACAGTGAACTCATTTGCACTGACTGATAGGTCAGTGTGACACCCAGGCTGCTTGGCAGACTCCACACACAGAAACACTTGGAGGCTAGTCTTGAAAAGTTACTTGCCACGACTTGCTACTTACGCTCATTTAACATGTATCTACTATATAAACATATATTTGTGTGTATTTCAGTCCTATTGCTTTCTTAATACTAGTTGATGAGAATAATTCCACCAGGGCCTGTGTCACATTATGACTGTGACTCAGTAAAAAGAAAATTAGTGCAAACTGTTCTCATTCAACAAGACAAAAGGAAAAATATGTTTTATTTGCTTGCTTCAAGTCTTCACTACACATACACTTAGTTCTTAGTAAAATGTAGTTTGACCTGACTCTTTGTAATCACCATTTTCATATGAACTCAATGTTGCTTTATGAAATAGTGACATTTTTTTTGACTTGTAAAATCATAGTCTTAAAAGACAAACATTTCAAACAGGACTGAAAAAAAAATGACATTATTAATTGTGATACATACTTTTCCAAAGTTAGGTCTGATGCTGGGGTCACACTGGAAGGGATGGGACTTTACTTTCCTATAGATATTCTTTCAAACTTTCTGTGTGTCTCACTGTTAAACTGTGATGTCATTTCCTGTCTCCAGGTCCACTTCTTCGCATGCCCCTGTATTCAGTCTACTGTAGTACTGTGTCCCTGAGTTCATAAAACACTTTCAGTTGTCATTCTATCACTTTCCACAAGTTAATAAAGAGCAGAGGAAGTGGATGAGGATAGGTGATATTACATTTCCTAACCCATAAGGACCTAAACATCCACCACTGACCAAAAGCATCTACTCATCTAAAATGTTAAATACCTGTTGATCCACTAATCCTATCAATACATGTCAACAATTGGTGTAAAATACATTTCTTCATCTTTTCATGGTCACCAGATATGACCCATTTGGATGTTCAGAAGCTCCATAGTGAACGTGGAAACACTGTCATCTTCTACAACATTGATTCACCAGTAAAACCCATAAATGACAGTGGTTTCAGATACTTGTTGTCATGTTCAGTAAATTATATATTTTGTTGAAAAAGTCACTTTTTCCTCATTTTTGTCTGATTTGACCTAATAAACTTCGAATTTACTCTGAGCTTTCATGAACATCTACATGATCAGTAAATTAAATACAAGCAAATACCTGATTTACACTGAAAGTAAATGCAAAATGCAGAGAATGATATTATAAGGAACAGTGATAAATCACTTGCAAAAGACAAGAAAAACATTTGGGAGTTATGACAAAGATAGTTGTGGGTCTGTAAGGGTTAAACTACTGGTAAAATAAGTTAGCTAGCTAATGTTAGTTCTCACTACATCTATTTTACAAACTTGATCTTTATGGATTTCCCTAATATGGAATATCTATTTTATGAGGTGTTTTACATTTTGACACTTTTTCCTGCAATTGTTAGTCCTTAATCTGTACCGTCCAGGAGAGGGGATGGTAGATAATGAAATAAAGTATGCTGACACACAGAGAACCAAGTGAAGCAGTGCATTGCTGAAACTGGATGATTAGCTGAAACACTATTTAAGATACTTACATTAGTGATCTACCACAGGTAAGACAAAAAAAAACCCAAAAAACAAAAAAAAAAACAACACTACTTCAGTTAAATAAATTAATTTATTAATTAAATTAATTACCCCGAATCCTAACTGGTATCTCACTAAAGAAAGAAGTTATACAAAAGAACCATACGAGTTCCTCTCCATGATGTCAAACATGCAGATTGATTTATCGACTACATACTTTAGTGAAAAAAAAATAGCAAAATGTTCAGGCCATCCTGGTTAAGAATAATGAAGAAACATCTCCCTTTGTCTCTGTTTTAAAGGCTTATTTTTACAGGTTTGAATTTCTCTATAATAAAGCACAGTCTTACTGTTAGTTGTAACATCTGTTTGAGCCCTAACCCTGTCTTCTGTGTCAGTTTTTGACCGAGGGGGGCTGCTGGTTGAGCTCAAAGGATCTTCAGAGTGTGCTCTTGTTTTTAAGACACCAGGGGCCTCATGTACAAAGACTTGAGTGGATTTCATACTGAAACCTGGTGTATGCTCAAATCCGGAAAACTCTGTACGCACAAAAAAATCCATATGAACAAAACTGAGCATACGCCCGAATCCGAGTACATTTCCTTTGCACATCCCGATCAGAGTGGAATTGACCGCATATGTTGGAGAACCAGACTCCCTCTCCACACCTCCATTTACATATGCAAATTAGTATAAACAGGGCCTGCAGGTCAGATTCCCTCTGGGATTCCCCTCTGCACGATCAGATGATGGCATCAAAGGTGGGCGCGAAGCAGAAGACTGTTGTCCACTGACAAAGTGTGGCCAAAACAGACGGGGGAAGAGCCCCAGCGTGACCTATATGTAAAAAAGCTTAATGTAGCTTTAAGTCTGAAATCAGTCATCACCAAATAATACATGGACATCTGTAATCATGTCCACTTTCACGTCCAGAAATCAAAATGATGAGATTGTTGATGATTGATCACAGTTTTCAGGCATGAAACTACGTTAAACTTTTTGACATCAAGTGTTTTACACTGTCCCGTGGGACTGAACACACGCTGTGGGATTCGACCAGCCTCCCGGTGTCGCCCGGTGCTTCGGTCTGCTAACAGCTAGCTGCTGATACCCGTCCTTGGTCATGTCCTCACCTGAGTCACAAGAGGACACTGTAGCAGTCGGCAGCATCAATGAGGCCTGGACTGACTTATAAATGTTCACACAGACATTAATACTACATTAAATACATTTCTCAACAAATGAAGTTTGTGTCCTTGTCTCTTTATATGGCTGAAATTTACCAGGCTGAATGGCATTCATGGGTCCAGTGTCTGGTTGGTCTGGTTCTGGTTCTGGTGGGGGATGTGCTCCTCTGGCAGTAGGATGGCGTGTCGCTGTGTTAATTGTTCATCTATGTATCTCTGATGTGCATATCACTTGGAGGAATGACCTTTTTCACATTATTAACAGTTTCCAAGTATCACCTCTAAGTGTCACCAATGGTTCAAAAGTACTAGAAACGTGCGTACACCAACAATAGACTTGGCATGGAGCACCGCACATTTCAATGGTTATTTCACTCTTTGTACATCTGAACGTGAGTGTAGAAAAGAGCGTAATGCCACATTTTGGGGCAAACGCACCCGTTGTACATGAGACCCCTGAAGAGGTCGAGTGACGCATCATGAATGTGCCTTTAACTAAGGCATAACCCAAAACTGCCATTCACTCATGGCTTAAAGAGTCAAGCTTTTTTCTGGTCCACGAAAGACACAACGATCTCCTCACGATGGTTATTTAAAGATAACTCTTCTATTTTTGAGATGTGGGGTCCATCTAAAAGAGGCTGAGTCTCTCAGTTGTGGGGACGCAACAATCCAGGGACTTTCTTTTTTTTTTAAATTTGCCTTTAAGTGTGGGAAGTGTGCACATAACCATACACAAAAACACACATTAAACACGTAATGTGAAGGTGCAAGCATGGATGCGCACAGAAAACATGGAACACACCAGAAAACAAATCAAAACACTCAAGCAAGCACTTATATGTATACAGAAATGGAAATGGTCACGATATACATACACACACATAAACACATGTACAAATGCGCACAGTGTGGTCCAGCCCTTGGCTTCTAAGTCTGTAATGAAGCCTTAGTGAAGGTCTACCAAAGAGGCTGGAGGAGTCAGCCAAGTCGGCATGTGGTCTCATTCAGACAACCACCTAGCCTTCGCCAGCTCGCCATGCCTCAGTGTGCTGTCACTGGGTGGGATGGTCAGGAGATCTAATCCGGCAAAGCAGAGGGTGGAGGTTTGAGGTGGACTCCTCTAGATGTGGTTAGTGTGGGACACCGAGGAGGGCCATCACTTATTTGGTGCCACAGAGGGGCGAAGGCGGCCTTTCCTGTTCTCTCCCCCCGTCGTCTGGCTTTGCTGATGAGTGGAGCTCACCACAGACAAGACAATGCAAAAATCAAAGTCCATGAAAGAAACTTTTACAAATACTGTGTTTATCAGTCACTTCCAAAACAACAAACACTCCAAGAACGGTTCCAATTGGAGCTCAGACTATTAACAGATGTGGACTCCTCTCACTTTCCGCTGGCCTGCCACACATCTATATAAATACACAAACACACACAGACTCACTGCACCACAGTGGCTTCCACCGAACACACAATACACTCACCACAATGACCTGACGAGACCCACACCAGGCTGGAGTCTGTATTTTCACCACAGCAATTTACCCTTGGGCTTTGACAGCTCATCGTTTATGCCAGTGTGGCGTTGCAGGGGCACCACTCCCTGTCTGTCTGTCCATCTGTCTCTCCATCTGTCTCCCTTTAACTGTCTGTCTCGTCTGTCAATGAACAGTGTGATTGGCACAAAACGGACTGAGTAATGACACATTACTAGTCTGAAACAAAGTCAATAGGTCATTTAGCTGTCTGTGTATAATTGTCAAAAGAATTTGTTGTAAAAAAAAAAAAAAAAAACAGTGTAAATTAGTTGTTTTTCCATCAACTGCTTTAAAGGGTAAAAATAAAATAGGCTGTTACACACAGCTGAAAGAAATACAGTAGAAGATTTGGATTTGCTCTCCTTGAGTCCAAACTAGTTCTACAAAATATGATGAAAATGAAACAATGAATGAATCACAGTGGATGATAACTTTTTTTTTCAATACTGAGATGATAATATGACTTGATGTAATAAATCGAAACTGACCTTGCACATACAGTTTAACCTTGCAGTGCGAGTGCACCATTGTAGGAGTAATTTGCTTTAGGAGCCGCAGCTCGTGAGTATTTTTGTCTTCAAATATGAGTGGAAATCCGCATTATGAGCGAGCTTCATACTAGCTGCTACTAGTCAGCACTGAGCTCACACATGGCATGCTCCCCCCAATAGGAGCGGCCTCTGCTCGCTCAGTTCAAGTGTTCATCTCGTTGAGGCATCATCACAATACTTTTAAGGGATTTTTCTTTGTTTCGTGTGGTTTTTTGGCATGAAGTGTACTTTCTCTATTTTAAAAACCCTTAAAATAGGATTTTTTGGTGTTTTTGGGGGCTGGATTAGTTACATTTTAATTAATTTCAATTGGGAAAATTGATTTGTAAAGCGAGTGAATCACAAAATGAGCAAGGTCATGGAACAAATTAAAGCTGTACTGCCAGGTTCTACTGTACCTCATTATTAACACAAGTATCTGAGGTTGGCTGATGGCTAATTGGTACTGCATCTGATTGGTGAATCTCACTAAGCATGCTGTGAGGAAATACACTGTTGTAGTCTGTTGGAAGTATTTATCACAAGTATGTATCAGAGTGGTTATGAAATTGTTATTTATTGGTCAGCCCTAACAGCCATGGGATTATCTGGGAAGAGGGTCTGAACACTGCATCAAAATACTAAAGCATTTAAGTGCATCATCCAATTTACAAGAACCGCAATACTCAGTGGAAGTGAACTATGTCATCATGAACCATTAGAAGTGAAGCATTATGTCCTTTTCCACCGCAGGAACTTTTGCAGGAACTTTGAGCATTACCCTGAACTTTGAAAAACCCCGGTGCGTTTCCAGCTAAATTACCCGGGTAAATAACTTTCCCTCGGCCCCCAACTTTCCCTGAAGAAGTTCCAGGTAGGGAGGTGGTACTTTTCAGATTAACAGGAATTCTTAGGGGCGTGGCTTTGTGCTGGAGAATGCTGATTGGTGGACTACACTCGCAGCATTTCTGCATTCCATTCACCTGCCACAATTTCATTCATTCTTTATTTCATTTCCACAAGCTTTGTATTTCAATAATTTGGAAAATGGACCAAAAGAGAAGCTACAACAAGTGGATGGATGATAAGGTCAAGACTTTTTTGAACATATTTGTGGAGGAGGAAATTCAGACGGACTTTGAATCGCAGACACGAAACAATCGAGTCGACTGTGACTGTTGACACCTCAGCTCAAGTCACATCTCTCCGTCCTGACGCCAGCTCCCACCCTTTTGTGTCTGTCCTCCTCACATCCCTACAGAACACTAGTGGCCCTTTGCTGAAACCACCATCACCTTTTAATGAGGCTTTTATTTTGAAAAACCCTACTGTGTGTATGTGTGTGTGTGTGTGTGTGTGAGAGAGAGAGAGAGAGAGAGAGAGAGAGAGAGAGAGAGAGACACAATCAGTTTGAAAAATGAACTGAAATGGTATGAATAATTGAACATAAAACTCATGATTTACCACATGTAAGGCTTTTATTTTGAAAAACCCTACTGTGTGTATGTGTGTGTGTGTGTATGAGAGAGAGAGAGAGAGAGAGAGAGAGAGAGAATCAGTTTGAAAAATGAATTGAAATGGAATGAATAATTGAACATAAAACTCATGATTTGCCACATGTAAGGCTTTTATTTTGAAAAACCTTATTGTGAGTGCATGTGTGTGTCTGTGAGAAAGAACAATTTTTAATGAAGTAAAACTGTACAAATAGTTGAGCGTTTGGACATAAAAATGAAAAGAAGTTATGTAATAGTCATTTATCATTTTTGATAAGGCTTTTATTAGAAAAAACATAGTGTGTATACTCTTTCCTCTGTGTGAAAATTGTCACATACCCACAATGCAATGCACCAAACCTCTGTTTAAAAATGCAAAGGAAAAAAGTCAACTCCACCTGGGAACTGACCCTTGTCCTCTAACAGTCCTATTCATTAACCATTACACTATCCAGTCAGACAGCCGAAAAGTAGGTCTTTTAACATAGATGTGAATTTTTCAAAGTTGAAATTGATAGTAAAAGTACTCTTCAAACTAACTGAGATTATTCCATAACCCTAGGTCAAATCCAAAAATTCTTTCACGTGTGGCTTCAGCAGACTCTTGTGAACGTAGTGATGTATAACGTGTGAAAAAAGTCTGAAATGAATAAGCAGTAATCATGGGAATGTGGAGTCACTTTGGAAGGCAAATTGCCAACTTCCTGTTGGAGTTAGCGCATAGGTGTCAGTGTATGATTTGTCGGGCTTGATGAGACCAATATTTTGGTGTTCATTTCATGTCTCTATGACATTCCTACTGGCTGCTAGGGCTGTTTTTGTGTATGTAGGTGGCGCTACAGAGCTCATTATGGCATCTAAAGGGTTAATTTTGATATTTTATCAAACTGTCAGACATGACATGTATGCCAAATTTGGTGAGTTTTTGAGCATGATGAGGGGGTCAAATTGCAGTTTAAAGTGGAAAAAGATGAAAAATAAACAAATTGGTTGTGTGTCTCTTCAACATTGCTATTGGCCACTAGGGCTGTTATGGGTTTTTTTCCACATAGGTGGCGCTAGAGAGCACATTTTGGCACCTATGGGGTTCATTTTTACATTTTGTCAAATTTTTCACCAGACCTGACATGTGTGCCAAATTTGGTGAGTTTTTGAATATGTTTAGGGGGTCAAAATCCAGGTTAAAGTACCGTATTTTCGCGACCATAAGGTGCACTTAAAAGTCTTAAATTTTCTCCAAAATGGACGGAGCGCCTTATAATGCCTTATGTGTGCACCGAGTTCCAAAATCTGTAAATGTTGTTGTGTGACTTTGATGAGCGCTCCACTTGACTGACTG
>JAPQRP010000019.1:15110794-15127014 GCA_037367295.1 Apogon hyalosoma | reverse complement strand
GCTCCCGCTGCCTTTTTAAAAACACACGCTAGCATGCATGTTTTAAGCTAGCGTACCGGTATGTTTTACCATGCCCGTGCCCTATAATCCGGTGTGCCTTATGTATGTGTTAAATACAGAAATAGCACCCGCAACTGAGACTGCGCCTTTTAATACGGTGCGCCTCATGGTCGCAAAAATACGGTAATGTCAGAAAAATTTAAAAACAAACAAAACAAACAAACAAAAAATAAATAAATAAACGAACAAAAAACAGCCCTACCTTCCAGGCTATGCAGTAAGATAACTTTCAAAAAGATGTAGCCATGATTCTAACCATTCGTATTTGTAATGTTAAACATCTGTATATCAATAAAAAAAAGTTGTACACAAAATTCTGCTGTCATACCCATGAGTGTGAGACATTGTTTGGGTTTGGATTGTTTTTATGTGAGTATGAACCTAAAAGCTGTGAGTGCAAAGTCTTGTGAATACAACTCAAATTTCTATGACTACGAAGTCTTCACTGTGAACATGAATTCAAGTTTGTGGGTACGAGTACAAAACTGTTGAAATGACATCACATAGGTCACAGGCAGGTCACAGGGGAAAGTAATCGATCCCTGATTGCTCCAAACGTGCATGCGCCAATGTCAAAGATGGCTGACAGCAGTGCACCCATAGACACCGGTAGCTCCAGTGAAGCATCACAGGGAAAGTCAATAACACATCCAATATTTATTTATTTCTATTTATGTATTTCATGAAATTGTACTGTTTTAAATAATAAACAGTTTATGGACATACAGGCCCAATCCCAATTCTCCCCTTAGCCCTCCCCCTTACCCCTACCCATTGGCCCTTGCCCTTGGCACTACCCCTTGAAACAGAACTGCAAGGGGTAGGGGTTGAAACATTCCCCTATGAAATGGGACAACCCTTCGTGAGCTGTTACGTCATCAGTAGTCTATGTGACCTGCTGTTTTACAAAAAATAGATGCAGAAGTTGACAGTAAATATAGCAGTAGGTTAATCCACATGATGACAGCCCATAAAACTACACCATGGTCGGTCAAGGAGATTCAGTCTGTGGTGGCCGACATAAAAATTCAGACAAGACAACACACAACGAGTTTATCGACAACTGAGCAGACGACACAGAAGTAAAGCGCCACATCGCTATGATGTTCAGGTACTCTAAAGCTGGTAGTATCCTGTAATGGAAATGGTCTCCAGGAGTAGTACCTGGTACCCGAGTTGAGCTGAGCTGAACCGAGTTGAGTCGAGCCAAGCCGAGCCGAGGCGAGCCAGTTCTAAGTAGTGGAAACGTGGCAACAGATGCCGCTATTAACAGATGTGAAAATGTTGTTTCCGACAGTATTCACCATGCACACACCAGTAGCTGTAAGCATCTCTGTTCCATGGGCTTTGGTCATCTTTTTGTGGCAATCAGCTGTAAACCGCAATAATGCGGTCTATTACACATTAAAACAGCATTAACAGTCAATCAAATGATTAAGTTGTTTACAAAGAAAATCCGTACATTTGTGTGTTTCTTTCATCACACTGCTGCAGTTTTTGGCTGTGTTTACCTCCATTTTGCCAGTGATTCAAACAGAATTATGGAAGATTTCTCCTACCCCTCCGTTCATTGTGTGGTCCTGGAAAATCTCCATTTCGAAGGCTATACAGCCATCCGCCTTAACCCTTCCCCTCTGTCTAACTGAGAATTGGGACAACACTACCCCATCACGTGAACACGCAAAACGGAGGGGTGGGGTAAGGGGTAGGGCCAAGGGGTGAATTGGGATTCAGCCACACACTTACTGTTTTAGCTTGCAAGCTAACAACATGCTGGTGACGCTCAGTTAGTGCTTGCATTACTTACTAGCATTAGAGGTTGGCTTGTGCTAGTTAATTAGCACAGAGCTGCAAAATATGAAAAAAACTAATTTCCTTCCAGGCTCAGTCCCTAACAATAGAAGATGGATTAAGTGATTCAACAACCAGTAAAACGTCAAACCCAAACCATCCACTTAAAGTACTGTGTCGTTTTATTGTGCTAGAGCTTAGTTTGTGAATGGACATGAACTGGACTGCAGTTTCTTTTACTGCTCCCTGTTACATCATCAGCCTGATTTGAATAAATTACCCTGAACTTTGGGGTGCGGTGGAAGCATAATTACCAGGAATTCTTTTACCCAAATAAGTTCCTGGTAAAAAAAAATTCCTGAGATTTTGGTGGAAAAGGGCTTATTGTGAGGCTACAGAAAGTCCCCAACCTACAACCTATTTAAACATAGTGGAAGTGTCTTCATTAGGGATGCACACAATCATGGTGTTACTAAAACAGAACTGGACAGAGAGCAGCTGCACATGCTGTTAGGCTGAAGGTAGCCCAAAGGTGAATACTGGCCCATATTTGATGAATGAGACAGAGGAATATTTTGGCACTTGCAGCACTACAACAATAAATTACTAATTGTTGTTAAGATGGAGTCAGGCAGCTCCCATACCTGTGATATTATGGCTTCACTTTTCCACAGCAACAGTGTCAGATTATTGAACTTTATATTTGGTTTTGTGATTTTGATGGACAGAATAGAGCATTAGAAGGATGGTGTATATTTTTATGTCATGCAACTTTAATGCATTACCCTTGTCCAAATGAACAAAAAGTACAACTTTTTTGCTATTTATTTACCAGTGTTTTTCAACATTTTCTGGTGCAATACTAAAAAAAATGGACTTACAAGAAATAAGGAACATGGTTACTGTAATCAAAATCAATCAAATTTTATTTATATAGCGCCAAATCATAACAAAAGTTATCTCATGACACTTTACATATAACGTTGGTTGAAACCAGACTCTATGTGATGTGTTTGCATGGTGGTTTGTTTTGTTTGTTTGTTTGTCCGTATGTTCTGTTCAAACTTAACTCTCTTCCAAATCCAGTGATATGACAGGGCTTGGTTTGTATATAGCTGAAACAAGTCATGTCTGATAAACATTTACTTTTCTTGTCCCTGATTGTTCTTGAACCGCAGTTTTCAATTTATCATCAGCAGTGTTCGATTGTGGGTTGATGTAACAACAGTGCTGAACATGTCTGGATGTCTTATTGAAGTAATTAGCCTGTCTTAACCTTCAATCTTTACTCAATTCCTGTGCCTCACCAGACAAGATGCCCATGGCTTGGCTTAAAATTGTCAATTACGCCTGTCACATGGAAAATGGTAACCAAGCCAATTTCCTCTTTCCTTTCTTCCTTTGTCTTTCCTTTTACTCTGATGTTTTTTTTCTGCTCTTCTTTCATTCGCTCCCTGCTGTAGCTGATAGCTGAAATGGCACTGTTGCCTTTGTTTGACTATAATAGCACATTTCTCAATGACATTAAGCAGACAGAGGCACAGATACAGAGACAGAACAGGGGGAGATTGTGTCCATAGAGCACCCTATGTTTTCATCTTACTGATGACAGCCACAAGTAGTTGAAGTTTGGAACCTTTGACCTCTGCCCTGTTAGCATTTCAAGGAAGTGAGGCATTATGGGATCACTTGTATTTGGATGACGTTTAAGTATAAACTGTGTTTTGTCCAAACCCATACAACTGGGAGGCAGTATTGTTTTGATGCACATAGCAATCTGCAGGAGA
Source organism: Apogon hyalosoma (assembly GCA_037367295.1). Taxonomy (NCBI): domain Eukaryota; kingdom Metazoa; phylum Chordata; class Actinopteri; order Kurtiformes; family Apogonidae; genus Apogon; species Apogon hyalosoma. The sequence continues at coordinate 15,123,376 of JAPQRP010000019.1, read as the reverse complement.
CTAATTTAAAGATACCAGTTTCCTGTAATAAACAAAGCATTTACAGCTTGTGTGGCAGCATTCAACAAGTTTACTGTGTTCTAGTTCTGAGTGACTGTGATGATAATCCAAAAGATTTAAAGGTAGTGCAAGAGGACTGTATAATTAAGCAACAGGTACCTAGTCTTTTTTATGATCAGGAGAAGTCAAAAGCAATAGCAAGTGCTCCCAGCTATAAATTAAAAAGGAAGGGCAAAAAAAAAATCTATCTCTTTAGACTGCATGTTGCCTAATTCTCTCTATGGGCTCTGGCAAGCCAAGCCCAATGTTAAGTGGCTTCTTGAGTTTATCCAGCGAGGTCAAAGGGAAAATAAAAACATCACGCAAGAGCTACAATTACAGCCCTCGAACATGACAAGCGTCTGTTTTTGTGCTTTTGACTGAGGGCCCACTTTTCATGGTCGGGTCTGGCTGCAAGATAAACAAACAGTCATAGGGTTAGCACAACCCTGTCTGTGTGCAGTAGCCAGCAAGACAGCCATAGGAGCTAAACTCTGCCACAGCACTAGGCAGCAGCAGCAGAAGCAGTGGTGGTTTTGGCGGCAGGGTAAATTACAGCACAGAGCAAAGCTGTGGTTTGTATATAGCATACTCACACACTCAGTCTTTTCCTCTCACATTTTCTCTCTCACACACTTGGGCTCTCTCTGCACACTACCTCTTCCTGAGCACACGTCAAAATGGTAAAGTGAGCTAGAGAAGTGCACACATGTACACTTACGCAGTCACTTGGGTGGCCATTTCAACAGGTGTCTCCACAGCGAGGCCAGCAATCAGCACTGCCCCAGGCAAGGCTTTGAACATACCAGCCTTCTGACCTCATCGAGAGACCAGCAATCTCTTAAATTATTGGTTCCAAATCCTGAGAGAGAGTGTAAGCTAATGGGGTCTCATTAAAAAATCCGATCAGGTGACATGTACATGTTGCATCATTTTGTACTGTCATCATGCAAAGCTACTTGGACACCAGTTAAGGTAGGCTTCCTTTCAGACAACATCCTGTTGCCTGTTGTAGGTTACATATAGTAGTGTTGTAACACATCTTGCTGTGGCAGGGATCATAATACACTTATACTCCCAGCAGTTATGGCCTATTGCAATCCTTAATGTGGAAAATGTGCACATTGCCCTACCACTTTTTTTGTGGATTGTAACCAGGTTTTTAAGAAGGGCTTCAAAATGCAAAAAGAAGAAACTGAAGCAGAAGACAAAAAGAAGAGATCAGGCAATTTATTGAAAACTGAATTTGAACTCAAACAGGTTGTTCATCAACTGATCAATGGTCAGTCAGTCATCTTCTGAAAAGGGGGCTGAGATGGTGCTGGAGCCTATCCCAGCTACCTATGGGCAAAGCTGGGGTACACCCTGGATGTGTCGCCAGTTTATCACTGACATATAGAGAGGAACAACCAATCACTCTCACACCTAAGAGCATTTTTTTTTTTTTAGATTAACCAATTAACCAATTAGTGCATGTCTTTGGATGGTGGGAGGATTAGGCAGTGCTAGGGGAAGGCTAGAGGCTAGGGGAAGCTAAGCTTCCCCAAAATTGTCACATAAAAACAGGATCTAGCCTATATATATTTTATTTATTTATTTATTTTTGTGAAGTTGAACATCAAGACACACACACACACACTCTGAGGTATTGTTTGTTTGTTTATTAATTTATTACATTGATATATGTGTCAGATATTTGGTAGGTTGATTGGTACCTGCATCATTTCCTTACGGTGCTATTTCCTTTGCACTGCACACAAAATAGAAGCTAATGTTATAGCCTAGCTACTTACATTGTACTGCAAAATGAAAAGAAGACAGCCAACTGAGAAAACGGACATTAGAAATTTTTTAAATGTCAAAATCAACAAAGACAGTCAAAAAGACGAAGCTAACACAGTCTCAGACTGGCTCATCACTTCAAGTGACCTTTGTTTTTTCTGTGCCATGGAAAGCCTGCACACGTTTTTCGACCAGCCGGGAACTCACCATGCCTTTCTACAAATGCAGAAATAGCTGGGAATGAAAGCCGACCTATATGCCTTCAATGACACACGATGGGCCTGCAGGTGGTGTAATGTGTCAGGTGTTAAAAACTCTTTCAAGCCCATCATGACCACCCTTGCTGAGTTTTCTGTACCCCCATACTGCAGATTTACAGAGGCTTTGGGTCTGCTTCACAGCGTGGAATGACTACAATTTTGTGTGTGCTTGATTGTGTTCTCCCATGCCCTGCACATTATCCATGTCGCATCTCAGGCCCTTCAGAAAACAGACACCACACTTGCTCAAGCTTCCAGTGTTCTACAGGCCAGCATCCAGGGGCTTGAAGAAATGAGAAAAAACTGGGAGGGGATGTGGAAGGAGATACTCACTCTCTGTGAGTCTAGTGACATATCTGTCACAGAAGAGGAGCCCTGCACAAATGCCAGCTACGTTAACTTCTGCACTTGTGGGGAGCATGCTGGGGCAAAGGGAGCCTGAAACCCCTGGTTCAGAGAGCCCCAAAGACAGATGGGCTAAACATCTCTTTTATTCAGTCATCAATACTCTTGTTGGGGCATGCAACAAATGGTTCTCAGAGGAAGCAATGCAAATTGGAAAAAGTGTAGACGCTGTCTTCAAGTGTGATGCTGATGGTGCTTCAGGAATGATTAAGCAGTATTCTTCCACTCTTTCCATCAATGCTGATCTTGCTCACACCGAAATGGTCATGGTAAAAATGGATGTGATGTGTGATGTCACGCTAGAAAATCTCAGAGCCACTGCCTTGACCGGATTTTACCCAAACTTTACCAAAGTGCTTACATTGGCACTCTCACTTAAAGTTGGGACAGCGACATCTGAACAATCCTTCTCAGCAATGTGCTGGGTCCAGAACTGGATGAGAACAACAATGGACCAGGAGAGACTTTCCTCTCTTTCACTACTGTACATAGAGCGCGACATAACTAAGAGGATTAAACCTAAGGAGCTTGTTGATGAATATGACTCAAAGGCCCTGCGACGGATGCTGCTCCATTAAGGTAAGAATAAATTAATTCATTAATTAATATGGGCAACTACATTATGAGAATTAATCTGTGTATAGAATGAATGAATTATTATGCTGCGCCATCTCAGTTTGACGACATCACCAATAATATCAGCCTATAGGAAATATTATTGTAATTTTGGGTGTAATGCTCAGTAATAGGGTTCATTGGGTCATGTTACCAAGATGAAGCCTTTATTATTATAAGCATCAGTCTGCTGCTGCTGGCTAAACGCTTTTTTTTTGTCCCATGAAATTTAGCTTCCCTATTCTCGATGCCCTAGCGCCTCCTATGGTGGGAGGAAGTTGGAATACCCAGAGAGAAGCCATGCAAACACGGGGAGAACATGCAAACTCCACACAGAAAGGTCTTGGTGTTGAAATCGAACCCAGGACCTTCTTGCTGCAAGGTGTTATGCATTGCACCACTGTGTTGCCCCTGATCAAAAGTTTAAGACCATAACCTTAGAAAGGCAAAATTTGCACAAAATTCTGTCTTTCATTTCATTTTCTTAATGACCTCTTGATGGCAGAGTTAAAAAGGCCTTCTGTCTTTGAATGTGGCATGACTGTTGAGCTGCACAAGCAAAACCCCTCACAATGCACCATCACTGACAAGTTGTAAACAGTAACAGATAGTCATTTTAAAATTCTTAGAAGATCCTGAGGGTTATAGGACAAAAAAATCAAGTGGTAGACCCAAAAAAAATCTTGGAACCATCCTGCTCCAAATCCCACCAATGACTTTGGTGATGATGTTGAGGGCAATATACAAAAACAGATGTTGGTTCTAGATCGCGGATGTCCTTCATGAAGCCATCGTCACCATATAGACATTCTCACCAGCCTCCTTGAAACACTTGGATAAAGTGTATGATCATCAAGAATGGATTGGCTAGTCACTACTCAGTCATTTTTTGACATTTTTAGTTCTGTTTTTGGGTGTTTTTAGGCTATTATCTTAGACTTAGCTGATGAACAGCCTGTTTGAATTTAAATCCTGTTTTCAATAACTTGCCTACTCACTAGTTTCTTGTCTCTTGCTCCACTTTCTTCTTTTTGCATTTTGAAGCCATACTTACAACCTGGTTACACCATTTGCAAAATGCAAATTTGTGCAATTTCCCCCTAGCCAGGATTATATTAACCTCTTACATGCTGATCTGCTTTAGGGTTGGAGTTTCACATGAGTGATGGATTTTGATGTAGTTTGAATTTATTTCAGCCACATGTTAAAAGCTAGAGGGTTTTCCTTTTGAAATTAATTCTGTTACATGCATTTATGCCTTCTTCTGTTACAAGCCTAAAAAGACTGGATGTCAAAAAGTTAAAGGTGCCCTGTTTCACATATTTCATTACCTTTGTGGTAATGTCTGAAGTTCTACCATTGACTCTAAGATTTTTTGTGGAAAAAAATGTCTTGGTTACCAAATTTCAAGTCATTCTAACGTGGTATAGAAAGCCTGTTGGAAGACTCAGCTCAATTTGTGCCAGTTCTCATGAATATTCAACATGCTAATCTGCTTGACTCTGATTGGCTAACAGCCAGCCAATGAGAGCCTGGCTTTTAAGCATCCTTTACCCTGCACAACAGGCAGAGGAACTGGCGTAAACCGAAAGTGAAACTTAACATGCTTTGAACTTCTGACTCCCGGCTTCTAATAATAATAATAATAATGGATTAGATTTATATAGCGCTTTTCTATTAACACATACTCAAAGCGTGTACAGTGGATCCATTATTCATTCACTCACATTCTCACTTTGGTGGTGGTAAAGTACATATGTAGCTACAGCTGCCCTGGGGCAGGCTGATGGAAGCATGGCTGCCAGTTCACACCTACAGCCCTTCCCACCACCACTGAACATTCATACACCAGTGTGAGTAGCAGCACTGGATTCAAGTAGGGTGAAGTGTCTTGCCCAAGGACACAACAGCACATGACCTGCTCTACCTCCTGAACCACGGCCGCCCATATATGCCTCTCTTGTACGGCGCACTTCTCACAAAATTTTCACAACTTCTAATCTGTATCCACTGAGCCACCTCCACTGCTCTATGAGCCCCCGGGAATGCTGGGCCCCATGAATTTATCATTAACGCCCCCTTATGGCACCTCAGTTTGCTGTATATGAAAACTGTCACTGCAATACATTAATTCTGTGGATGTGGTCTCAACCGGCTTTTCTAATTGACCTGACCTTTACATTATTCTTCATTTATATTCATCAGTTTTGTTCTCTAAATAATTGGCATCTGCATCTACAAAATCTCATATCAACTGATCATCACCCTTTGTTATTTTACATTATTATACTTCATATTTTGTATCATCCATATGGATTTTCTTCCACTTCAGTATCACATCCTGTATTTTTGCAGGTAGTAGTTCTGTGCCTGCTTTTACACAAATGTCACTTACATATATTAACTCGCAAGTTTGTTTGTGTGAAAGCATTGAAGATGGCTAATCTGGAATGTACAGAGGAACCTCAGTTGTCATGTGTATCTCACCTGCTTTAAGTAAACAAACCCACTGTTTCCTCATCTTTTTGTTGTACTGCATTCATACTTGCAGCTGAGTTCCTGTAACAGATGCATCCCTGGTTTAAGGTCAACACAGCCACATATTCAGTCTCACACACAGAGCACTCACAATTAACAATGTATTCTCACATGATTATTATGTACATGTACACAAAGGAAAAACACAGATGCACACAAGTACACAGTCACAGAAACACACCCATACACCCACACACCTGCTGCTCATCCTCCTCCACAGCCCCTTGTGTTAATGGATGGGAGTCTAATTACTACTCTCTCACTGGGACTACTTTCTCCACTTTTGTCTTCCAGGATGTGTGTGTCTATATGTGTGCACATATGCATGTGTTTCTGTGGGTTAGCTACTGTCAGCGCAGAGCTCTCACACACTGCTCATTAGCAGACTTTGTCTCTGCATCTCATTTCGTATACTGCACAGCACATAAACACACTCAACTTTATACAAAACACTGTTAAACATGGCACACTGTTCAGCTAAATATCAAAACACCGGCAGCAGCTTAACTTAGCGTATATATTTTATTTTAAGATGTAGTTTATTTTCATTCTCTGTCTGCCTTTTTTCTCACAAAGGTAGCAGGAGAAAGAGACAGAAAGGAATCATTGGCAAAGCAAGACACAAAAACCAGACAGACACACTTCCTCATTCAACCACCACAGTTCTGGTTAAAAATAACGAAAAGGAACTGTGAGCTACCGACTCCTTCTCTCACGATACTAATGTACACATCAACATGCACAATCACACTGACACAAACACAGCGGCGGTGGTGGCTGAGGTATTCTGACTCTATGTTTTGACACAGTCTCGTCTGTGACGCAGTCTGTGTTGTACCATAAACTGCCTTTGTACTGGAGTGACCTCCCCCACCACTTCCTCTGTGTCTGTGTGTGCGTTTCATCTCCCCTGTGGCTTTCAGACTCAAGGTCTAAGTGGAGCACAGAGGAGCAAACAGGTCTTCAGAGGAAAGATTGCTGATGAGAGTGTCTGCAGCTCAAAAACAAAGGCCACCTGGCTCCTTGCAGCGGGACGGAAATGTGCTCCCCTCGGTGTTACAGTCACAAGTATGTGCTAATAACAGGGCCCACACTCTCGAGGACTAATTAGTCCTTCAGCTAATGTGGTGCTAATCATTCATGAAAGCTGACAAACACTTAAATGTTTATACTTTTGGTAATTGAGCCTGTTGTCATTATCTGACTCATGTTTACATCATCACAGAAGGCTAAGGGAAACCTTGAATATATATTGATGCATTTACAGTGTCTTTTTTTAGTGCTTTTCTGTAGAGCTGCAGCTTTTTAGGGGGTAAGATAGATGTTATTGTAGAAATAATTTCACAAGAATGTTTTCATTAGTTTATAATCATGTGAAAATGACAATTGCATTTCATTACCTTTGAACTGTGTGTCACAAACTTTGAGGTGGGATAATAAATGGAAGCCAGAGCTATTTTTCTTGGGCCACTTCCTATAAGTCCTGACTTCCTATCAGAGTAAGAATATTAAATCTGAATTAATATTAAGAAGAAAAAGAGAATAGGAAAAAAACAGTGTTCTCTTGAAGTATTTAATCCTTAAAGACTCAAACATCCACCACCAACCAAAAGCCTCTGCTAATCTATAAATTTTACATATAGATGTTGATCGATTAATCCTATCAATACATGTAAATAATTGGTGCAAAATGCAGTTTGAGCGTTCAGAGGCTCTGTAGTGAACGTGGAAACACCGTCATCTTCTACAATGTTGATTCACCAGTAAAACTCATGGAGTTTGATCAATGACAGTGGATGGACATTATCTTTGCTGAAAAAGTCACTTTTTTCTCTTTTTTTGTTTTGATTTAATAACCTTTGAATTTACTCTGAGATTTTATGAATATTTATATGATCTGTGAATTAAATATTGGAAAATGAATGGTTTACAGAGAAAAATGCAAAATACAGAGGATAATGTTATAATAAATGGTGGTAAATCATAATAAGTGTTAAATAGAGGGAGAAAATCATTTGGAAGCTGCCACAAAAGTAGCACTGGGTTTTTATGGGTTAATAAATGTTGATCTCAACAAAGACATAATTGATATAGAGGACAGACTTCAAATGTTTAAGGTGTAACATAAGATGCAAGATGAAAATGAAGTAATTATTTTCATCTCATCTAAAATATCACACACTGACCCTATAACTAACTTGTTACATTTTGTTGTCTTTATTCACTGTTCCTGTGTTCATCCGACGTGAAGAAAGAATTGAAACTTTAGTTTCTAATTCCCATGCCTACACTACATTGACTAATTGCATTAAATAAGACACTTGTCCATAATTATATGTATTTAAAAGATTTGCACGATTTGGTGGAAAAATCATATTGTGATTATTGTAGTCAACATTTCACTTAATTTGAGTTTGCTTGGTTTTCTATGAATGAAAATATACAGATTACTCCTTTTGAATAGTACATATTTCAACTCACACATGTAACAACTGAAACTAGCATAAAAAGACAAAAATGTAAACAAAAACTGTATAAAAATGTAAGGACTTTCCTTTTGCATGTTTTACACAGTATATCTCTCAACTTACTGCCAATACATTTAAAACACCTCCATACAACAGAGATTGTGCTTGCATTTTCCCATGTCTCTAAACAAATATTCCTAAATCTGGAACATAAATTGCAGCCTTTTTAATTACACAGACTGACAGTGCGATACAAAATATATAGCTGTAGTATTAAACTTAAGATTTTTGATTATCTAGTTACTGGAGTTTATCAGGGAATCATTTCAGCCCTACTTTATTGTCGTAGTGTTAGTAAAAGAGAAGCTAAAATGAAAGTTAAATTGCAAATTCAGTTCAGAGATGACCAAGAACACTATGTAGTTAAGAGGCCCAAATGGACAATAAAAATGTTTATTTTGTAAAATATCTACATTAGTGCAAATGATGCCTAAGTTGACAAATTGCTAAACCAGGTCTGTAGCTCACCTACACTGACAGGGCTACATTTTCCTGCTCTGAAGGAAGTGATGCTCTTCTCACATTTAAGAAGTTTTGTAATATGAAACACTAACATGCTCACTATGTGCATTAATAGCAAACAATGACTGATAGAAGAACTAGCAGTCATTTTCATATCAATCTTAAACAGCATTAGAAAACATTACAGGCTTAGATTTAGCTTTTTAACACCACTCAAGTATCAGTCAAATGAAGGGCATACAGATTAAAATGAAAATACAGAAATTAAGTCTTGGAGACGGCTGCGCCAGAAGAGTATGGATTCATCGCTGTCTGGCTGACCTCGTCAGCTACTTGCTGTTGATCGGTGATGCAGAAGGAGGTGCAGACGGAGGGTGGCCAGAGAACAGCACCCGAGCAGACCCCTGGGCTGCTCGATTGCTCAGCCAAGTCGAAAATGTGTTCTCAAATCTTTGGCTGACATACTGTCCTATGGGGGTAGGCCTTAGCTTTTGTGTGTGTGTGTGTGTGTGTGTGTGTGTGTGTGTGTGGGTGTGTGTGTGTGTGTGTGTCAGGATGGAGGAGAAGCACAGTTTTGAAGGAATTCACTCTGATCACCTTTGACTGGTGTGTATGTATGTGTTAAAGGGTATGGACATGTGTCTGTATAAGGGAGGAGGTTTAACACAGGTCTATAAATATTAAATTATATTGTCATGTGTGGCCATCAAATGTCATCCGTGTGAAGCTGACATGTGTCTTTGTATTTACAGATTTGGTTAAATGTGAGCTCATGCTGTCATTTTGAGATTTGACTGGGGTTGGCTCCAATGACAAAACTCATAACACCAGGTATCCAAAAAAACCTGTGAACTTTGGTTCTGTTTTTTGGTCACTAAATGTGGATACACATCTTTAAGGCCCATTTGTAGTGACCTTTGGCCCAGGAGTGAGAATCCCTGATGTCACACCAGTTTGAAAGACGGAGCAATCAATAGTCACACAAAAGAACAGTCAAAAATAAACAATCAAAAGTGTGCATTTTCTGAAGAAATAAAAACTATGATGAGTTACAGTGCAGCACATGGAGAAGGATAATGTAGAAGGATAATTAAATAGACCTGTGGACAAGGTGTGTGGGTTGATAGTAGTGATGTTGACAGAACATGTGTTTGGAGGAGGGGAGAGTGGGGGTTGGTGGCATTAATTGCAGCCATACACATAAAACAATAAAAAAGTTAAAAAATATTTTTCAAAAATCCATTTCCAAAAGATTGGGAGCCATTTATATACCTCATATACCACATATACATACGTAAAATTAGTGAGAAACACATCTCTCAACTAGTAAAACATAACTTGACATATTGGTCAAAACAGGGAAAGCTGGTTTAGATCAAACATTATTGTTAATTGCCCACATTAGTGTTTCATTTTTCTTGTTTGTTCTTTCTTAAATGTAAAGTTCAGCTTTATTGTGCTCATAAGGACATACGCCATCTTAGTACCATGGTACAACACCCAGGAACCAACTCCTAGTACCTTGGTCATGGACACTGAAAGCCCAGTTAACCCACTCAACAAGGAGAACAAGTAAAGTCCACATAGAATTAGACCCAGAACCTTGTAGTTGTGAGGTGGCAGGGCTGATTGCGAAGGAAAATGTTAGTAACTAGTAACTAGACTTTCCTACATTTCCTGAAGGAAATGTAACCCATGTGCTTGCCTCTCACCGGATTGGTGGAATTGTGGCTAGGTGTGATATAAAAGCAAGAAATAGCTCCCATTCCCTTCATATGTAGAATGTGTGTGTCAGTGTTTGTGGACTGACGTCACCACAGACTTTCTGTAGACCTGTATTCAGATGAGAATCCTCCCACAGTCTGTGTCAGTCCTGTTAAAGCACTGTTTAAATAGGCTCCTTTATTTATTTTTCATTTTACTGTAGCTGTATTTTTTCATCTTTTTATTTTTGTTGTGGAGCCTTAATTACCTTAATTCTCTGCAGCTGTGCCAGACAGACCACAGGTGCCGTTACCATGACAACAAGCAGGCAGTGAAGACAGACAGAGACATGTTGAGTCAGGCTCTGAAAAGCTGTGAAAGTGCTCCCGAACTCCTATGAATTATGGGAAAACCGTAAATGATAGGTGAAAACTAGCATTAACATGAGCGACAGAAGGACCAGGGGAACACACAGATGTAATTTTTTTGTCCGTACTGTGAGAAATGACCAACTTATGGCAGTGTAAAAACAGTCAACTCAGCAAGAATCAGCAGATCTGTTTGGTCCATATTTGTATTGGTTTAAATAGGAGCTGAGGAGGGAGTTGGCCCTAAACTACTGCCTGCCATTTCACTTTAAAAAGAGCTAGGTCTGCAAACATGGGTTCATTTGAATCCTAGGAACCGTGGCTACATTTTTGGAAAAGATCATTCACCTCCTATGTATCATTTGGCTGGGAGGGTAAGTTTTTCAGAAAATTTTCAGGTAAATTTTCGCTGCTCATGTACTCTAGTGATGACATCACCCACTCTAAAAACTCAGATTTTGACTCAACCCAGGGGGTTTTGAAGACTGGCCTATCAAAACCACAAACTCCATCCTCATACCAAAGACATCCTTGGAGAGATGACAAAAATGCCTGCGTTTTAAAGTTTAAATGAAGTCTGTAGGTAAAAGTATGGTGAAGCAGTAGCAGTCGGAAAAAAGCCAAGTTTTTTGTTACGCCCATTGAAAATGAATGGGGCTATTGTTATCGTTTTTGTGTGAAAACTGTAAGTGATATAATTATGACGTGACCACACAGATAATCTTTGGGCCAAGCCGAACATTTTTGTGTTGACCGAATAATTTTACAACAAATTGTTTGGAAATGGTAGCCACTTGAAAATGGCCCATTTCATTTTGGATGGAGATTTTTGACTGGTTTTTCACAATTTTAACAAAATCCATGCACTGGAATGTCAATAAAAAATAATAGCACATCTTTTGAGACCAGACTGCACATTTTTTCAATTATATGTTTTGGTCTATTTCCAACAGTGTGGGCCGCATTTTTTTCAAAGTTTTTTGTATAATAATAATAAGTCAGAATAATACTAAATATGACAAACAATAGTCTCCTGCATTACATGCAAGCACACAGAGAAATACTGTTAAGACTGCAGTTTAAAAGGGCCATATTGAGGAGGATTTAGGGTGATCTAATAGAAAAAAATAAATGACTAAACACAACCTCTGTAGTCTGGACTTAGTCACACTGAGCAGAGAGGTTCTGTGTAAAACATGCAAAGTGAAAATCAAGATATCATACAGCCCTTTATTTTGCCATTTGGGTTTTTTACACCATTTTGGAATTGAAAAGACAAACAATAAGAACTGGATTTCGAACTGGAGTTGACCAAATTCAAATGATATCCAGCAGTAGGTCTGACAACGGAAACTGCTCCACATGATATAAAAAAAGCTGTAATAGAAGTGACCACAAGAAATGGGTTCCAGATTTTTGTTGGGTTTGAATGTTCAGGTGCACCCCATGATGTGGAGACGGTGAGGCCATGATGCCGCCGAGGGCCTGCTTTCAAGTAGAAAACTGTGTCAGATTGAGCGACCTTCGGCTGACAGGTCTGGGAGTTCATCAGACCGTGTGCATGCAGCCCCGCTGGTGACTGTATGGTCATGCATGTGTGCGATTGTCTGCGTTAATATGGACGAGTGCATGTGTGAGTGTGTGTGTACATTTGTGTGTCAGCCGTCCATTGTCTGTGTGCGCATGTGTATTTGCATATCTCCAAGGGCAGCAATCTATCTTGACAGTGTGTGTATCCCCATCACATCGCTGTCACGGCACTCTCTTACTTGTCCTGGTGATGGAAGGCATCCAGAGGGAGAGGGAGAGGGAAAGAGAGAGAGAGAGAGAGAGAGAGAGAGAGAGAGAGAGAGAGAGAGAGAGAGAGAGAGAGAGAGAGAG
>JAPQRP010000019.1:15051110-15073415 GCA_037367295.1 Apogon hyalosoma | reverse complement strand
ACACACCTTTTGGTCATGTAATAAACTTAAAAAATACTGGGATGACATCTATACAGTACTATTTGACATATTCAGAACACATACCTAAGAAGCCCTACTAGGAGCCATCCCTAAGACTACAGAGGGAAAAACTCCTAAAGAGATGGGCCACTGTGCTCCCATGATGTCCTGAATCAAAAGAGCAACCCCCCCCCCATGTACACACTTGATAGTTTTTGTTTTGTTTTATTTAGTTTTTGGTTTTGTGTTGTTTGTGTATAAATCTGTTGCTATGAAACTATCTGACGTGATACTTTCAGTTCATTGTCTTTTGAGTACGTACAGTGTAAGTGTTGTGATTGTATGGTGAATGACTATGTCTCCAATAAATAATATGTTTAAAAAAAAAAAAACTTTATACAACGCAGATACTATTGCTTTGTATGAGCAGGGTACGACTTTATTCTTGTAAATTATATTTTTCCCACCTGTTTTTAAATTACTACATTATTCTCATAATATTATGGCTTTACTGTATGCATATGACGACTTTAATCTCATAAAACCATGCCATTATTTTCGTTAAATTATGAGTTTTTTTTAATACATACGACTTTATTCTCTTAATATTATGGCTTTATTCTTGAAATATTATGAGTTTTAAATATTACGATTTATTTAGGTATTTGACTTTATTCTCATAAAATTACGGGTTTCATCTCAAATACTTTATGACTTTATTCTCATAGTGACAGTGTTTATATTTTCTCATGTGGCCCTAATACGCCGTTGTGGCTTTGTGCTCCAGTACCCCTGTATTTGAAAAACTGGGTTAGCCTCAGTTTAAGTTAGTTTACAAATCATGTAGAGCACAAGGTTCAGAATCACAAAATGAAGACTAAAACCATCTAGGATGCTAACGAGCTTTACTAAGAATAATGTTAGCCAAAACAATACGTAATTTAAGGTATGATTTTACCCAGATGCACAGCATAAATTAATGTTACCTGACAGGAAACGGGATCCACAAATCCAGGTTTCGTTGCCTGGATTTGTGGATCCATCTGCTTCTGTTTTCTTTGTCTTTCAGTGCCTGTAAAATGATAGCTCCATCTGCTTTTCAAACCTGTTCATACAATCAATCACACAACAGCTCTTCCCCATTTTTATTAAATATTGTTCTTAAGTTTAGACGGTATTGAAGCCAAACTTGCCACTCATCTCCCTCTTTCTGCCACTCAGTGAGTGTAACCATGGTGACTTCCACTTGCTGTGCATACCCTCTATAGCTTTAAGCAAAAAAAAAATAAAAAATCTGCCAGTGGAACAAGTGAAAGTTATCTTGGTAAGATTTCTTGAAATAACATTTTCAAGATCTATTGTCTAAAAATACATTCTTATATCTCACTGAAAAGTTCCTCTTTAGGTGATTGTGTCTTATTTTAAGTGGGATGAGATATTTGGACTAGAAATGACAAAAATACACTTGGTAAGATTTAGATTTTTTTTCCAGTGTGTCAAGTACAGGGAGATGCAGTGCACATAAATGATGACAGCAGGATGTAGTAGTTCACTACCAAAGCTGTTGTGGGAGAACAAAACTAACCTAAATGGACCAACTGTACGGAACGAACAAAAACTTGAACTTAGGTTAAAACTTTCAGGGGTGAAAGTAGCCTTGGTCTTACTTTATATCTGAGTTAAAGCAATAAAACAATACATTTGAGCCTGAATATCAACTTACAAAACACTGTTAAAAATCTGGTAGATTATAGTTGGACTGCACCTCCTGTACTGTCAACCCCTGAACGTTGACTGTCGCTAATTTGCATCAAACCATTTCCTTTACAGAATCAGCTGAGACAGCGTATATATTCCCTCAATGCTGCTTCAGGCATATTTGATACGTATCTAGTTTGGACACTGAAAATTATTTAGTGGCATAAATAAATCCATCTCTTGAGATGGGAAAATCTGTTTTATTAGTTTTTCGTCACTATTGATCATCATGCCTGTTGTTGCAAATTTGAATAAAAACACAAATTTCTATCTATTTTATGTGCTATAGTCAAATTAACACTCCACTTAATTTAGCATCTGCTTGAACTACACAAATGATTTATTTTTTTAATGTAGTTCATAAATTTAGGCATTCAGGGGATAAGGAAGATGTAGGAGATCCAGAGGCTTTAGACTGTCATGAAATGGAGCAGTGATAATGAGTTAAGTTATAAATTTCAGTTAACTTAAATATAGGTTATTATTGTATATGTGTATATTTTTGCCATGACACCAGTACATGTGTCAGGTTTTTAATGAGTTTGTACTGACGGTGACCCACAGCAGGTCATACACTTATATGACCTATAATTAATGTTCTAGGTGTATGTTCACTACACAAAGCAACAATAGACATGTACATGTTAGGGTGAGAAGTCATTGTTTTCTGTTGTCTTTGTTTCCCACATGGATACACACAAACTGGACTTTTTTTTTTTTGTTTGTTTGTTTTTCAATCTTCAGTTTGGAAGGCCTTTTAGCAACCCAAAACACTGTTTACAGGTAGTGGGAGAATAATGCCAAATACCTTTATTGGATAAATGTCTTCATGATACAATTTGGAAAATGTGAAAAATTGTGGTGCAGCTTTCTGTAGGCAGGATAAAACAGAATACCAACCACATTTTATATACACACAGTACATACACATAGACTAGTCAATAAGACAAACAAATGCACAGATTTGAGCTCCAGCCAAAAAAGCCTTTGCCTTTTTTGTACAGACACTGCTCATGTCTGTGTTTGTCTCTTTTGATAAGGCCCTTTCATCTTGTTTGCATTGATTACAGGCTGACGAGTCACAGTGATACACTTAGGGCCCCTATTCATGTCTGCAGCCCCCACGACAAACACTGGGCTCATTGTGGTGAGGAATGTCTCCTTTCACGGCCTCAACTCGGCTGTGAAAGCATGTCAATAATCCAGAGTCAGTGGGCTTTTCACAATAGTGTTGCGGCCATCCCACCAACCACAGAAGGGGGCATCTGAATGAGTCAGTAATTAGACTGATGGATGCTGATAATCAAACAACTTCACAGAAGTGCCACTACTTACCCAAGATGTGAAGCACTCACTTTTGAAGCTGTATACAACCTCACTTCATTTACAACCTTTTCACACACCACACCGAATATCTTGAGAGCAGCTTTATTACTTCACGTGACCCCTTATTTTCACACCACCAGCCTTCAAAAGGCAAGTGAACATGGTTTCTCTTCTCAGGAAGTATCAAGATCCCTGTGTGCAGCAGAACTTGGAACCAGTGCTGGTTTGCTATAGAAGCTGTGGTCAAGGCACAGAGAATTTGCTTGAGCAGAGAATGTGATACCATGAGCAGAATAAATGGGATTTGAGTCTTTAGTGGCCACTAAAGCCATTGAAAATATACATCAGTTCTATTTATTTTGGGGCTGGTGTGAGGAAAGCGCAGGAGGCTGAAGGAATCCATTGGCCGAGCTCTTGCAGAGAAGGGAGTGAAAAGACCCAATCATTGCTCTGTAAAGAATTAAAACCACCTCTGCAAATAGCCCCAATATTTATGTAGTGCCTGAGAGTGGGAGTTTCACAGAGTCTGGGTTTCCTGTGCAAATAAACAGTGCAGAGGTCTACAAGGGTGGAACCCCCCCATCCCAGAGGTTAAGCCCACTTCTTTGTTGCGACTCCAATCTAGGCCACTCTCTACTGAGTGCGACGAAAAGTGGATCTGTGTGTAAGACTGTTTATGTTTGTGACGTATCCATGGTCCGCAGTGTGTGAGATGAAGCTGTATGATAATGTCTGTTTGTATGTGGTTCTGGAGTCTCTGACCACCACCGTGTTTGTCGGTTCCCAGATAACCACATCCTTACACTGGACCAACACATACCAATCCCAGGATCCTCAGTGAAAGGAATGACTGGGGAATTTGGTTCATTCAGTGAAGAGCAAACTAACAAATATCAGCATGACTCACCAACAGCTCAGCAAAAATCAACATTACCTGCCTTACCTTAAGTGAGTTAGTTAAGATATGATGTGGATATTGCAAGTAGATCATTTTTGGAACAGGTAAAAAGTGTAATAAAGATACCTGCTTAAAGTGTTTCAATTGTGTGAAACAATGATCGACCCATTAATCTGTCCCGATAGAATGTTTTAGAATGTTTTAGTTATCAATATCAGCAGAAGTTTATGAATGGAACCGTTGACTTTGAGGAGAAATAACAGCTAAAAAATGAAAATCTCACCTTGAATGACCCAGATTTCTGTTCCACATATACTGATGAATTACACTGAGTTTGATAATAATAAATAATAATAAACTGCATTTATAAATTACCTTTCATTCAGCGGAATCTCAAAGTGCTACAGAGAAAAAACAGTCCAATAAAAAAACAAAATACTATATTGAGAATAAAAGACTAAACAAATAAAACGATGGTGTTCAGTGATTCAGATTTATTCATTTATTGATTGATTTAACCATTTCTTAATTTTCTACTTTTCTTTAACCCATAAAAACCCATACGTATTTTTTCTGGTGACTTCCAAATTAATCTTTCTCTGCATTTAATCACTACCAAGTGATTTATCACCATATATCATAATGTAATTTTTCAGTGTAAATCATATATCTTCCTATATTTCATTTACTGACCATGTAGATGTTCATAAAAGCTCAGAGCAAATTCAAAGGTTATTATATCAAAACAGAGAAAATGAAAGAAAACGTGACATTTTCAGCAAAATACATCAATAACTCTTCATTCGAAAAAGCCAAAGAACAACCACTGTCATTTGTCAAATTACATGGGTTTTATTGTTTGCAGAAGATAATGGAGTTCCCATGTTCACTACAGAGATGCATCTGAAAAAGACATCCAATGCCATTGAAAAACTGAGAAACTGCATTTTACCTGAATTATTTCACTGTATTGACAGGATCAGTGGATCAAAAGTTATTAAACATTTTAGGTCAGTAGATGTTTTTGGGTCTTTGAGGGTTAATTATTCACTTCAACAGTTTTTCAGTTTCTAAAAAAGAAAAAAGTACATTTCATTTCATTTTAACATTTCACGTTAAATTGTTTCAGTGGGTGGTTATATTGGCCAATTAATCTGAGGGTTGGCTTGCATAAAATATGTCTTTTGTAATCTATTATATTAGGTTCAGTATCCCTCCAGCATGAAATGACCAAACCATATCCAGTTCTAGAGACCTGGAGCATCTATAGGTTGGGCAGGGCCTGTTTCAGCGGCTCCCTGATATCCTGTACTAACTGGATTCTCAGGTCTCTCTTTGTGTTAATGAATAGTCATCAAAGTAGAACTTAGAATATAGAAAAGATTTGCATGTATTCCTCAACTGGGACAAACACCACTAGAAGCTGAGGCCAATGTTAAAATGCTTTAAAGGCTGCAACTGACTCCATGCAAAAAAATCTCAGCCTCTGTCTAGAAATAATTTGTTTCTGCATTATTTCCAGGAGTCATTCTGGTCTCACTTAATGTATTTGGATCCTCTAGTATGAGGTTATTTCGAAAGTTATTGGTCCTTTAACAAGATTATATAACTAACAGAAGTGTGATGGACAGCTTGTCTGTCGGGTCTGAGTTTCTGTTTATTGAATTAAACACATTTTTCTGATTTGCAGCTCTGCTGTAATTGTGGTAAAGAAGCTACACTCACAAGCTTGTCAGCAGGTTTTGGAAAATGTTCATGAAGTTTACTGTCATGTAATTAGTATGTTAACGTAACTTGGCTATATTAGCTATTGTTAACTTAAACATTTACTTAAATATTTGTGTAATAGAAAGGTCATGTTGTAGCCCTTCTGCTGTGCCCTATGGGAACTAAGGGGCTATATGCAATGGCAGTCAGTAGCGACAGGCAAACCATTTGTTTTGTGAGTTTATTAATTTAAAAAAAAATAACTGTAACTATAAGTTGTCGTTTGTAAAATACCATTGTACCTTGTAAAATACCTTGACTGATATTACCGCTTCAGAATGACTGAAAAAGTATTAAAAAACATAAAAATGGAGGCTGAAAGTTACAGTCCTGTCTGTTATCAGACTTTTGGGTGTGTAATCTTTATAATGTATATTAAGTATCTTAAATAGTCTTATAATAAACTGACGTTCATTCATTACTTGTAAAATGTGTTTTCAACTGATAAATATCATGTGTGTAAATGATGACTTGGTTCTTCACTCCGTGTTGTCTGTCAGTTAGCCTGTTAATAAGCGTCAATTACTGTTATCATTTACTTCTGTTGGTATTTCACAAGGAGCTGAAATTAATTGGTGACGTTTTACATAATATTTCTCAGTAATTGGTTGATGTTTTAATTAAATTAGTGTCAGCATTTCCTCCCTCTACCTCCTCCAGCTCCACCCTCATCCACTTGTGGCTTCAGTAAACCAAGAGGGTTGCCAAAATGCAAGCTTGCTCAAAAACAGTAGTCAACAAAACCATGTCCACCAAAGAGTTTTTAATTTGTACAGATCATGGCTACCTGTTAAATCATGTTTCTGCTGAGATCTGCTTGCATGTAAACATCCCATGACCCAAATACCAAATGGGAATAGACCCAAATATTTGTCAACATCTGTTCTGCAAACGCATTCAGTTTAATTATCAGTGTCTCCAGCCTTGTACTTTCTCTGGGAACATTAGATACTTTCCTATCATAAAAGATGAAGGTGTTTTCAAATAAATAAATTATTCAGCTAAGCAAAAATTTCAAAGATCTGTGTCTGAAATCAGCTAAAGTCAAATCTGCATAAGTGGCAAGTGTTTAAAGGCTAAACAGCCTCCCCAGAAATGATCTCAGTGTAATTTTTCCATAACTTGGCAAGAAAATAAATACATTGAAATGATGCTTGGCAAGAATTTTGCATGTGATCATAAAATATTTAGTAATTTGCTTGCCTCTGCATAGTTGTGTCCCATTTTCTTCAATGAGGTAAATCTTAAAAAAAAAAACAACCAAAACACTTGACTCCGTATTTGACACCCTGGAAACATTTCTTACACATAGCCACTCTCTGACATTTAATCACTTTAAAGGTTGCAGTAATTGGTATGAGAATACAGGGTGTAAAGAGCAATTTTCAGTGTAACTGTCATCTCAGATAGAGTAATATTAATGTATGGCCAATTAAGTCTGTAATACACCTGCCCTGTCTGTCAGAGGAAAAGCAGACCAAGAGGAGACACCCATGAAAAACATGGTTCACACACTAAGAGCCTCGTGCAAATTAGTCGGCTCAAGGTCAAAGGTCACCCAACAGGGAGATAGACAGGAAATTATTTCATTGGGATTTTGTCTTTAACATAACTCAAAATTGGGTTCATAATTAGACTTTTAGACAATTTAATTATGAACTTTTCCCATTTTTTAAATTAAAATCTGTCAAATATATTAAATACTGAAATACTGTATATCACTTACATTTATCGCTAAGTTTATGTAATTAACTTTTGTCCAGGCTTTATTGCATGAATTTCCATTTTCTGCAGACCCTGTCATGATGAAGACTCATTTATAGTCTGTGTGTGTCCATGCAGCATCTGGGAATATGTCTGAAGGTTTCTGCTCGTAGTCTTTTCTTACTGGGTAAATGCTTACAAACTATTTATTTGTTGTAAAGTCAGGGTGTGCAAAATTATTTGTGAATTTTGGCATTTGACTTTAAGGGGAATGAATTATTTCAGTTTTTAAAAGGATGAGTTCAATCAACAGTAAAACCATAACATGGCCTCAAATGGCACAGTCAGACACAACTCTTTGGCAAGTGTGCGTCATGACAAGTAATTTGCCAGTGTATTAGAATCAGCAGCACAGTTTTAACAGGGTAACTTCACAATTTTACACTAGGAACAGCAGGGAACTAAATAAAAATATGTGCTCAAGAAGGCTGGGATTTAACAAATGCAAAAAACTTTATATGTGCTGGTACTCCACTGATTACAACAGAGAACTTTAGTGCGAAATTCATCCAGTGACTGTGTCACTTTCCAACAGAAGATTTTATCCAAACTCATGTTAAAGTATCTGCAGGAGGGAGAAGCGTTGCTAAGCAACAGCTAAAGCTCACAGCATGCTAGCTACAATTATGTTGAAAATTTGGTAGACTGTGTGCCCTTTGGTCACTTTGTTAAGTGATTAGTAAAATGGAGGTAAGATCTATGACTAAGAAGCCCTAGTGGCATTGTAGAATGTGCATAATTACATAATAACATAATAGGTTTAATGCAATAAGACTCATATTAAAGAATGATACAAGCAGTAAAAAGTAAAAATCATTAGCTAGAAAAGGCATTTTATGTCAGTATTGACTATTCTTGTGTTAATATGCACTGAGCAGACTTGAACATTTGTCTTTTTTTCTCAAACTGATGCACGACATAGCCGACTGTAGGCCATATATAAAAGGTGTCATAAAAATGTATTCCATTCATTTTATGACTACACACCTGAAAAGTCATTAGTCTTGAATTTCAATATGTGAGGTCTTACATGTGAGACTGATATGGTGATTTAGTGTTTGAATTTTCCATCTTTTAATTATTTTTGTGTCAGTATGAGTTAAATACCACATCACTATTTCTGACATTACAATATAATCTTTTAAACTAGTTGTTGTCAAAAGTTAGATTAACCAAACCCACCCACCTGCAAAAAATCTGCACTACAGACCATTTATGCACTACTTTCCTTGATGACTAAAAACTCAGACTTACATTTGGTCAAATATTTTCTCGAAAAGGTCTCAAAAGACATTCAAGTGTCTAATACATATAGATGCCCCGATATATTAAAAGATTTAGCCTACATTTTGGAGCTGCATTTATCTTAGACTGTGAAAACACCACTGGCTAAATGATTATTGTCTTTATTTAATATAGTAAAAGTACCTCCTGCTGAATTTAAGAGCACATTAATGAATCATTAAACTGAAGCCAAGCCAAACCCTGATTACCCGACATGTTTCAGTGGGAAATCCACAAACCTCAGCCATAAATTTCAACGTGAAAGCACTAAATGGACACAAAAATAAGCAAATAAGTATAATATTAGAGGAAACAAGGAGGGACAGAAGCAGATGAATGAAATGAGCCAATGTTTGAGCGAGGTAAAAAGCTTTGTTTTGCAGCAAATGTTTTCATGGAGGAGGGGTTGGAGGGGGGAAATCAAACTGATATTTAGCCCCTACTGGCTTTTTTCCTGCTTTTGTTTTATGCAAGGCTCTTTTTACCACATGGTAGTGACAGATTGTTTGAGCTGAAAGGAAAAGCCATTCGAAGCTAATTAAGCAGCCATTCCAGGCTCCATTCGCAGGCAGGAGGGAGAGGAGCGCAGGCATTTGTCAGCGCCGTACCCAACGTGGGTTTTATTGACAACCCAGCCTCCTGACTGACAGCTCTTCCAGCGCTCGGCCAATCGGAGGCGGCGGAGGCAGACAGCCGCGATGCCATTGGATGAATTGCGGCGGAAGGGGGAGAGCGGACCCACGTGGGGCCAGGCATAGTGAGCAACACGTGATAGGGTGATCTCCTGAAGCGCAGACGTGTTGTAGTCCACCTAGTGCTGCTGAGAGGAAGGCTTGTAGATGCTTGAGGTCTCGTTAGAAATAGGTCGATCAATTCAAGTCACTCAAAGGACACTCTGCTGTAGATTAAGCGGTATTCACATCTCCTGCGCACTTCGCACCTCCAATGCATATCCTTGAGCTCCTATTTTTCTTGGGATTGTAAGAAGGCTTACGTTTGTGTCGTGTATTATTGACTTCCCTGCTTTTGCTGAAATGGGAACAGACGGTAGAATCCTCCAGAGCCAAACCCACCGGACACCAATAGTGTCACTAATATGTGAGAACACACTATGACGCATTTTAGCAAAAATAATAAATTATGTGCAAAGCGGTGGAGGTTGTTTTCTGTTTCTACCGGCCTATTGTGTTCCAGTCTGGCATCGTTTTTAATGATAAAACTCGCATTTGTGTCCTGATAATGTGCGATGCTGAACACCGGCTGCAACGCACGGACACAGGAATTACAGCCTTTGTTTTGAACAAGTTGTTGAACGCACTGAATGTCACTTCAAATCCAAAATGGCGAACGTGTGAGGTCACACAGTCCCCGCCAATCCGGACGCGGGGTTTTTTGTGACCCCACGTGGGGAGAGCGCGCTGTGATTGGCCTGCGCTGCCGAACACTTTGGAAGGAGCCTATTGGCTACGGCGGGGCCCTCGCTCGGCAGTCGGGTCCTCGTGTCAGTGCTCAGACTGTGTGTGGTACGGAGCGCGCGGAGGAACTGGCGTTTACCCGACAGCAGCTCGTGCTCAGTTCCACAACGGGCGACGTTTTCACGTTTTCTCCTCGAAAAAATCATCTTTGGACTCAGCGGAAGATCGGTGTAAGGCTACGGGATCTAATATAGGCTTTGTTTGAAGTTGTCTGCGGTCAACAACTCGTCCAATTTGAGGGGTTTGCAGTGTCCGAGCGTACGGAGAGAGGCTCTGCTCCTTCGGCTCACCGGGCTTTTAAAGGACTCTCAAGGGGCAAAGAAGAACAACAAGAGGAAGAAGTGAGAGGAAGAAAGAAACAGCTTCTGACAGTTCACGCCTCTGCGGTGGAGACTACAAGTCCGGGACATTAAGCGCTGTATGTGGATACTAATTTTTACCTGTGCGGAAGAGAGAGGAGGAATCAGTCGAGACAAAGGTAAAGAAGGCGACATGAAGAGAACTGCTAACAAGACGGGTGTGTGTGTGTGTGTGTGTGTGTGTGTGTGTGTGTGTGTGTGTGCGCGCGCGTGCGTGTGTGTGTGTGTGTGTGTGTGTGTGTGTGTGTGTGTGGCTTTTATGGCAGCCGACTTTGAAAGCAGCAGCTCCTTGTTTTCTGATCTTTCCGGACCGCCAACAACCCGCTGTGCGTGTTCTTTTTCTTTTGTGGAAGTGAACTCGTTAGATTTACGAGAAACACGATGCATCGTGTTGTTGAGGGTGTGATCAAAAGTGTAAACTTTGGGATTTATTTGATTCCTCGGATCAAACCTTGCCTTGGTTGCTCTTGTTTTTGTCCACACTAATGCATGTCAACGACGTATTTAGAAAGAAAATGGTGAATATCGACAAGGATGCTCAGTGAGATTAAAAAGCTGTCATTTAGTTGAGCTCATAAAAGCTCAAATCCATGACGATTTGCATCCAAGGTGCTCGGTTCGCTCCCTGTATCTGGGATATGACCGAGCTCCTGAGCTGTGGCCCCGTTTTCTGTTTGTGTAGGTCCAAAGGAAAGGCCGTCGGGGTGATCCGTCCACCGGTCGGGGTCTGAGTGTGGCCTCGCAGCCCACAACAGTGCTTTGTCCGCCGCCATCCTGCGTGTACAGGGGGAGGGGGCGGCGGCGAGTAGCTCACCTTCACTGGGATTACAACTACAGGGGAAACGCATTGAAGTCCCTTGTGTCAAGAAGTCGTCATGTATCCACAAGGCCGGCATCCGGTGAGTATCTGTCCGTGGAACACTGTTGGTGAATGGGCTAACGAGTGGTGCTGCTCATCCACACCTTACTGTTTACGGTGCTGCTACAGTAACGGAAAGAACCCTGTTTTCGGGGACAAGGTCAGGTAGTACTCGAATATAAGAAAATAGATCACCTCCTCCTGCTTTAAACGGACTTAATTCTTGAGTCAGTTTGGTATTTGTACTGTGTGTAAAGGTTAATTGTTCCTTTTGTGCTGCGCGCAGAAATCTCAACTGTGCGTTAATGTTTGTCTCATCTTCATCTGATATTACATTAGTAAGGACTTAAAGGATGAAGTGACCTGCCTCTGTCATTGCACATGTTGAGTAAAAGTGAGTCTTCCTTGTGCCTGTCAAGGCTCAGGGGAAACATGAGGACAAACAATCAAGAAAAAATTGTAGAGGAGGAGGATGGAGAGATGAGGCTGTTATCTACCCCGTGATGGTGTTATTTGTGTTGTTATTTTGTTGTTGGGTTTTTTTGTTTTTTTTTTTTACACCTGTATTGTTTTAACCCTGGCATGCTTTAGGCTCCTCACCAGCCAGGGCAGCCTGGTTTCAAGTTCACTGTGGCAGAGTCCTGCGACAGGATCAAAGATGAGTTTCAGTTCCTGCAGGCCCAGTACCACAGGTATTTGACTGGCTTCCAGGAAATAGGAAGAGGAAGCTCCTATCTTTTGTCTTATCTAGCTTAATGCTAAACTAAATGAATATGAATAAGCTGTTGCAGTACATAGGAATCAAACTTGTTTATCATGTATAGTACTGAGTATTTCTTTTAGATTTTCAAATCCAGTTTCAGTACTGGTTCTTAGTTCATTTTCTTCCACCAGTTCTCTGTATTGACAAAAAGATAATTACAATTGCACCAGTGTAGTCTTATTTTTGATGCTCATTTGCTTTTTTATAACACTGAAAGTGTAAAAAATGGTCCTTTAGACCCAAATTTTAAGCTCCATGTTCATGTGAAAAGGGAAGTCTCTGAAGTTGTACTGATGTCCTGAAGTTTCAACCATTCAACTAAACTGTGTTATTACAATAAATTTTTTCTCTGTGTTTCTTAACAAAGTCTGAAAGTGGAGTATGATAAACTGGCTAATGAGAAGACAGAGATGCAGCGCCACTACGTCATGGTAAGCTCCATCTTCGTAAGACTGTGAGTGATTTAGAGCCGTGTCCTCCCTTTAGCCTCAGGTGAACAGTCACAGGTGTTGCAGCTCTGATGTGTTGCACAGTCTCAGTATTGTGTTGACTCACGCATGTGTTTTCATTGAATTATATGGAGGGGGTTGGGGGCTGAAATTGTAGCAGGGGTCACATATCCAACTATTGATTGCAGGGTGTGATGACCCCCCCCCCCCTTAGGAGGTTCAGGGGTCCTCTTTATTGCTCTTTACCTCCCCACCCTAACACACCCAGCGTGACCCAATGGGGGTTAATAACTAGTCTCTTGACTTTATGGCAAAATTAGATTTTCCTGTATTTTTTTTCTTCAAAAGTGGAACATAGGGTAATGTGGTGGTGTGGGTGGGGGTATCAACCACAAAGATAAGACTACTTACAGGGGCTACAGTTTGTGGGTAAATCAATAGAGAACAAAAAATGGAAAACATCTATCCATCACTTCAAATTAACGTAAAGTATACTTTGTGGTTAATTATTACTTTGTACAAATCTAGAACACATTCATTCATTTTCTGAACCCACTTTATCCTCACTGGGGTCATGGGGTCGCTGGAGCCTATCCCAGCTACTTATGGGCAAAGGCGGGGTACACCCTGGACATGTCGCCAGTTCATTGCAGGGCTGAACATATAGAGACAAACAATCACTCTCTCATTCACACATATGGGCAATTTAGATTAACTGATTAACCTATCAGTGTATGTCTTTGGATGGTGGGAGGAAGCAGGAGTACCCGGAGAGAACCCATGCAGACACCTAGAACACAGTTGGATGAAATGATTAAGAGGAATTTGTGGAATGGTAATTCTATAAAGTGATTGCTTGGGGAAATTATCAAGCAAGTCGTAGAAACTGATCACCAACAGCTGAAAGGTTTGTAGTCAAAAAAGGGTCTGTTTACTGGTTTCTTATACTTACTGATAGTTACTTGAATAATATTACAGTTTAGAAAATATATAACTGTTGAACGGAGCATCTAAGTCAAAGTAATGAGTAAATGAGGGTATATTCAGACCTACTTCGTTAGGACCGTTTAAAATGGACCAGAGTTTCTTTTCCCTCGGAAAGACCGGACTTTTTTTAGATGTGAATACAAACATGTGACCTCTGATTGGAATCAAACAAGCAGACCGTAATTCCACCGGTTTCAATGGGCCACTACTAGATACTGATACTTTGGAAAACAGTGAACTGGTGTTGGTTAATTGGCCAAACTGCTCATTGATCGGGTTCTAAAGTAAACCACATCATATCTGCCTTCATCGTCTATGACATTTTGTAGCAGTTGCAGTATGTCTTTTTAATTTTGGTATTAGAAATATGCAGCTATTCTAGCTCTACTTAGAAATCCTGAAAACATGTATTAATATCAGAGCTTCCTGATGATTAAAAAGCCCCACAGTCAGTATCACTATGCAGCAGCTGAACTTTACTACCTTGTTCATACAGAGACATGTTTACCTGACAAGTAATGTAACATAGCTGCCATTCTTAGTTTATTTGTGCACTTTTCCTCTTTGACATAAAAGTGCTGCCTTTAACCAGACTGCACTGCATTTGTTAACTATTATTTTCCTTGTAAGTAATCACAAGGTGGTGGGAGTTGCTGTGATAAATGAACATTTGATAAACAGAGGGAGTACTCTGCTTTACTTTGGATCAACCACAGATAATCTTGTTTTCAGTAGTTGTATTTGCTATAGTTTTGTATAACTTTTGTCCTTTTTGAAGCAGGACACAGAGTTTATGCTCAAAGAAAAGCAGTGTCCAGTAGAAGTACAGTAAATAATGACTGGAGCCAGCCGCCTGTTACCTGCACACAAAGTATATCTTATTTCAAGTCATATGATGATGTTTGGATGTGATGTCACTCAGGTTGGGTATTTTACAAAGAGGCAGGCAGTAAAACAAAAGTTATAACAGTATAATTTTTCTCATATAATATGTCTAGATAGTTTGTTAAATACAATATAATCACAGCGTTTCCTCTATTTGACAAGTGTTAGTGATTGGCAGCTTGATCCATAAAGACCCAAACATCCACCGCTGACCAAAAGCATCTACTGATCTATAATGTTTAATACCTGTTCATCCATGAATCCTGTCATTACATGTAAATAATTGGTATAAAATGCAGTTTGTTTCTTTTCATGGTCATCAGCTATGGGGTTCCATAGTGAACATGGAAACACTGTCATCTTCTACAATAATGATTCAGCAGTAAAACCCATGGAGTTTGATAAATGCAAAGGTTTCCGCATTTCTTTCTGATTTGATCAATAACCTTTTAATTTACTCTGAGCTTTTATGAACATCTACATGACCAGTGAATTAAATATAGGAAAATACCTGATTCTCAAAGAAAAATGCAGAGAATAATATTCTAATGGTGATAAATCACTTGGAAAAAGAAAAAAATAATTATTTGGAAGTTATGGCAAAAGTAGTTGTCTTTAAGGGTTAAAACTATAATAAATCATCTGTAGCTTCAGCTTTTAGTCAAGAGCACAAATCAACCAGTAAACATATAATGACTTGACATTTATTGTAATAATTTTCAGTTGACATAAACATTTGTTTCACTGTCATATTGCCCAGTCGTATTTTTGCTCTGAAGTGTCTCTAAATAAAACTGAATACAAAAATCTAAAGTAACTTGAAATCAAGGCTCAGTTTTGGTGGTGAAAACTGAAGAAACAGTTATTTTTTATTTTAAATATTCATAAAATCTTTAATAAGATAAAAGTTACTTAAAAGATGCAACAAGGTGGAAACAACGTGAAATAAGTAACAAGATGAAAACTATGCAAAAGATGCACCAATGTAAAACAAGATGACATTTATGTAAAACATGCAAAATACATGTCAGGGCGCAGCATTTTTTACAGAATTTTTGCTTTGTGGAATTTTGTTACAAGATGAAAATGACTTAAAATATATGGCAACACAGAACAAGAACACAAATTAGTATCATTTTGTAATGTAGTTTTGACTTTGTTTTGTTTAATCTTATCAGGGCTCTCAATTTATTAAATTAAAAATAAAGAAAATCAGTGCAAGCTGTGTTCATCTTCAACAAGAAGAAAATAATGTAAAAGATGGTTAGTTCTGGTTGTTGTTTAGTATTTGAACTTGATGAACACTTCATAAATCTAAAGGAACAACATTCACAGTAATACAGTGATAAAGTCATCAACAGCAAACACACAACAGTAAAAGTGAAACAAAACATGGAAACATTTGTTTTATTTGACAGAGTAGCCAAACTCTGAAGAGAGAAATGGTTATCGCAGTTATCAACCTATTTGAAATTGTCCTTGTTCATCTGTGTTTTAATTCATTGTTGATATGCAGTAATACAAATGTTTGTGTCGCCTTGTTCCTGTTTTTAATGGTTTCCTTTTTCTCTGTTGCAGTACTATGAGATGTCCTATGGGCTCAACATTGAGATGCACAAACAGGTATGTAGCCATATCAGGGATGGTTTGTGTAAAGCTAAAACACTGTTGTTTTTCACCCTAGTGATTGAAGAATATAAACACAGACACACACATTCAAACACACAGATACCTGACCTTAACTTCTACCCTCATCCTAAAATGCCTTCAGGAGGCGTCCGCATACTGGCTTCCTGTAGTGAAAATGCTGACAGGCTAAACAAGATGAAGGGCACGCTGCCTGATGGGAATGGTTTGATAAGATTAAAGTGAAGTATTTGGCCGACCGGCTGAGAGGATGTGTTTTTGTATAGCTTGTCCTTCTGAATGTATGGGTGTGTGTGTGTCTCCCCAGTGCCAGCCCAGCTAAAAGCTCATTAGTTCAGCTGCCACCTCGCACTGGGCAGCAGGCTGCAACAGAAAGACTACCATGGATGAAAACCGCAAAAATATCTGTAGCTGCATCCGTGCCACCCAAGGAGCTGTGGGAGTAGACTGTAGGCACAGAGGAAACCAGGATGCCCTAAACATTAAGACATAACAGCCAGGCTCTATAGACGGTTTTCAGTTGACCTTTAGTCATGGTTTGTTTTCCGTTGTTGATTATTTGCTTTCATATAATCTTTGTCCTTCATTTAGTACATGGTGTTAGGGTAACCTTAACATCTGGAGGTCAAAAATCAATTCCAAAAAAAGTTCCTTCCATTTTTTTATTTTGTTATTTGGATCTGGCAAATAATTGAAGCACATACTGGTTTACTATGTTGTATATCAAAATAAAATGAAAGCTCGTAAGGAAGTTTGAGTTTCACACGGTTTGTGCCATCTCGGCTTCTGGCCAACTGTTACATTTGGTTTCACCTATAAACTGAGCAGAGACAGCAGAAAATTAAGACCTGTATTTAAATGATTTTGTTTTTTGTAGCCAATATGTACAGACTGGTTTAAAGTAGAGCTGGGCAATACTGCAAAAAATACTAAACATTTTTGTACCAGTCAGTATTGATTATTATGATAAATGTCAAATCAGTATTTATTTTTAGTTGGAAAAACTAATCTGTTTCTTAGTCAAAATTGATGACACCAGATTATTTTTAATTTTAAATTAATCATAAAAGAGCAGCAAGATAGATGCTATGAAAAATCCGCAATGAGAGCAATGTAAAAGACCTTATTAGATGTCTGGGACTATTATATGTTGTCTGGTGCTCATTTAGTTCATTTTTCTTTATGTTGAATTCATGTTGTAAGTGCAATCTGAGTTATTTAACAAAATTAAAATGGCACAAAGGAATACAAATGAAGAAAATCTTTATGGCTTAAATATTTCACAAATCTTGTGTCGGAATTATCAAACTATTCTGATAACATATTTGTACAACATTAACAATAACAATAAAACATTAAAAGATTACATAGGCCATTAAACTAAGAGAATGTGGGGGGAAAAAAGGGAAAATGTCATGATGTAACGATAGCGATAGATAGCCTTGTTAAATTTCATTTAAAAAAAAAAGAAAACAAACTATTACAGTTTCAGAATGTAGGTCACATGGTTTTTGTTATGTGATTATAGACACACAGTAGACGCCACCATCCAAAATATGAGGCACAACCCTTCTATAACATCCACCTGTAAACAAGATGTAAAATGAAGCTGGTTTTCTAAAGATCCTACCTGAGGCCATTAAGTCAGTTGTGTGAAGCCCATTTTTTTTGTGCTAATGGACATCAGCATAATCTTTAATTCAATGGACTTAGAATGGGTGAAAAGATTAATGCAATCTCAAGATGCTCCTCTTTTATCTCTGTGCACTTACATTTACATTTTCTCTGATTGTGTCTCGCCTTCTGTTTCTCCTCTTCAGTTCCTCCTTTTCCTCTTCCTCCCCCCATGCCCTTATGTCTTTTCATTGCTTTCCCCTCCCTCCATCTGCCCCACCGCCCCAGTGATGTGCTGTGAATGATGGCCCTCGTGTCATTAAGCTGTGTGATATGATGTATGAGAGTGGGTGTCTGTCAGAGAAGCAGAGTGGTGGGGCGGGGGCTCCGTGGCCCTCAGATCGAGAAGGTTAATGGCATCAGTGGGAGGGGAGCACGGTTGGAACAGCAGCACATTGCACAATTCATCAAGCATAGTCATTTTGTGGTGGCACGTGGTGTGTGTATATATGTGTGTTTTGATGTTGTGTGTGCTAACAAGGTGTGTGCTCCCCTCCCACCTTTGTGTTCTTTAGTGTTGTCTGTCAGGCACTTACCACCAGTGTGTGGTTTTGGAGCAGGTAGTGGAGGGAGGCAGTGGACAAAAGGAGGAGGGGGGAGGTGGCATAGAGGCAGGAAAGGAGCGAGAGGCTTCAGGCTTAATTTGTTAATCGACTGGTCCTCTCCTGTGCATCTCCTTTGTTTATCAATAAGCCTGTTGGAGTCTACAGCATGCTCTGAATAATGCATGAATCCTGAACAAGTGTTTGTGATGACATCAGTGAGAAATAAACAGACAGCCCTTAGCATCCCTCTTATTGGTAGATGACGAGGGAAGGTGGAGGCTGGATTCCCATTATTCCACTTGTGTCGGAAGATTTATTGCAGCACGAGAAGAGACACAATAAACTCACTTTATGTTGTTATCTCTACAAAGCTGGATTGAAAAGCAGGGGAATGAGCACAAACACACACATATGTGAATAAATAAATACTCTTTCCCTACACTCTACCACATATGCACACACTAGCTCCAATCAGACGGATGCACAGCTTCCACTAGGTTGCTGATGAACTGAATGGTTACTAGCAGAGGGATCTGTGTGGCTGCTGGGGGGTAATTTGTTTTGACAGTGTCTCTTATGATGGCAAAGAGTGCAGGGTGGAGGTAATCACCCTCGCTTGCTGTCAATAAGTGATTTTAATTAGCGCAGCTCATTAGGCTGCCTCAGCAGCATGCCCTGCTGACTTTGTGGTGTGGGTGTGGTGGGGGCTGCTTTGTTTTTCATTACCTCTGCTCTCTGTTGTGCTCCCTGTTTATCTCTTGCCTTCATTTTGATTTCATTTCTCTGGTAAATTGAAAGCAAAATGAACATGGTGGGGGAAAAAATTAATGAGGATTAAAGATCAATTCCTTTGTGGAGGTGTTTACATGTACTTGAGCGTCTTAGTTGTGATCATTTTTTTGAAGTCCCTCCTGATTTTATAAACCTGAATAACGCCTTATACTCATTTAACAAACTGGATTATGTTGGTGTCAATAGTGTGAAATAAATCTGGCTGCTTTTGCATGTATGCATTTTATCCCCGTGTTTGACCGCTGACCTCAGCTGAATGATAAAACACAAAAATGGTGTTGAGAAATTTGTCTCACTTTAGTGCCACTCAGACTGTTTTTGATTAAGACATTTGTCTATCTGTTTTTTCAGTAATTAGATAAAAAGGTTGCTTTCATACCTGATGTCCTTGAATTTGAATTGTAGGCCGTTATTCCACCGACTGAATCCGCTCAATTCCTCAACTCAGCACAGCTGTTTTTTTTTTTTTTTTTGGGGGGGGGGTCTGGTATGTAATAGCTGGGACAACTGGGTACTATCAGACATTAATTCTGTTATCCCCTCCACCAAGGTTAAAGTGAGTTAAAGCAATACTAAACATGACCTCAAGCCAATCCAGAACTGTTGCTGTGTCAGTGTCTGTCATCATGTTGTAATGATGATGAATTCTCTGAAAATATGGTCAAGTTGGCTCTATCTTGATAAATAAACCACAGATTTGAAGTCTAAATGACCATACCATTGCCTGAAAAATATCCCAATATAACAATTTATTTCAGAAACTCCAGCTTCCTCTTTTATGTTGCATCTGCCTCCATTATTGCCTTAGATGTTAAATGTTGTATTGCTATGACAAGAGTGAGCAGGTACCAAATCTGAACCACATCAAGATAAGGCAACTTGAGCACATACTGGCATTATTACCCCTTGGGCAGATGAACACATGAATTAACCAAAACGATTACACAAAGACAGTTCTCAAGTTCTCAATACACTCTGGAACTCTGGTTTTTAGTTTTGTTTTTTTTTGTTGTTGTTTTTAGTTTTTTTTTTGGTTGGGAATGTGACTGTGCCTTGATTTGACCAAACAATCAGATTGACTAACAACTTGCATAGTAGTAACACTGAGTCAAAAAATGAATGAAAGCGGTTCCTGACTAGTGTTTTTCCCACAGAAATATGCACCAGTTGAGAACAGTGGACCTTGTTCCCGTATTTACTTTTTGCTCCTGCCTTCAGTGGCCAGAGTGTTCTCTTATGGTTTGTAATGATGCATTTGGTTCATTTGTATTTTTCTCTGTGTGAAAAGAAACCCAATCAAGGACACTGGTTTCCCTGCATGTATAGTAACACTCGTCACATCATGGTTGATGACACTAAAGAAGTATGTAGCCAAACATAAAAACCAAAGTCATTCTGATCTAGTAATTTTTTGGATAACATGCCTAGCCACAGTCAAATAAATTTACGGTTAGGCTCACAGTTACAGGAATGTCAGATTAATTTCTATTGTAAACATGAATGGCACACTGTAATCAGTATCCAGGATACTTGTACACACAGACATGAATAACCAGATTTCTCTGTATCATGAATATGATCAAAACCAGGATAATCCTCTTAACAGGGATATGTCTTCACATGTAACACAGTCTATAATTTACAACTTACTTTTGTTCCATTTTCTGTCGCATACTTCCATTTCCTTACTTGTTAAACGAATGAAAGAAACAGGAAAAGTGTCTTAAAAGGAGAGTCATGCCCATTTCCTGGATGGGGGAAAGAGGGTGAAGGAGCAGCAGAGGGAGGGTGAAGGCGAGCTTGTGCAAATGAATAATTTATACAGGATTCCTGGAATTGTTTGCCAAGGTGATGATGGCCGACCTGTCTCTAAGCCAAAACAAACTGACTACAAGAACACACACTCTCCCTGGAGAGGTTGACGAGGTTACTAGAGGCTGTAAGACATGCTTTATTTTGATAGCCCTGCTAGAACAGCGTTATACAATTAGTGTGTGTGTTTGTGTGTGAACTCAGCCAGCTGATGATGGCTTTGTGTGTTGGCGCTGATGTGGTAAAATGAAAGGCTTTTTTGTGTACATACATACAGACTACATAATTCAAAGCAGGAACTATAAAGGGATTGCCCACTTGATGACAACAGAATTAAATGTATTCTCCATATGTTCTGCTGCAGAAAAGGATGTCACTTCAGTTTTGTGTATACGACCTCAAAATAGACTGACATGTAGATGTAAAATATTCTTCATGCATTTGTAATGAACAAGATACCTCTAAGTGCCTCTTTCTCCCTCTGGTCTGGCTGAGAAGATAATTCTCAAACAACCCCCCCCATCATATGCCACTTGTTTTCCTCGCCAATTGAATCCTCGTCAGAGACTCTACTCTCCACTTGGGGGCTAATGCCTAGAGCGACAAACAGCCAAATGGCTTTCAACGCACCATTGACAGAGGGATGCAATGGAAAGAGAGGCTCTCCAAGCTCTGGTGCTACTAGACAACCCTGAGTACCTGTAATTGTGGAGCTGCAGTGAAAAGCTTTTGCCGGCTCAAAGGCTTCTGTTTTCAGTGGCTTTAAGTGACAATAAACTCTTTCCACTGCCTGTCTGCAGCTAAAAGCGCTGTGGAAAATAGTGGCTCTGAAGTAAAGTGGAAGTCATTTAAGAGTGTTGCGACTCATTGGATGTCATGTGTTATCTGTATTTCCCCCTTCAGGAAAGTAAATAAGGCATAGTCCTGTTTACAATCCACTCATTTACTTGCACCATCTCATTCAAGTCACTTAATCTAAACGGGAACATCCAAAATTGTTGTAGGTTAGCCGGCCAGTCAGTTTGGTCTTTGTATCAATGTACTTTAATCCATAAAGACCCAGTACAGTTTTTTGTAGTGACATCCCATTCTATCTACATTTAACCATAACAAACCATTAATTACCTCTGCCAAGGAGGTTATGTTTTCATTGGGGTTTCTTTGTCTGTTTGTCTGTCTGTCTCTTAGCAAGATAACTCAAAAAGTTATGGATGGATTTTGATAAAATTTTCAGGAAATGTTGATACTGGCACAAGGAACA
>JAPQRP010000019.1:15016009-15051010 GCA_037367295.1 Apogon hyalosoma | reverse complement strand
TTAGCAAGATAACTCAAAAAGTTATGGATGGATTTTGATAAAATTTTCAGGAAATGTTGATACTGGCACAAGGAACAGATGATCAAATTTTGGTGGTGGTGGTGGGGTCCAAATCTGATGACCATGAAGAAATGACACACTGCATTTTACACCACCATTTTATTTACATGGATTGATAGGATTAGTGGATCAACAGGTGTTAAACATTTTAGATCAGTAGATGTTTTTGGCTCTTTAAAGGTGCTGTATGTAGGAATTATGTTCCAAGTAATCATAAAATGGCTCTGTCACCAGACAATAAGGAATCATGTTCATTTCAAATACTGATATCACTGACCGTAGTAGTCCAGCCAGAATTTTTGCATTTGAAAAGCTAAGTGTCAGCCCCTAAATAATGTTTACGTTATCATTTTGTGTTTTGGTCTGATGCTCTGCCCATCACCTATCTCCCAATCACCAAGTCAGTAGCGTTTGTTCATCCAGGTTGCCATTTCCCACTGAGCTGCATCTGGAACATTTTTGATCACAAATGTCTGATGTTACTAAATCTAAAAGGCCTCTTATTATTCCCAAATACGTCATGACAAAGTGAGAAACAAAACAAGGACATATCTATATAGATAGATAGATAGATAGATAGATAGATAGATAGATAGATAGATAGGAGATGCTTTTGAAACATGGAGACGGCTGAAAGTGGAGCAGAATTTGAAGATCGACGCCAGCTCTCCCTTGGTCTCCCCTGGCTTTCAGTGGCTCTTACCGGTTGGTGAGACTGCGGGCCCGGATTGCAGTGTGTTCTCCCGGGCTGAGCTGCGAGTTGAGCCACAATGTCTTCTCCCAGGTCAAGCTGCGGTCTCCTCTCCCGGCCCAGGCCTGGGTGAATAGACTGCAGTCTGACCCCGGTAGAAAACACCGTGGCTCAGTCCTGGGAGAAGAGAACGTGGCCCAGGGGAAGAGACTATAAGAGACGGTATTAGTACCGGTGTAGAACTCGTCGCTTGCTGTGTTAATTCCTTGTAGTAGACGTTTTTGCTGGATGTGGCAAACCCTAGTCTGGGGGGAGGCGGAGGGGATACCATGCTCTACAGTATTTTGAGTGTGATTGCAGTACCAGTTTTGGCCACAATCCTGCATATGGTTTTTTTAAATTAGTTCTATAAGTATATGAGCATGACTAGTTTTTTGATTTTAGAAGCATAACATCACATTTGTTTTACATTTTCTTTTTATTGAACGTTTTGTATTCCACAAAGTAATTTCATTGTACACCCTGCACCAATCAGCACAATAAGTCTAAAAGACAAAGCTGTTTCCCTTTGTGTTTAATTATTCATCATGGTGTTATTTAGTTCTTGAAAGCATTTTTTTATTGTTTTGCTTTTATTTTTGATTAATTATGTTTTCATTGCTAGTTTTTGTCTTTAGTATAATTATTCTGGAAAGGACAAGAAGTAGCTGATAAACCGATTGTGTGGTTTCACAGCATTTTTCTCAGTTTGTTGTGAGTCATATTTGCCATTAACATTCTCCTAAAAAAGAAGTGATAAGCAGAATTGATGGCATCACCACTGCAATAACAAGAAAAACAAACTAGAAGCAGGGGAAGTCTGCTCCATTGTTTTATTTCCCAGCTCCAAATCAATCTGGTAACGGGGGTGGGGTGGGGGTGGGGAGGTTGTAAATGTAGAAGGAAGCCAAGTTTGGGAACATTTAACATTTAACCTTAAAAAAAAAATCCTCAAGGCAATTCTGTGCAGTCTCAGTTCCTCAAAAACACCTGACAGACACTCCAGTCGGAAAGCTGCGTTTTATCACATCACCCTAAACTACAAAACACAGAGTGCACCTGAGAGCTGTTTTGGCTTCAAATGATGGCTTTGTAGTAGTGGTTTTCTCTGAACAAATGGATGCCTGTCTTTATGAATCAGTTTGTGGCAAGGGTTTTGTGATGTTGTGGAGTGTATCAGCATACCGCTGTTTCCTACAATCCTCATGTTTCTCCCCTTGCAGCCATTTCCAGAGAAGTGGTGTGATACTGAAACACTCTAATCCTACTGTGTGTCATTGTATCCAGCCCCCGCTAATGATGATGGTTTATGAGTCTCTACAGAGCCTCCCTCCCTCTCTGTCAGCCTTGCCAGTGCAGTCCCCCTTCCCTCCCCTCCGCCCCACTCCCAGTTATCCCTCATTAATTTCCCGTGCCGATCAGATCGACAGGCCGAAAATTCAATTTAATGACCTGCCTCTGTGCTGCGCCTAATATGATTTTACAGGCTGTTCTGGTCAGGGCCCCAGCCCAATTTACATAACGATCAGCCATGCCAGATAGCGTTGCCCCAGCAACAGAAAAGGGGAAAGATGAGAGAGAGAAGAAGAGGAGGAAGGAGGGAGGGGTGTGAAGTATTAGGAGGCTGCCTACGGTCAGACGGAGGGTGGTGAGACGATTCCTGACAGGCAGCAAAGGTCCACCCCCTCCTCTTTCTCACTTCTTTTTCTTCCTCCCCTTGCAAAATGAAAAGAGTGAGACACGAGGCAAAAGGTGAGTTGCACCTCCTGTCCCCCTTTTTCCACTTCTCCTCCCCCTGTCAACCACCTTTCACAGTCAAATAAGTTTAAGGGGAAAATGAGTGGAATTCAAGGGTGTATAAAATGGCGGGAAGGATCTCTTCACCCGCACACACACCTGCAGACCCAGACCCCTAATCTCTCAGAATCAATTAGTTCACCTCCCTCGGTTCAGTCAAACCACATTACCTTAGTGTCAAATCAGAGGGTTTTACTTCACCATTCATCACCCCTCCACATCTCCTTTATTCTCCTTTCTACTTTTGTGTTCATGTCCTCTTCCTCCCCCTCCTGCTCCTCTTCCTCATCTGTGGAAAGTGCAGATTTTAAAAAAGGAAATGGGTTTGGGCAGAATGTCTTGGGACATTGGAGTGCGGTAGGCAGGCAGCACAGCATATCCATTTGTCCAAATGTAGTGCTGTAAGTGCTCTACATCGGTCTGGCCCTGCAGTATCGTCTTACTCTTGCAGCTAATATTCTGTGGTCGATACCAAAGATGCCTCTGATAGATGGGGCTGCAGAGTTAACCTGTCTGCTTCAGGGTGCCCCACCCCCCTCTCTGGGCAATAATTATGAAGTATGGACCTCATTAGGGTCCCTCCAGCTAGATGGTATTAGCATATTTCAGCCTCTTAATGAAATAAGGGCTGAGGGTAATGGAGGCAGAAGAGAGAGGGAAGTAAATTTGTTTTAAGGCAATCCCAATTTAGTTAAGACATGGTCTGTCCAGATGGATCCTGCAAAGATCTGTGTGCGTGTGCATACATACAAAGACACACTGCACTTTTTTTTTTTACAGGTAGTGGAGTCTCTTTAGTGTTTCTTTTAGCATGGAGTATACTGAGATCATCTAAGATGTTCTTTCTTTCTTTTGCAGACTGAGATAGCCAAACGCCTCAATGCAATTCTAGCTCAGATCATGCCATTCTTGTCTCAAGAGGTAAGTGTCATCCCAGATGACAGCATCTTCAAATTTTATTTTATTTTTTCATCATGTACAGGAAATTGTCAGGGTTACTATTGTGTGGGGCAAACCAGACAAAGGGATGCCCAGACAATTTTCTTATTCAGTCTCATAAGCAGTAATTAGTCTTAAAAAGTGGTGGAAGTTGGTTATTTACTCCAGTTAAACTACTGATGCAGCCAGCTTGAACAAAATCAGTTTTGTAATTGAGGGCACCAAATAAATATAAGATGACTTTCCACATAATTAATGGGAGAAGAAAGAAGACACAAGGTTGTCCACATTTTCTCTAATCTGGGAAGAACATTTGTTAGTGAAACCACATGAGAAGTTTAGAGGGTAAATATTACTCTTGTAGAATCAGAATACTTTATTATTCCCATAGGAAATTGTTGTTAAAAGGCGTTTCTGGAAAACTGTAAACATTCAGGACTCCAGAAAGAAAGTATAGCTACTAAAACAACCAGCATTACTAGTAATCATACTTGAGGGAAGCATTTCTTGGTACCTGCACTGCTGATTAAACAAGTTCTTAAAGGCAACAAAATGCTTTAGCACTGTAATACTGGTAACACACAGAAGGCTATGATTTGTTTGACTGTTGTATTGTGTACTTTGGGTCTCACGAAGTGACTTTAATATCTTACGGAGTTCTTTTTTCCTTGGCTGAATGTCCTCCTGTTTACTTACTTGGTAAACCATCACTGCACACAGAATTATGTGCCATTTTTAGTCTTTTTGTGAATGTTTCTCCCTCCACTGGGTGTCTAATCTTTGTGTTGATGTTTCTGTAGCATCAACAGCAGGTGGCCCAGGCTGTTGAACGGGCAAAGCAGGTGACAATGACTGAGCTGAATGCTATCATCGGGGTACGTGGACTTCCCAATCTGCCTCTCACTGTGTGTATACCCCCTTTTCTTCCTTCATTTGACCTGAGGCCAGGGGCAAACCTGCACACACAGAGGACAACTGGCACTCCAACACAGACATATAAGCTATTCAAGCATGCTACATTACGCTTACAGGTTTATGTCACCTTTGTACGCTTCAGCTGAAGTGTTACATTTTGAGCACTGCCTGGGAAAGGGCAATAGATTCAGGAGGAAAATAGCAGCGAAAAGGAAATAAGAGTAGCCCAGTGTACTAATCTGCAGCCATTTTCCTCCTCCTGGCTGTGGCCTTTGTAAATATTCAGACTGCATACAAACCAGTTGAGCCTCGTCCTCTTCACTTGTGCAGGATTGCCCCCGTCTCCAAAGGTTCATAATGTATTTTATTTGAGTTCATAATGTTTGCAATGTGGAGTCAATCTGGTGTTGTAATATCTCAAATTGTTGGTTAACCCATGAGCTGGCAGTGTGCAGTGTTTGCAGCTGAGTCAAACAGTGTCTGACGTACAGTAAGGCAGAGCGCGGTGAGATCAGATCACAGCATTTCTCACATTTCACTTTGGCTGCACTTTAATTAGATAAAAGGCTCCAGCCAAGAGGCTTGCCCCTACCTCTGACCTGATAGTGAAGGATTAGAGTGGTCAGGTTAGGACAAGCACTGAGAGCGCACAAACACTGAGGGCAGAGCAGGTATTTAGCTGTTGTGGAAAAGGGATTTGTGGCTATACTAGTGTTATTTCTCAGCAGGCTTTTGGGCTCTTGGAACAACTTTTCAAGTTATAAACAATAATTAAATAAAAATATTTTCTTTGTGTTTGATTTAATTGAGAACATCTGCAGTGATCCAAACTTTAACAATGCACTTCAAAACAAAAATATCTGTAATTGACCTTTTGTTGCTACAACTCTACATCCACAGTCTGATTAAAGTACACTCAGGCCAAATAAAGTTTTTGGTGCTTTAGCCTCCATCTGCTTTTATTTAAAAACTAGAAGATTAACTGGTTTTATTAGCCAGATGGACCCGTATGGATAGCTGACCCTTTTAATTCGCCCTTTGTAACAGAGGTTAGGTAGCGGTTAGCTTGTCCCTGTGGTGGGAGGTCAAGTCTAATGAGAGGCAGATATCAAAATTCGATTATGGTAAATGAGCTAGGAGCACATCCCTAGTTTTCAAAGTAATTACTTCCTTTTTTCAACCAGCTCAGACTGTCCACAACAGGAGTGACCCTGCCATCATTACGGGTGGGCAGGGCTTGAACACCAGACACACACACACACACGAAAACAGACTAATTATTTGGGTTAGGATGTGGCAGATGATCAATCTCCATGTCCCAGCAGTCAGAGAAGAACTGTGATGTCCTGTCATTAAACACAATGTGATGTTCAGAAACAATCAGACGCTGCATTTTCTGTAGCAGTTAGAGTGGATTTGAGTGGAGTTGATGCACTGTCTGACGCATTAATTCCATGTTAAGTTTTACTATAGAACACTGTACGGCTGTGATAGAACTATCATCCAACCAGGTTGTGATATGTTATGTGTCAATGACTGAAAGGCGGACCAGTTGGGACATGGGATGTTTTACAGATGAGTATCAGCAGAACTTGATACTGATTGTGTCTAACAGCAAATATTAGACTTTTAACTAAAGTTACTAACCTTGACAGAAAATAGTAACTGAAAAAAATAAATTACATTTAGCTAGATTAAAAAAACCCATTCAAGATATTTTATGCAACAATTTGTTGCAGCCTTTTGTAGAGATAGTGTAGAGAGAGTTCTTATCTGAGTTATATCAGCTTTTACACACTCAGTTGAGCTCTAATATCTAGGGCAGCAACTAATAGTAATTTTAATAACCGATTCATCTGTAGAATATTTTGATAGCTAATCAGTTCATCAGACAAACACAAAGACTTAGTTCTCAAAGATCAGTATTTAACCCAAAGCAATATAGGCTGCAGGCAAGTCACGAATGATTACATCTCCGCAATGGCTTGGTATTGTTAGTGAGCACCTGCCCACTACCTAGACTTGTTATGGCTAGAGACTGGCAAGATATAGTCTTCAACCAGCTCTGGTTATAGGCTATCAAGCCCATGTATGTATTAGTTCCAGTCAATGATAGGTAATGTTAGTCTGGTGGTCTGATATATGGAGATGGATGAAAATGTTATAATTACAATCATAGTGTCTAACTAGCTAGCAGGCTACAGTAATTGCGACACATAAGCTATCTTAAGCTAGGTTTACATTATGGTCCCAGTGGCTGCGGCAGCCCCGTTTGCCCAAAACGTAGTGCACTGTGGAATTTTGGCCATTTTTTTCTTTCAGGTTTTGTTATGTAAACGACGCACTATGTTTTGGGCAAATGGGGCTGCCGTGGTCACTGGGAACATAATGTAAACCTAGCTTTAAAAATCTGGCCCGGCGTCCGAAGCCTCAGCCATGCTGCTCTCTGTTTTCCTCTGTTACCCTACACAGCATGCGGGCAGTGCCTCAATACTAACGTGCTTAAGACCCAATGAATCAACTGCTGAATTCGTTGCCAACTCTTTCAAGGATCGATTTGGATTGATTTAATCAATTTGTTGTTACAGCACTACTAATATCAATAATAGGTTTTTGACAATGTTGTTTGATTTTACAGATTTAGCAGCTCATCTCAAGAATGTGGTGGGTAAATATCTATACAAAAGTAGTTACATGGGAAAATTTTGCCAAGACTATACTGCGTTTTGGTTTTATTTACAGATGTTAGATGCACACTGAAGAACAGGGTGGAATACATTCACTGCACCAGTGTTAATTTTCTTCGTGAATAATTTTCGTCATAGTCTTCAACGACGACATTTTTTCTGATGAAAACAAGACGATAACTAAATAAAAAGTAAATCACTAGAGCAAAAAGACTGACTAAATGTAGTGACACTTTTGTCAATGAATAAAAACTAGACAAAGAGGTTGGCCAAAGATGAGATCCAGTCAGAAGAAAGAGGGAGCTGGAGGAGTTGAAATGACATCCACTCAATAGGAGGAAGAGGCGGGATAACTTGAGAACAAAACCCAAATGGAAGGTGGAGGAGGCTGCACAAGTTAAGAGCTCCAATCAGATCTCAACTTTATGAGTGACGTGGAAGGTGCTTACATTTGTTTTGATCTAACAGCTGGCGAGTGTGTCAAGTTGACAGTAAAGCTGCATATGGCAACCGAAAAATGTTGTCACTCGGGAGAAAGCGAAGTACATTTAACTTTTGATATTAAGGCCAACCAGATGAATTGTAAACTTTGTTGTGGTGTTATTACCAGTATTATTGAGTGATATTTACTGCGATTGTTGTCAAGGCTTAGAAATGAGTTTTCAATTTTATGCCATTTTTGGTGATACCAAGTTCAAATCCCTGGTTGCTTTGTGACATCCTTTGAAATGTTTTTGATAGTTTTAGCCATTGAAGTAGTTTCAGGTGAGCACTATTTATAGTTAAATTGGTTTATTATATACCAGTAGCACTGCTGCTTTTACAGTCTTCAGTTTCATGGAGAATGCCATGTGCTGTTTGTTATGATTAATGCACCCCTTAGCTGGGGAAAGTAGGACTCTAGTTCTCACTGTTTTTCTATTGTAATTGAGATGCCCTTTAATGAGCCCTCTGGCAAATAAAGATACATTTGTGTTTGAAACAACAGCAGTAAAATGTGTCTGTACTGCCCATTCAAACCTTCATGCCACATTCTATAATACTTAGAAGTTTCACTTAATGTAAGTCAAAATTATGACCCCAGATACCCTTTATATCATTACATAAGGATTTAGTTGACTAAATTTGCAATAGATTTAGTCGACTAAATTTTAATATTTTCTTAAAACTAGACTAAAACTAAAATAGTTTACATGACTAAATTATGACTAAAACTAAATAATATTGTCATCTAAAGACTGACTAAAACTAAATTAAAAATTGTTGTCAAAATTAACACTGCTCCTTATAAATTCTGAAATCTTCATTGTGTTGAACAACAAAACAGGCAGATTCAGAAAGACTTGATGTTGCATTCAAATGCACAATGTAAATCTGATCTCGAATGGCTGTGAACATGGTTAAATATGTGAACATTTATAAATTTTTTTTATTGGTCATTGCACAGAGCAAATGCTTCGCCATGTTAATATATGAAAGTGTCAATGAACACTTTTTCTTCAGCTTTCAGGTCTTACAGGATACTCTTCAGACTGGCAATGTTAGCAAATTATATATTGTGATTTCAGTTAAGTATCATACTTGGTCATATTTTTGCCTTGTTGGGGAGTCCTATACCCTATGCCTCCCAAAAACACAAATGGACCATGCTAACTTCTGGAGTAAGGCTAAGGACAACAGATTTTCTACCTGCTACATGCAGTCAGTGGAAGCAGAGAAAGTCACAAGTGAATCTATCATCAAATTAACTTACACCATTAGAGATGCACTGGTCCTGAAATTCTAGCATAACAATATGGCCAAAACCAATGGAGATGTTTTTCGGATTTGTTAGTTTGGTAATAAAACATTTGCAAAAACAAACTGCAGGATAAACTCAAAGTTAACATGAGTGAATTTGACTTAAATGTTTAATTGTTTAGTATTCATACACAGTTCAGCTGCTGAAGCTTCAGGTATAACTAACTAACCATGACTTGGTCATCAGGCCAAAGGTGTCTCATACATAGGCAAGACAAACATTCCTCCACTAATTTGCATTATTAAAATGGAAAACATTATTCATTATGCAGAAATACTGGAATTAGCTGTTTAACTGCTGAAGAGCAGCGGCTTTTCTCAGATATACACCATGTAAATTAAATACTGTGGACTTTACTTTAACAAAACAAGCAAAATGAAGATTTGCACATTGCCTGGTAGATTTTTGTGTTTAATTACATGAAACTTAATAAAGACTTGTGTTTTATATATTATATTTTTTAACCAAATATACAACAGAATTTGAAATGCATTATATTAAATCTCCAATTATGCTCCTCTAATAGTGATGCTGTATGAAAACCTTCAGTTGATGTGAAAAAGGCAAATAGTGATAATACCTGTTATAAACATTTTCACAATGGTAGGACTGCTTTGCATCATCGTGTCTCTTCAACACTTGATTTACATCAGTGTCAGTCAGTGTCAGACACATGATTGAGTTTGATTTGACGGGTGTGAGAGGTGTCGTCTCATTTTGATATTTCTACC
Source organism: Apogon hyalosoma (assembly GCA_037367295.1). NCBI lineage: Eukaryota > Metazoa > Chordata > Actinopteri > Kurtiformes > Apogonidae > Apogon > Apogon hyalosoma. The sequence goes on along the minus strand of JAPQRP010000019.1, from coordinate 15,041,350 downwards.
CTCATTTCCATGATTTCAACATATGGCTTGACAGTGTACTTCGATAGTGGTTAAGGAGTCGGTTACAGGTGCTGAGGTTATCACCAACCCTTATGTAAATCCTAATCTGTGGTTTACACACCATAAAGTTTTGTTGTGCAAGGTGTTTTTGCTTTCACAGCTTGTATGTCTTCTCTTTGTGCATATTTATTAGGGATCATACTTGCATAGAGTTTGTATGTGTGCACCAGAGATAAAAAAAATATCCTGAAATCATTTCCTAATAAATAAGAGACAAAAAAGATACATTAAACTTTTAAAGTAAGTTTTTATCTTTTTAAAACGGGCAATAAAATGTAGTTTGGCCTATTTCTTAATATTATGTATTAGAGTAATACATAATAGGACTGATGAGCCAAACAAAACTCATACATGCACTCTGTATATCTGTAGCAAGAAGAATTAACCTTGCATAAAGATTACACAGTTCTAAGATTCAAACAAACAAAATGAAGATAATTCATCATGTCTTTGTAAAATGTTGGGATTTAGACAAGTCCTCAGATATCGGAAGAGCTCTGAAAGGCCTTCTTTAAATGGTAAGGACATGATAAGTAAATGGGACCGTCTTATTGAACAACTCAAGATATAAGGCTGCAACAAACTTTTTTCATGTAAACATGCAAAACCTTGATACATTTGAGACATTTAAGAAGCCTTGCATTTTCTCATATCTGTTTTTCATCATCTCTAACTGGAACGCCAATGTCTTATTTTTGGTGTCCTCCTGTGTTTTTAAGTCCGTTTAGACCTGGTGTCCTTCTGTGTTTTTTAAGTCTGTGTTTAGACCTGTGTTGTGCTTAGAGGTGGTCATTTTCCACCTTAGCTTACTGCATTCCTTATGCCTCAGTCACAAATGCTGTTACGAATGGCTACGAACACTGTGCGAATGATTTATGGACCATTTTGTACGACTTTCTCAAGGTGGACTTATAAGAATGGAGTGTTTGTAGACCATTTCTAAGTTCGTAGCCAGATGGATGATTTATGCAAGAATTTCTACTAACACACCTTTCGCAGGGTGTCCTAACGAATGCCTTAGGAACAACCTAAGAACAACATACGACATTCATGGATCAGGAGGCCATTCCAGAACCCCATCTTCCTGTGGTGGCTGCAAGTAGATGACAAGAACACATTATGTTGTTATTAGGGGCCCCTTACACTGGTCACATAAACGAACATACAGACAGAGATTCACATGGCTTTCTTAAGGTGGACGTAAGGTGTTCCAGTAGGCAGTAGTGCGTCATTTGTGGCGTTCTTAGAGGGGGTTGCATAGAAATGTTCAAGACGGAGTGAATGACTAGACTAAAATGCATGGTGCTAAAGGGAAAATGTTTTATCAACAGAAAAATAAACATGAAGAAACAACACAAAACCTGCAGAGAGATAATGCACAGTCCAGAGGGTGACGAGGATCAGGGTGATGGATGTTGTGATGGACTGTTAGAGTTAGGCACTCGGTGACAGACGGTTAGTGTTTTTAATGTTTAGTTCCCTTTATTATTCATGTGTATCTTTGCTTTATTCTTATACCTTCTACTTCAAATTTCTTCATTTGATGTCTTATTATGACTCCTAATTTCTAACAGTGCAGGTCAGTTTTCCCACAGTAAGGTGTGATTCAGCACCACGGACAGTGCAAAATCCCAAACACATAAAACGCTCATTCACATTGTAAAACGCGCAATGTAAAAAAGCTTAACGTAGTTTAATGTCTGAAAAGAGCATCAATCCTTACCAAATTATGCGTGGACATCTCTGATGCTGGGATAGGCTCCAGCACCCCCCATGATTGTCTTGGGGAAAAAGGAAATTGATGAATGACAAAACAATACTATGTTAAGTTTTTTTTTATTTTTTTTTTTTGTGCCTATGGAGAGGAAAATGCATAATCTGGACAACATCCATAATTCTGGGGTTTTCGTTTTGGTTTTTGCAGAGGTGAAAGTGTACATGACTGTTTGACTTGTTTATTTTCATATTCAACTAATGGCACTAAAGCCCTGTGAGGCAACACGTTAAGCTTTTTTACATCAAGTGTTTTAGAATCTCCCTCTTCTGCTGCTGCTGGACCAAAACAGCCAAAACGACCTCTTGATCTTCCTTTTCTTCACCTTGCAGTTGTAGCTGTCGAAGTTTCAGTCTTGTGGACATTATTGCCATCTTGAATGTGATGATCACGATACGGGACTTTGAGTACATGGCCACTGTTTACATACTGATCTAAATATTCTGAAACAGCTTAAGATCTTCCTGCCATCAACTTGAGTTGCACATAGGGGTGCCGTACATCCACCTTACAACAAATTAATTCATGAAGTGGCCGTATGTCTGATGTAGGAAGGTCCCAAGGCGCCCTTATGGAGAATGTGACAACTGTACGGTCTTCGTATGACACAAAGTCACTTCAGTTTCTCACGGAGGCCTCAAGTTGCTGTTGTGTTTTGAACTGCAGCCATACCAACTTCATAAGACAGCTGTAAGAAACTACTGCTCCCTCCAGGAATGTCTATGAACTCTAGATCTCATACAAACCGTGAGATTCTTACAAACTCATTGTTCGTAAGAAGCTTTGTGACTGAGGCTACAGTGAACAGTAGCTAGTGTTGTAGCAACTCCTTACACTCACTCTGAGTGTAAGGAGTTGAAAAATCTGGCCTAAATCCTCTACATAAAAATCAGTGTAGAGGCTGTTATCATGGATGTAGACAAACAAGGTAGCTGAAATACAACTTGCTCCAGCACAAAACATACAAAGTCCATCTAAGTACCCAGGCATGTCAGTCTTTTTCCCAGTGAAGATCACCAGTAAAAATGAATATAAATACATGAGCGTACATTTTGTAGAGGGATTAATGAGTTTGTCTTGAAAGTAATCATTATTTTCTGCTCTGGAAGTCATAAGCTGTGCTTTGCTGTTAGTTTACTCGTTAGTTTTCATGTTTTGTTTGCTTATTATTTGTAGCTGAACATGTCCTCTGTCCTCTGATCTCGCAGCAGCAGCCACCTCATAGTGTGTATCCAGCTTTCATGGTCAGTGCCACTAAAAACTAGTTACTGTGAAACTGCCTGCTACCACTCCTAGATGCACATGCCTGTATGAGGAAAAAATACTGCCTGTTTGAGAAAAAGCATGACTTTGGTTGTGTTTGGATATTTTTGGCATCTTGTCCTTTGTCTGCCTTACTTGGGTGTCACAGACTTGATAAAAGATCATTTGATATCGATTGAAACCAGAAGGCAGCTTGACAGTGCTTGAGTCCTTTTGTCTGACGACTAACCTCAAAAGTGTGTGCGTATGGTGTCTCAGTCATATTCCTATACTAAAATCAATCACATCTATTTTGAGAGCAGTTTAATCCTCATCCCCAACAACTGCAGTAAATATGATGAGCCTCAGAAGCTGTTATAAAGCACTGGATAAGTGTAATGTGATCATTGCCAGACTTATTAAGCCGGTCTGCCAGCTGGTTTGTGCTGGTGCTGTTGATGCTTGTTTCACCTGACAGTACTGTTCTGCAGGGAGCCAGCTTCGCCTAGTTAACTTTAATTGCCTTTTTCCTGTGGAAGTTGCCAGGGCTGCGGCGGCATTTACACATAATGAAAAAAGATAAGAGTGAAAGGAAGCCAGCTCTTTATCCATGAATATTGAATTGGAAGCAATTTATTTTGTGAATTTTTTTCCTTCTTTTTCTCTCGCCCTCCTCCTCTACCACCTTCTCCTCTCCCTCTCCTCAGCCATAGCTCGCTAATGAGGCTTCTTGATAATGATCCCTGCACGCTTTTCCTCATTAGGCACACTCAATAGGGATGTCCCTGCCTCAATTCTGCGCTCACTCTCTCTTTCATTCTCTTGTTATTTTCTGATTCTATCTCTTCCCTCCTTTTCTTGTTCTAGCTGCCCCTTTTTCTCTCTCTGCTCACTTTTCCTTTTTCACAACAAATAGGCTGCTCGGCGCACCAGTACAATATCGATTAACAATGCCGCCCCCGTTAGTCGCTTATATCCGTTGTATGGTTCCAGCTCCAGCTTGGCATAATGAGCTGCCTGAATAATGGCCAGCTGCTAAATAAACCTATATACGTGTTAAAGCCTTGTGTAGTTTCTCCATTTTAAGTAATAAATGTATGAATGAGGTTATTGAAGTCCAATCCAATGAGCAGAATAGCAGCCATGTTTTTTTTTTTTTTTCTTTTTGGAGAGGCAGTTGATAGATGTGCTAAGTGTTATTTAACCTTGTTTTAAAGCACTTGCTTCCCTCTTGCCTGAGTGGCTATTTAACTCCCGTCTATCTGCTCGCTGCTCTTTGGCTGCATCTCACACAGACTTTCGTGGCCTCTTGGGAAGTGTGTCTGTTTTGATGTGTGTGTCTTCTGTGCTTAACAGCATTTTGCTGGAGGAGTGGGCATGCTGGCCTGGGTTTCTAGAGTGTTGAAAGGTTTCGAGGTTTTCAAGTGTAAGCCTATTGATTTTTAACTAGCCATGTCTGGCTGAAGCACAGCAGTTAGGGAGGGAACAAAAACTTCTGGTGTCATTTCTGATGACCAGAGTGGATGTATTGTTGAGTTGACCACAACTATCGCCTGTCACAAGATGGCCACTGTTCAACTGTACTTGATGTTGTAATTCTCTTTAACAAATACTGATCCAGTGTTGACTGGGCAAAGCAAAGCAAAGCTTCTTCACTGTAATTACTGACTTTGTGGGAAAATAATAGCTTGGAAAACAAAACTCAGTCCCACCTACATTTTTATGGCAATAGTCTGATGTTCAGTTTGGAATGGAGACAAAGACAGTTCATTTCTGCAGGTGATCCTGGGCGATTAATAGTCCACTGACCCAGTCCTGCCCCAAAATATTATATTGACCTTTAACAATCTACTAATCATCAACGTCTAGTTGTAATGTTATGACAAATCAAAGCCATTTTAACCCATAAAGACCCAGTGCTACCTTTGTGGCAGCTCCCAAATGAATTTTTCTCTCTATTTAACCTTTCTTAAGTGATTTATTACTATTTGTTATAATATTATCCTTTGTGTTTTACATTTTTCAGTAAAAATCTAGTATTCTCCTATATTTAATTTACGGGTCATATAGATGTTGAGTAAAGCTTAGCGTAAAGTTGAGGATTATTATATTAAAAATAGAGAAAACTGAAGAAAAATTGACTTTCAGCAAAGGTATCAAAAACCAAACATATAAACCAAGTGTGTCCATCCACCATCATTTATCCAACTCCATGCGTTTCCCTGAAGAATCAGGGCTGTAGAAGATCACGGTGTTTCCACGTTCACTACAGAGCCTCTGAAGGTCCAAATGGGTCATATCTGATGACCATGAAAACTGTATTTACACCAATTATTTACATGTATTGATAAGATTAGTGGATCAACAGGTATTAAACAGTTTATGTCAGTAGACAATTTTGGTTGCCAGTGGCTGTTTGGGTCTTTGAAGGATAAAAAAGTTATACATGTGTCGTTGATTAATCTTTGCTAGTGTTCGCATATGACAGAATCAATCATGATTAGAATGGGGTGTGACAACAATCTGATGTGGGAATACATTGTATTCAATAGCATACTAAATACTAAATATGAGTACAAAGTGATTCAATCTGTAATATAATCTGTTCCATATTTCTGTAATTTATCTGAATAGATTTTATCCAATTGTTTAGTTTTTAATTTTCCATTCATTGTAAATGGAATGGAATAATAATGACGATGGACATATAACAGAATCACAGATTAATTAAAATACATGTTGTTGCAACAGCATATATTACGATTAAAATGCAAAGGCAAATGTTGAATAGCTTAAAAAATGGGGAAAACTACTAAGTAACTGGTGTTGGATGTAAATTGTCTATACTGTACTTGGTGCAGACTATTTGTTTTTCTCCCTGACTGTGAATGAGCTGGATCAGCACTAAATGTGGTTTTAATCCAGCTCTAATGCTGCCGTAGAGTGTGTTCATTCATGGATCCACTTCCCAGCCGACCCACTTGTCCTCTTTCTTGTCTCTTGTCTGTGTATTTGTTTACAGCAGCAGCAGCTCCAGGCCCAGCACCTGTCCCACGCAGCCCATGGCCCCCCCGTCCAGCTGCCTCCACACCCCTCAGGCCTGCAGCCGCCTGGCATCCCCCCAGTGACTGGTGCAGGCTCCGGCCTGCTGGCTCTGGGCGCTCTTGGCAGCCAGGCCCACCTGCCTGTAAAGGATGAGAAGAACCACCATGACCTGGAGCACAGAGGTGAGGAGCACCGCCTGCCACACAACGCCTTCAGCATTTAGCTGCTGTCAGGTCACAGCACCTGCCAAGAAAAAGCTTTAACCAGCCAAATACATTTATCACAGAGGAGACACACAGCAAGTGTTAACTGGCAGCTGTTTATGGAAAGCTGTGGAAGCAGATTTTGAACCACTTGTTTGTACTTATGGTCATATAAATTTCTACATATGAAAGAAAAGTTAATAAAGTCAACAGCTCTTAACCCATAAAGACCCAAATATCCACAGCTGACTAAAACCAGCTGCTGATGTAAACTGTTTAATACCTGTTGATTGATCGTTTGAAGCGTGTTAAGTTTCACTTTAGGTTTTCAGTAGTTATATCGAAAATGTATCAAACTGAAGACCCCTGTACTGAAAACGTACTGTACTGAAATTTTTCTGTACTTTTACACTCCTATCAGTTAATGATATATTTTGTTAACTAAGTCACTTTTGTCTGATTTGATATAATAACCTTTGACTTTATGCTGAGCTTTTATGAAATATCTACATGATTAGTAAATCAAATATACAAAAATATCTGATTTACACTGAAAAATGCAGAGGATAATGTTATAATAAATGGTGATAGATTGTGACATGTGAAAGACAAAAAAGAATCATTTAGAAGTTGTGACAAAAAATGCTGTGGGTCTTAAAGGGTTAAATATAGACTTTAAGCATCAAAGCTCTTAAAGGTCTATGTTTCTGCTGTAGAGGTTAGAGGAAGTTGATCAGGCTTATACAAGCTCCACAGATAAAGTAAAGTAACACTCATCTGGATCTGAGATGGCTGATGATTTTAAACTGTAGTGATGTTAAACCATCGCCAATGATCAGATGTAGAATTAAGTGCTGTTTTTTGGTTAAGTTGTGATGACACCTATACTAATTTGTGTTTTGCTTTTCTCTCTCCTGGCCCCTCATCTTTTCACTCACCTCTGGCTCTTCCTCTGAAAGAACGCGAGTCCAGCACGGTACGTTGACTTCTGCAACTCTACATCTTTGTCTCTTGACTTTGCTGGTCTGCAGCTCACTGTGTTTGGTGATTAGGTGTACTTTACATAGACTTAAGCCCACTGTTCAATAGAAATTCATGCTCACTGTGTAAGAACACACACATTTTTGTACTCAGGAGAGTATAAGCTGACTGAAATCAAATAATGAAGTCTGGCCAAATAAGCCAGTGCCATCTACTCCAAGTGGAAAATGACTCCAATCACTGGGTGAGGATTAGCAGGCAGCTACCTCCTTTAATTTCAGCACAATTAAAAGCGACTTTGACTCTCACTTTCTTCTTCCCTTTTCTACTTTAGAGGATTTACTGTTGTCTGCATCTGGATTTTGACTCAATTTATCTGCTTTTATCTGCCTTTTCTTTTGAACACGGAATTATTTTCTGCTTTCACTGATTCTTGTTCATTTACTGCTTCCATCCCTTTGTCTTTGGTCTTGTCTGTCCCCTTTCCCCTCTCATGTTAAAGTCCCTGTTTATTGGACTGGCTTAAAACTCTCAGCTAGCTGAGGTGTAACGCTCTGCTGGTTTTGGTCGGCTAGATTGAGTTCCCATTGACTGGCCATCCTGAATGGGCCCACTCATGTCTGAAGGGAACCCAAACTTCTCTTCCATCTCGTATGTTGATGAGTGGCTGCCAATACTCCAGTACCTGATCTCCCCGTGCCTCCCTCTTCTTCCAGTGCACACCCGCACGCTGACTCTTCCTGTCTTGTTGTCTCAGGTCATCTGATACAAGAGTTGGAGGCCAGTACGAGCTTATTGAGTCTAAGCAATCCTTTAAAGGTCACAGGCTCAGGTATACAGACGGCCAGAAGACAGACAGGTGGTAATGCTTCAGGAGATTCTTGTCTGTCAGACAGCATCTCCCTGTTCAGGCCTCACATCGAGTCAAACTGAAACTCTCTGCGGTTTTCATTTCCACAACAGTAGCTGAACAAATTTCCATTTTTCTGAGGAATGTGGAAATAGCATAAAGTTGCTGGGTTTGGCCCTAGCAGTCAGGAAAGTGGGACTTTGACTGGGGAGACTATGGAGATGGGACTGTGGGATGGGCAGTGAAAGGACACTGAAGTGTGTTCCCGCCATTAACTGTCTGACCACGGTGTTTATTTTTCTCGTCACTCGCTGTAAGGACATCTTTTTTTTAGTGTAGTCATTGTCCTCGGTTTTCAGTGGTTTCCCTCTGTTTGCTGCTCTTTATGTTCCAGTCATTTGCAGTCAACTTCAGACAGGGATTTGTTGATGTGCCTGACAGTGTGGGCCGGCCTCCTCTCCCCCATCGTTCTTTGCCTTTCTGCCTCTTTGGCAGTGCCACCCCCCACCAGTGCCCAGGCTACAAAAGCTCTGCTTGCCACCTCTTGGAGACCCCCAGCCTGTCTGGGCATTTCCACTGGTGGGAAGAACTCACTGCCACACTCCTGTGCTCTCGTTGCTTGCCAAGTTCCTTTCCTGTTTTGCTCTCGTCTTTCTTCCCTTTTTCTGTCATTTTCTCACTCTGCCCTTTTCATGGCCCGTTTGTCGATTGCCAGAACCCTCTTTGTCCTTACACTGAAGTCTGGTCCAGGTTCCTCCAGTGGCTCTGTCTCCGTTATTTTATTTGATTTGATTTTCATGAGCTTTACTCTCTGTTAAAGCTGGACTATACATTAAAATATTTTCTTTGAGTTTTGTATTTAAAATTTGTGTGAACAAACGTAAACTAAGATTAGAACTTCCAATCTCAGTCAAAGCTCAAAATGCAGCCTGTGTGTTTGTTGGAAAATGCATGTTTCACTAGTCACTGCCTACCAATTTTACCAAAGACAGGAGTAGGAGTAGACAGGAGAAGGACAATAAAATGTTACACTTTCCAATAAAAAATGCAATGTAATGTTACATCCTTTTAAACCATTAATATTACAAAATCTGAGTACAAAAGGAGATCTTGGTAGTCACAGTCAAAACTACATGCAGTCAGGGACATAGTAAGGAAAACTACTTTCTGAAGTGGCCAGTTTAGGCTTTCTGCCTCTTCCTGCACCTCTACTGTTTTATTATGATTTTGATCAATGTTATGTATGTGCAAAATCAATAAATTAAAAAAAAAAAAAAAAAAAGTGTCCACAACACTGAAAAACCTGACAGTTGAATTGTTTCTCCATATTGTGCAGCCTATACACTTGCCTCAGACATTCTCTAGTGGTCTTTAGTCTGGGTTAGACTTCAGAGTCACAGGTCCTTGTCACATTTGTTTTTATTTTCATGTCCTTGAATCTCAGGAAGACAAGACATGTTTCCTCATTGTTTGTTTTGTTTAAATTGTAAATGTGGTTTCAAGTGTGTCTCAGACGAGGTCACATGAGGGAATGTCTGAGGATTAGATGTCAAGGTGTGTGTATAAATATCCTAAGATGCACTCTGCTTTCACACATCTCCCTCCTTGTCCTCTTAATCTGCTTTAAACACCATGCTGCTTGTGAGTTACCGTGTTTGTGTGCCTTTTTTTTCTTCATGTGTTTGCGGGTTTGCTCAGCTGCTTCATCTGTTTCCTTCTTGCTCCATTGCCTTGGCAGTGATGAGGCTAAGCTGTCCCAGAATCCTCCTCTGCCCCCTTTTTATTCCAAATGTGTTCAGTTAGTCCAGGAGCATTGTGCTTTTAGCTTTACAGTCAATAGTGGGACTGTTTTGGCAAAGGCAGCAGCCAGGCCTTGACTTAAGCTCACCATTTGGTCATTTCTGGCTTTTGAGGGTTTGTCACTTCCTGGGTTTAAGTCCCAAATAGTGCTTGATATTGGAGCATATGCTGGCAGGACAGCATTTAGGTTTTTACATGCTTTTCCTGACAGTTTTTTTTTTTCCCATTGTATTAATTATTTTGTTCATTTTGATTCGGTGTTTAAATCAAATTAAATCTGCTTTAAATCAACTTGAACAAAGTAAGTTAAAGTTGAATTTTCTTATTCTTTATTTCCCCCGAAAGATAGATTCACAGAGAGTTGGTCCATATCTTATCAAAACTGAGGAGCATCGCCAGAGAGAATGTTTTAAACCATTGTACCAGAAGCTTAAAGTTATTGAATTTGAAGGAAATTATCAAATGCAAGTCACAACTAGCAGACTGTCTCTGGTGTATGTAATACTGAGCTAAAATCTGTGATGAATCAAGAGGATTCACCTTAAGGAGTGCAATGCTCATGAGTCATGTCGATTGGCTGGACAGACGTCATCTGACATGAATTTACAAAGATAGGAATCTAAGTGTGACTACAACTTCTAATATGAAGTGTAATAAAATCATCAGTTTATTACACATGTACATTTTTACTTGTAAATGGCAGTGTGCTCAAATGCTGCACGTCTGACACCAGTGGAATAGAGCAGTATTATGTTTAATGTAGAGGCTGAGCTCACGGTTTCATGATGCACTATCCACACTGAGACTCCAGTTTTACAGGTAACGCAGTAATGTTCACTGGATTCAAAGCATTGGACATACACTACAACATACGTTGTCTTTAGCTGGTGACTGATGCAGTGTCTCCTTGTTGTGGCAGAATAACTCGGTATCACCGTCAGACAGCCTGCGAGCAGCAAGCGAGAAGCATCGCGGGTCTTCGGATTATGGCCTCGACTCCAAGAAACGCAAAGTGGATGACAAAGACAGCATGAGCAGATATGTGAGTGTTGGTTTACTCATGTTCTCTTTCTTGTTGAATCACTCCGAAGACAGCCCATAGTTGGCTTGTTTAATTTACCAATGTTTTTGAACTGTGGAGTGTGATCTAAATCATACCATTAAAAAAAACAACCTCCAGGATACAAAGTAAGTGTAAGTGAACCAAAATATGACAGGAAATGTATTATGCTATCATTTATTAAATCAAATATTTGTCCCACTTTATAAAAAATGTCTGTATGTGCAGTATACTAATAGCAGAATAATAGTTAACCTGTTAAAAATGAAAAAAAAAAAAAAAAACATGTACCTATTTGAATCAGTTCAAGATTATCTGAGTACATTTGACTGGTTTTCTAATAAATGTGTCAGTATGGCTGATTACTGCCAAACTTTTATTAAACATTCATGAATTCAATCTGAAAGGTTATGATTATATACCTTAACCACCCTACTTAGTAATTACAATCTAATAATATATTTTCCACAGTAGTGCAAGTAATTAGTTACTAGTCCTGTGTCAGTAGTAAACCCTCCAGCGGGGGCAGTGTTCAAAGAGTACTTGCAATACCTTATTTTTTTATTAAATGCTAAACTGGCCCATCATGCAAGCCAAACACAAAGATTTGGTACCAAAAAGCATATCACACAAACCATTGTGGACAAAGCATTAATTTTCCAATTTTAACCAACTGATGAATATAGCTGAAACTTGGGTTGTGTGTGATCTAAATGAAATAATAGTCGTCATCACTGTCATAACATTAGACAGTCTGGTTTGTTCTCACTGCTTGTTTGTCACTGGTAATGGTCTTTCTAGTAAACTAAATGTGACATACTTTGGGATTTCAGGACAGTGACGGAGACAAAAGTGACGACCTGGTGGTGGATGTTTCCAATGAAGTAAGTTTGCTTTTGTACTGAGCTACTGAGCCACATTCCAGTGTGTGAATGCTACACACTGACTACACACAGCTGTCTTTTGTCAATTGTCTACATAAGCCTCAACACCTTCCACACAGTTGCCAAAAAGTCTGTCATAATATTGGTTGTGTATGTGCTTACTTGCTGTATTTCTTTTGCCATTCACACAGAAAGTAAGACAAAGAATACAAAGGAAAAAGGGAGTGACAGGTGAATGAAAAGTGTGTGTGTGTGTGTGTGTGTGTGTGTGTGAGGGCGAGTACAAGCACGCATGAGTATATTTATCTGTGTTTGCACATGAGGCCCCAGTTTGTTTGACCTACATGTACATGCCAGTGGCTTTCCTCTAGTCTGTTTGCTCAGTCTCTCTCTGTGTCTGTCTGGTTTTAACGGAGCAGGATCCAGCTACCCCCCGGGTCAGCCCCGCTCACTCTCCTCCAGAAAATGGCCTAGATAAATCCCGGGCCCTGAAGAAGGACGCCGCCCCCAACAGCCCGGCGTCGGTGGCCTCATCAGGCAGCACACCGTCCTCCAAAGCCAAGGACCACGCCCATGTGAGTATGAGGGATAAAGGGATGAACAGAAGCTGCAGGAGATGAAATGAGGCAGCTGCAGTGGAGGGGGTGAAGTGGCAGACTAAAGGGCATTTGTCAAGTGAAGTGGGTGCCTGTGTGAAGGACTAATACGCAGGAGGCTTAGCAGTTGGCTGCTATGAGGGGCTTGAAGGGGCAGAGGGCGGATGCACTCTGAGGAAATCAAACCCTGTGGCTCACTCCTCTCAATCTCCTTTATGGCTTACCCAATAAATGGTCATTTCTTCCTGAACCTGAGGTTGTAAATAACCCAGAGACATAGCAGACCGGAGTGCAGAGGGAGCTGCAGCATCTGCTTTCTCAAGTCTTCTGCTCATCTTCCCCTCGTTCTCTTTATATTAAATTATTTGACAGAGACAATACATGCAGGTGTTGAATGCAACCAATTTGTTGCATGTAGAACTCAGAGCTTCGGCCAATTTAGTGGATAAAGTCTGGTTCAGCTTAAGAAATAACAAGCATAAAGAATAACAAAGAGCAAACACATTCACTTTAATACAGATCAGGAAACAAACAATGAGCAGATGAATTTCAAGCTCTGGCTGGTTTCACACTATTTTTGTTTATTTTTGCTCATATTTTTAGCCTCATAGCATAATTGCCTAAGTCATATTTTTGGCCAAATTCAAATGAAACTGCACTGTTAGGAATGTAAAGCTCCTCAGGTGTCACAATTTGGCCAAAAATATAACTTAGCAGTTTATGCTAGGAGGCTAAGGAAATGTGTCACTGTTTTTTTTTTTTCTGTGTAAACTGCATTAATCACATGGGGTCTGATCTTTTCAAATTTGATTTGCACCACTTCTACATATGGTACCAAAACAGTCAGATTTGAGTTTTTGCAGTGCATTCACTCTCTTCTTACTTCACTCTAGAATAACCATCATCACAGTTCTATGCTTTGACCCACTTCCTTTTCATCCCTATTCTCCTTAGTATCTGCTCACTAATTGTCTGGCTTCATCAACTGATAAATGAATCAGAAAACACCTGACTTCAGTGTCCTCCTTCAGGAAAACGATGTGCTTCATATGATGTGAGGGGGCCTTTTCAGGACTATGACACTAAAATCTGAATTAGGCCAGATGTCCAAAAAAAATTTTAACAGCCAAAGAAAAATCTCAGGTCTGAACAATAAATCCAAACTGAGCACTGAGGCTTACAGTGTGAGCATAGTTTTTCTGACCCAGTTCAAGCAGGCAGAATGGTTCAGTTTAACATAAACTTTTACACATTTCACTAGGATAGATTTGTAGTCCACCATAAATCATCCTTCACTGTTGTCACCTCCCATGATTCCCTGTTTCTCTGCAGCCCTCATTAATGAGTGTCACCAGGCTGAACCCTGTTTCCTCCAATGTGATCTGCAGAGTAAGAAATAGATGGGCTAATTATGAGAGGTTTGTTGGGCCAGTCTTAACAAGCTTGACTTCTAAGAAAAGGTCTGTGTGTAGCCCCCACCCCCTCAAAAACACTCCATCCCTGTGGCTGTAATGAAGTGTCAGTGTTAGATTGGATTACCTTGAGCTGTCCACTTAGATTGTCACTCTGGATTTTCCTGTCACCAAGGATATTTCTGACTCTCAGGGGATTTTTTTCCCCCCTCTAGCATACAAAACTACAGGATGTGTTTCATTTTACAGCTTGCAACTTTCTGTAAGAGGATACACAATGAGTTTTTAAAGTGCATCTCTGTTTCAGAATGACAAGTCATCCACACCAAGCCTGAAATCCAACACACCCACACCCAGAAACGAGGCTCCCACACCAGGAACCAGCACCACTCCAGGTCTGCGGCCGCTGACGATGGGCAAACCACCTGGCATGGAGGCATTAGGTAACTGAACCCTTAATGCTATCATCATGTAGGGATGAAACAAGTATTTAAATGAGAGAAAGATAATCACCAACTCTGGAACTTTATGTTAAAATCTGAGTCTGACTCTTGAGCCTTAAAAATGATTGGATTATGACATTGACATTAATTTTATAAGGCTGCATTAACTTAAGTCTTGCTTTTATAGATATGTTTCGGAAGAGTTTCTATTGATTAGACTGTTAAAAAAACAACAAAACCAGTGTGGACTTGATAACCTTTCAGAATTTATCACCATATCCAGAAAGTTTGTTGCAGTTCCAAGGGTACACTAACTTTGTGTCTCTTCATCAAAAAAAAAAATGGTACCTCTAGAGGGATTAAATCAGGTTAATAGGGGTAATGAAATCTGGCTATGGAGCAACTCAGTTAGGCAGCTTTCACCACTAACCCCCTCCCTTTCTGAGTTTTCAGTTTGATTGTTGCATCCCCTGATTTAAAAAAACAAACAAACAAAAAACTAGCTACTTCATTCTGGATGGTTCAGAGATAATACAAGGTTACTGACAATCAAATGGAAGACAGACAGACCTAAGGATGAGTGGAATGAACAGCATGTAGACATTGGACAGATGGTCTGTATGATGACACCTGAATGTATTAGAAAAACATCCTTTAGCCTGTTGAAAGTAACCAATCTGAAGACTACTGCATCTTTTGCAAGAAAATGCTCAAAGTAAGACCATTGAATTGAAATGACACACGGGAAGTCAGTAGATCACACAGGTTATGTAAAAATCCTTCAGGTAGTAAAGGGACTTGGTATTGTTCTTATGAACATGAAATCAGACTTAAACTACATATCTAAATGTCTTCAGAGTGTCTTGAATTTCATTTTAAAAGCCTGAATAACTCAACACCCCCCTCATTTGAGTGAGAGTGGAATCTGCTTATAGATAAAACTTTTAAATGTTTGACAGTAATGAGACATTTGTCTGCTGAAGGAGGAAATCTTTCCATAAAGTGTGACACATCTTGTGTTCAGCAGAAAAAAAATACATCAGAAACAAATTACTGTCCCAACATATTTCTGCCTGGAAGGAAAGAGGAAATCTCTCAGATTCTTAACATCAGGAGCATCAGTTAAGAAAAATAGTCTCAACCACAAAATACAATCTTGATGTGATGAAATACTAAGGTATTTTCAGAAGTGACATACAAGCCCTTTGTTCTGCAGAGTCAAGACAAGTCAGGTCAAGTCTGTCATTTCCACATTTCACTTACATGTGGGAAACAAAAGAAGTACAGATACTTCACTACTGGACGTTACTGACGTACAGTATGTGGACTTAGTTTTTATTCACCTACATTTAAACACAGATATCTTTACCCTCTACTCCTTACATTTTCTAAACGAGCTTTTAGTTTTAATGCATTTGAGGTAGTATTGTTTATCATGATGTTATAAGAACTCTGTAATATTGGAAGATTTCAGCCTCTGTGGAATGAACTATAACGGAAACAATTAACCTTGGTTTATACAGACCTGTATATCATGTAAAACAGATGGAGACTTAATCTTGAAGAAAAGGTGTCATCTACTTAATGAGTCTGAATCCAGGAGACCTAATGCCAACATGGATGAAGAACCACTAGGAATGTAGAAATATTTCCTACTGTCCCTGTGTTAATTTTGCAGTGTTTACAGAGTTTGTGCTTTTGCTTGAGTGAAGAAGCTGAATCAGTTTTCCTACTTTTCCAGATTATTTTATTAAGCTTCTATGTAATATGTGGCCTTGACCTCCATAGAGGAATGACAACTATTTGAGTGTAAAAAGTGCTGAAGCTTCTAGAACTGAGTGAAATATTTTGTGTTGTGCAGCTGCTCCTGCCCTACGTACGCCTCTGTCCATTGCTGGCTCCTACGCCACCCCATTCGCCATGATGGGTCACCATGAGATGAACGGCTCCCTGACCAACCCCGGTGTTTATCCAGGTCTCATTTCACCTCAGATGAGCGCTGCGGCTGCAGCTGCATACGGGCGCCCATCAATCGTAAGTAATTTCTACAGAATATAGATTTTCTCAATGATATATTCATAAATTCCACCTCCATCCGTTTGACACAACAAGCCCTCTCCAGTGTCTGTCTGATTTATCCACCTCAGCTGCTGCTTGTAAAATCTTTTTGCAAACGACTTTGAGAAACATCCTCTATCTTGACGACACTGAATATTTCTGCTTGGCTGGCTGCAGCTTGTTGTGTGTACATAATGAGAAACTACAAAGACAGCCTGCTCTTTTACTTTGATGTGAGTTAGTTAGCATTCTAAAGGCTTTAAAAAAACACTCACCCCGAAATGCATCTCTATGTTTGAAAATCTCCCAGGCTTTCATTAGCATTAGCAAGTGGGATGTTGTAGCCTTGTAGAAGGCTCGTCTGTATGCAAAGAAACTGAATCTGTGCCTTTTTTTAACGGATTTGCCTGGAAACAATCTCACGAGTGCTCCTCGGGGTGTTAGCTGATAAAGTGAAGTGTAGTCTGCAATTTGAATATTAGCTTAGTGCAATTTTTGTTTGCAGGGTTAGGGTTAAGTTGCTGGTTAACTCATACTTGGCTTCTCCTTGTGCAGGCAGGGTTTGACCCTCATCCACACATGAGAGCTCCAGGTCTGCCCGCCAGCCTCACTTCCATTTCAGGAGGAAAACCGTACGTATCTGACTGTTCCAGCAATAGACATCATGAATGTAATGTGACAATAATGTTAGCATCAACACTGAAAAACGCAAACCTTCTATAAAAAGGAAAAGAAAGGCGCAACAAATTCACTTAACCTTAACCTTATACAAAAATAATCACTTAGTAATTGTCTCTTAAAGCCCACACCACAGTCAGAAACCTCATAGATTTCTCTGCGTTCACAAACAATATTTACATAAATTATCAAATTAAAGCATGATTTAGAAAACTCACAAAAAAAGAAAATACAAATTTTCATAGTTCCAGTACCAGTTTCCATAAACTGGTTTGGAGCAGATAAACTAAGACTGCCTCATGTAGCCAGAAGGTGATACTGTCGACAATATTAGACAAGGCAAGGCAGGTTTATTTATATAGCACATTTCATGTACAAGACAATTCAAAGTGCTTTACATAAAACATTAAAAGCATTACAGCAACAACAAAAAGTATGTATTACACAAAACTATTAAACAGACTTGAAAATAGAATATGTAATGGCTTTAATATTTGTTTTCCCCAGTGTGGCTGAGGAATAATTATTTCTCCTCCTCATCCACTCCACTACCTGTTATGCCAGACAAGCTTTCCTATATTATTCAGATCTGGTATGACACTGCAAACAGCTGGTCAGTCATTTGAGTTAAACGTTAGATGCATTACATTTATTTTTTTTCCAAAAAAGATGTTTCTGTTTCAGTTTAAAACACATTAATACACACACTAACTTATTGAAAAGTGGCAAAAACCATCTTAAGTTTTCAAATTCTGCTATTTCTTTAAACATTCACTAATCCAAAGCTTCCTAATGTATGTTAATGGACATGAACAAGACCGGTGCTGTACATTCATATTATTAAAACTGAGATAAATAAAAGCTAAATGACATTAAGTGCCAACATGACATGACAGAGACAGACTTATTCTGAAGTCACATATTTTCTGGTCAGCTGTCAGTGTTTCCAGTATCATTAACCCATAAAGACCCAAACATCCACCGCCAACCAAAACCGTCTACTGATCTAAGCTGTTTAATACCTGTTGAGCCACTAATCCTATCAATATATGTAAATAATTGAAGTAAAATACAGTTGTCATCTCTTCATGGTCATCAGATGTGACCCATTTGGACATTCAGAGGCTCTGTAGTGAACAGAGTAACACCACCATCTTCTACAACATTGATTCAACAATAAAACTCATAGAGCTGGATCAATGACAGTGGATGGACACACTGGGTTTATGTTCAGTTCATGAGAGATTTTGTTGAAAAAGTAACTTTTTCTGATTTGATCTAATAGCTGTTAAATTTTCTCTGAGCTTCTACATTTAATATACATGATCAGTAAATTAAATATAGAAAAAAAAAAAGATTTACCCTGAAAAATGCAGTAAATAATATAATAAATCGTAATAAATCACTTGGGAAAGACAAACATTAATCATTTGGAAGTTGTGAGAAAATTAAATTAACTGATCCCAATGATCATGTTGCTTTAGCATTGTTGTGGACTCGAGCATCTGTTGAAGTTAGACTGATCTGAGATGTCAGTTAAGACATAAACTGACTGTCCTGCCTCCCCCCTCCCCAGGGCTTATTCTTTTCATGTGAGCGCAGATGGTCAGATGCAGCCCGTGCCCTTCCCTCCGGACGCTCTGATCGGCCCGGGCATCCCACGCCATGCTCGCCAGATCAACACCCTGAGCCACGGGGAAGTGGTGTGTGCCGTCACCATCAGCAACCCCACACGTCACGTCTACACCGGTGGCAAGGGCTGTGTCAAAATCTGGGACATCAGCCAACCCGGCAGCAAGAGCCCCGTATCCCAACTCGACTGCCTGGTAAATAGTTACTGTTTCTCACAAGTGACGACAAAAGGACATGAGTTTCACACGTTATTACTGTGTGTTGTTCCAAATATTAGTAAGGCTTCCAACCAGGAACAAAACATAATGCAGCCATGTTTCATGAGCTTTCTTCTCCTTCATTAAGACTTCTTGAGCATCAAATGTAGCTTGACTCCATATCCCACTGTAGCTTTTCCCCAGATTCCAACAGATAGAGATGTGAATAATTCAGCAACGTGTCTCGCTGCTGTGCTGAAATAATCCTCGGTGAGAAAAAAAAGGGCCTGCTGAGTAATGATGTTCTGATTGGCCAACCCTGTCTGCCATTACCCAGCTCATTACTTCTTCCCAACTGCCTCCCATTTCTCATTTTGATACTGTGGCTTCATGCTGTTCCACTCGTACGGCCTCCAACAGCCTTAAGGTACGTCCAGAGTGCAATTGGGCCTTATAAAGCCATCAGGGTGCTGTTTTAATTCGACCACGAGCTTTCACACTCATATTGATCTCCGTGTTCCTGCTCACTTGGAGTCTGGCCAATGTCTTCAGCACTAGTTAGAGCAGACATCCATATGTTCACTTCAGGACTGAGTCAGAACACTTCAAGTCAAAGACCCAAGTGTTCACTGATACACAGCTGGACTCTTCATTGGAAATCATCGTACTGTGATATTTCACATCTATAGCTTTTGTAATATTAAACCACTGTCATAGTCAGATTAGTGTAAACTCATACATCATAGTTTTGTATGCAAATGTGAGTCAGAATCTCTATTTAAATCCCAACAAAAACTCATTTTACAAGTAACATAAATGTAGAACATCAGATGTTGGAAAATGTCTGCTCTAAGTCTAACTCTCCAATGACCCAGTATAATTATCTAAAATTAAATAACTACAAAACGAACCCGGTTAACTAACAAAAGCTCTAGATTTTCAGCTTTTCTTTTATGCTATAAAATACATAAGTAAATATTACACTTTTGAAGGCTTTTCATGCCTTAAATAAGGTGTTTGTTAACAAGTTGCTGAGAGAGTCATTAACCCTCTGGACACCTTCATGGTAAAAACGTTTTTGCACAAAAATAACTATGAAAAAGTTTTGGTGAATCTTTTAACAACCTCAGCCCTGTTCAAAACTACAAAATATTTGATCATTTTCAGGATTTGAACCCTTTAAATCCCAGTTTATTTGAATTCTGAATTATTTATTACAAAAATTGCCCCAAAAAATTATATTTTCTATATATTAAATAGTAGGGGGATGTGGCATTGGATATGTCAAACATCAACAAAACTGATTTGATTGCATCAGTGTTTTTTTCTGTAGTGTCAGATACTCCCTCTGGTTACCTTCATGGACATAAATGCCCCATTGGCCTCCATTAAAACCACATTTTTTTTATTCTCACTACCAACACAGTATACACACCTGATAAAAATTTTAAGACCAGTTGAAAAATAGCGTGAATTTACATTTTGCATTGTTGGATCTTAAGGTTCTAAGTAGAGTTTCAAAATGCAAAAAGAAGAAATGAGTGAGATAAAAAAAAATAAATAAATAAAATAAAAAAAATTGAGTAAGCAGTTTATACAAAACAACAATTAAACTGAAATAGGTTGTTCATCTGCCAATCAAAAGTTTAAGACCACAGCCTTTAAAAGCCAAAATCGGTGCAAAAATGTGGATTCAGTGGCATTTTCTGTCAGGTATACACACTGTCATGACCTCCTGATGGCAAAGGCAAAAAAGCTTTCTCTCTTTGAACGTGGTTGGATTGTTGAGCTGTATAAACAAGGGCTCTTGCAACACGCCATTGCTCTTGAGGTTGAACACACTAAGACAGTCATTTTGAATTCCTTAAAAGATCCTGAGGGTTATGGAACAGAAAAGCCAAGTGGTAGACCCAAAAAAATTTCACTAGTGTTGAGCTGGAGGATCTGATTAGCTGTCTGTCAAGATACACGATGATCTGCGTCAAATGGCAGCTGGCTATGTGGAGATGTTGCAGGGTGCATCCCTCATGACTGAGGGTCCTGGTCTGTGTGGTAATGACTGGGTTTAAAAAACAGGACAATGCTGCAGTTCACAATGCCCGCCTGACAAAGGACTTCGAACAGAGGAATAACGTCACTCTTTTGGACCATCCTGTATGTTCCCCTGATCTAAATCCAACTGAGAACATTTGGGGATGGATGGCAAGGGAAGTTCACAAAAAAAGGACATCAGTAAGCCATCTTCACCACTTGGAGCAATGTTCCCACTAGACTCCTGGAAACACTCCCATCATCATAATAATAATAAAGGTGGCCAAAACGAATTTTTAAAGTGATCAACAAGAACATTGGAGCTACTCATTACTGAGTCCTTTTTTGGAACTTTTATTTCTATTTTAGGAGTGTTTTGAGTTTTTTTTTTTTTTTTGAGCTGTGGTCTTAAACTTTTGATTAGCTGATGAACAGCTTTTTTCAGTTTGATTGTTGTTTTCAATAAAGTTCTTACTCTTTTTTTTTTTTGTCTCACTCCCATTTCTTCTTTTTACATTTTGAAACTCTACTTGGAACCTTTTTAAGGTCCAATAGTGCAAAATGTGAATTCTTGTAATTTTTCAACTGGTCTTAAAATTAGATTCTCTAATGTCAAGATTTTAATTTGAAGAAAACTAGTGATATTTGACATTTTTACTGTATTCCACCAGTTTCAACCATTCTGCCATTGTAGGCTGATGCATGAAATTCTTGAATTTTGGAGTTATGTTATGGAGGGCCATAAGAGGGTTTTGCTTGTGTCCATGAAAAATAATTTTACCCCTCAGCCAACTTCTGGCCAAAGGGTTATTGCAATTGTTTTTTCATCCATTCAACAACAAAACTGCATTATCTGAAGAATGCATTGAGATCTATGCACCAAATTTATACTGTGAATGCATCTTGGCGTGGCATAGAAGCCTGTTGAAAATAGGTGACCTTGACCTACTTTTTCAAGGTCAAATGGCATTCTGCAGTTACAATATCTGAGTATTTTCAAATATAAATGTATGTAATATGTTTTACACAAAGACAATCTAATCTAAATTATAGGGCAGTAACTTTCAACGGAATCTTACATTATATTTGGCTGAGGGGTATTAAAAGTGCGCAGCATGTTATGTTTAAATCAACATCTGATTTATCAGTGTGAACGTTTATTTTGCAAACTGTACATCTTTGAAAGCTTCAACAACAAGAAAGACACAACAGAATATATGAAATCTGAATGAATTTGAAACAGAAATATCCAGGCTTTGAATATGCGATGTTTGTGTGTGTGTTTGAGAGAAATGGATAAATGGATTTAGAGGGTGTGTCTCTTCATTGATAACGTGACATTTGATGGCATCCCCTTGCCAAGGTTGTGATGGCGTCTTCCTTCCGTTTCTCTTCCAGAACAGGGACAATTACATCCGCTCCTGTAAGCTGCTACCTGATGGCCGCACCCTCATAGTGGGTGGTGAGGCCTCCACTTTGACCATCTGGGATCTGGCCTCGCAGACGCCACGTATCAAGGCGGAGCTCACTTCCTCTGCTCCGGCCTGCTATGCTCTGGCCATCAGCCCCGATGCCAAGGTCTGCTTCTCCTGCTGTTCGGATGGAAACATCGCTGTGTGGGACCTCCATAATCAGACCCTCGTCAGGTCAGTGTCTCGGTGCATCTGGTTTTATCAAAACTGGAAGCAGGTTCTGTGTCACAAAGAGTCTGTTCATTGTGTTTGAACAATGACGCCTCGTACGGGAGCTGTTCTGTTTCTGATCGCTGGTCGTCTGGTGTTGGTTGCAGGCAGTTCCAGGGCCACACAGACGGAGCCAGCTGCATTGACATCTCCCACGATGGCACCAAACTATGGACCGGAGGACTTGACAACACCGTCCGCTCCTGGGATCTGAGAGAGGGGCGGCAACTCCAGCAGCACGACTTTACCTCACAGGTAGAAACAAAGTCATACAGCAGCCCTGACATGTTCATATGTGCAAGACATTATTGTTCTAGTGGTGGGCAATACATACAAAATCTTCTATGATGGTACATGTTGTATTATAGCAGGGTCGTGTAACACCTTCAGGGCTAATCATCGGAGCAAAGTCAGCATCTATCATAAAAATGACAAGCCATCAGGGTAACAGTGTCTTGTGTAACAGTGACATGGAAATCAGCCACATAGTACAGTATGTTACATGATAAACATTAAAGGTACAGGAGTTAAACAAATGGACTAAATTCAACACTTGAGCATCATAGCACCCAAGTGGTACGATATGAAAACTGATCATAGTATGGCAAAAGATCCATGAAATTAGAGCTGCAACTATCGATTATTTTTTAAATGTAGTGATTGTTTTCTATTTGATTAAACAATTAATTGAATCTGCAAAAAAAATGGTAAAAATGTTTGTTTTTTTATCTTTTCTTTCTTTTATTTGTATTTTATTTATTCCAGAATGAGCTGAAACAGCTACAAAATGTATAAAAGTTATATGATATATAAAAAGTATCTATATAGAAATAGCAACAATAATAACAACAGGATAAAAGTATATATAAATATCTATAGATATAAACAACAACAAGTCCAATGACATCTTACAAACAATATGTGCACTGTAGTCATCAACACATTTGGATCCAACTTACTAACAACTGAACATGGAACTAATATAGAACTGAAAAAAATAAAGACAAATGTTTGTAATGTTTGTGTTACAGCTTCAGTGTTTAAAGGAGTAAGTGATGGTTCCAATGTACAAAAGTAAACATTAGGGGTGTAATAGTACAGAAAAATTTAGGTTCGGTATGTTTTCAGTACAGTGAAGGGGGGGTGCGCTCCGTAACTACCAGGACATTTCTACAAAATATTGTTCGGTCATTTGTGCATTAACAGGCACCCCACATTATGTATTTTTGAATGTTCAATGTTTGTTTAAGTGAAACACAGAGACACTGAGTGTCTCTGAATGCCTCACAGTATTCCCTGAGGTGCTGTGAACGTGACCTCACAGTAACACCACAGCAGAGGCACAGTGAAGGAGAAGAGGAGCAGGTTCATGTGACTTTGCCAACTTCATCCATCCATCCATTATTTGCCGCTTATCCGGGGCCGGGTCGTGGGGGCAACAGTCTAAGCAGGGATGCCCAGACTTCCCCCTCCCCAGACACCTCCTCCAGCTCTTCCAGGGGAATCCCAAGGCATTCCCAGGCCAGCTGAGAGACATAGTCTTTCCAGCGTGTCCTAGGTCTTCCCCAAGGCCTCCTCCCTGTGGGACATGCCCAGAACACCTCCCCAGGGAGGCGACCGGGAGGCATCCGAAACAGATGCTCGAGCCACCTCAGCTGGCCCCTCTCACTGTGGAGGAGCAGCGGCTGTACTCCGAGCTCCTCCCTGGTGACTGAGCTCCTCACTCTATCCCTAAGGGTGCGCCCAGCCACTCTACGGAGGAAACTTATTTCAGCTGCTTTTATCCGGGATCTTGTCCTTTCGGTCATGACCATAGGTGAGGGTAGGAACATAGATTGACTGGTAAATCGAGAACTTCACCTTTCGGCTCAGCTCCTTCTTCACCCCGACAGACCGATACAACGTCCGCATCACTGCAGACGCTGCACCGATCCACCTGTCAATCTCACGCTCCATCCTTCCCCCACTCGTGAACAAGACTCCGAGATACTTAAACTCCTCCACTTGTGGCAAGAACTCCCCACTGACCCGGAGAGGGCAAACCACCCTTTTCCGGTTGAGAACCATGGCCTCGGATTTGGAGGTGCTGATATTCATTCCGCTTGCTTCACACTCAGCTGCAAACCGCCCCAGTACACTCTGGAGGTCCAGGTTCAATGAGGCCAGCAGGACAACATCATCCGGAAAAAGCAGAGATTAGATCCTGTGGCCTCCAAACCGGACCCCCTCCGGCCCCTGGCTGTGCCAAGAAATTCTGTCCATAAAAATTATGAACAGAACCGGTGATAAAGAGCAGCCCTGCCAGAGTCCAACATGCACCTGGAACAGGTCTGACTTACTGCCGACAATGCGAACCAGACTCCTGCTTCGGTCATACAGGGACCAGACAGCCCTTAACAGAGGACCCCGAACCCCATACTCCCAAAGCACCCCCCCCCACAGGATACCATGAGGAACACGGTCGAATGCCTTCTCCAAGTCCACAAAACACTTGTGGACTGGTTGGGCAAACTCCCATGAACCCTCGAGCACCCGATGGAGAGTGTAGAGTTGATACAGTGTTCCATGACGGGGACGAAATCCGCATTGTTCCTCCTGGATCCGAGGTTCGACTATCGGTCGGATCCTCCTCTCCGGTACCCTGGAATAGACTTTCCCCGGGAGGCTGAGGAGTGTGATCCCCCTGTAGTTGGAGCACACCCTCCGGTCCCCC
>JAPQRP010000019.1:14968597-14985567 GCA_037367295.1 Apogon hyalosoma | reverse complement strand
ATTGAGCATTGCCCATGTTTCCAACCTGTTCAACAGTATAGTGTGATCCACAGTGTCAAAGGCAGCACTGAGATCCAGTAAGACTAGAACGGACACCTTGCCTGTGTCAGTGTTCAACCTTATATCATTCAACACTCTAATAAGAGCCGTTTCTGTACTGTGATGAGGTCGGAAGCCAGACTGAAATTTGTCCAAAAGTCCACTGGAATTCAAGAAATTGGTGAGTTGGTTAAAAACCACCTTCTCAATGATCTTGGCCATAAAAGGAAGATTAGAGATAGGTCTGTAGTTGGTTAAAATGGAAGTATCTAGTGTTCTCTTTTTTAAGAGTGGCTTAATGGCAGCTACTTTAAGGGGTTTAGGAAATGTACCTGATTGAAGTGAGCTGTTTATTATTTGCTGCAAATCAGTTTGGACAGACTTCGCAATAGTTTTTAAAAAAGTCTGATGGCATTGGTTCAAGACAGTATGTTGATGGTTTAAGCTGCTGAACTGTTTCCTCTATAGTTTTTTGGTCAACTGTATCAAATTTGGACATGGTGGTTATTTCTGAAAGGTGTTATGCATTTCATCATTATTGTTTTGTTTTGCGGCGTTGTGCTGATGTTCAATCTTATAGATTGGATTTTTTTTCACTGAAAAAGCAAGCAAAGTCATTGCACTTTTCTGTGGAAAGGAGTTCTGGAGCTATCTGTTTAGGGGTGTTTGTAAGCTTATCAACCATGTCAAACAGTGCGCGACTGTTGTTGATGTTCCTATTGATAATTTCAGAAAAATGTCACTGTCTAGCCTTGAGTAATTTATTGCTAAAATTACACAGACTTTGTAGAGGTCATAGTGAATTTGAAGTTTGGTTTTCCTCCATTTAAGCTCTGCTTTCCTGCATTCTGTTTTCAAGGCCTTTACCCTCATAGTGTTCCTCTGTGGTGATTTCTGTCTGTTCAAGGTCGTCTTAGTTTTAATAGGTGCAACAGCATCCATGACATTTGAGATTTTCCTGTTAAAATTATCCAGCTGACTCTGCACTCACTGTTGGTGTCATAGCTATGGCTTCCATAAACTGAGCATTAGTTTTCTCATTTATGTAACTCTTCTTAACAGACACAGAAGTTAACTGAACATTTGGAGTGATCTGTAAGTCAAATAACACAGAAATGATCAGAAAGAGCCAAGTCCTTAACATCAACAGAGGAAATGTCTACACCTTTAGAGATAACCAGGTCCAGAGTGTGGCCTCGAGTGTGTGTGGGCCCTTTCACATGTTGCAGGACACTAGTACAGTTGTCTCTTAATAAGCCCAGAATGGATGAAACAAGCACAGACTCATTTGTTTTTGTAGCCACTTTATGGTAGGGTGAGGGGGGTATTCACTTGGTTGCAAGCTGCAAATCTTCATCACTAGATACCAGTAAGTACACAGCCGGCCAAAACAAAAAAGTAGCGCATATATAACCACAACACATTCACCATAGTGTTGTTTATGCTAGGCACTGCCCATGCAGTATCACAATAAATGTCATTATATCTACTTTTATTTCCAACCAGAGCTGTATAAGTCTTTGGTGTGTATTCATTATGAGAGAGTCAGAACACTACGTCAAGTCTTATCTAGCACATTCTAAGGCTCTCATCTCAATGTGAGTAAAGTCTGGAGCCTCTAGTGGCCAGTCCATGCATGAAAATTGATCATCAGGCTTTGATAGTGACATGCCTATGTCCTTGAGTATGTTGCTGACTTCACTGGATGTGTGCAAGCCAGAGGACCTAGGTGTAAATTACCATTGTCATCTTGGAATATGCCTTTACCATTAGGAAGAAAAAAAATAATTGATGGGGAAACCCTTGACATTTAGTATTTGAGTAGTTAGATCACTGTTTTTTTGCACACATTACTGAAACTACACCTAACCAACCGAGGCAACCCCTCATCATAACACTGTCAATCAGGCTTGTATGATAGGCAGGCAGTAGGCATGATGGGTATGTCATTTCATTTGCCTCTTTTTTTTCTCCCTGATGCACCCATCACTCTGGAGAAATTTAAAGGTCATGTAATCTGATGAGTTCATGTTTAACTTGTTCTAAAGTCTACTCTTTATGCTACTTAGCAAAATGACGGTTGATAAAAGTAATGAGAATCTAGTCACTGCATCAGTGAATCTAAAATAACTTGCTTCAGCTGGAACACCATCATTGCAGTAATTATGCAGTTGAAGGCTCCTACTTTTTGGCTTGATTAAATCCAGGTGGTAACTTATTTTTTTGGACAGGATAACACAGAAGTATCGGTTTGTATGTATGTGTATTGTAGTTACTGTTCAGAAGAACCATGACATCACCCACTGGTTTCTGAACTGCTGTTTTGAAGCCAATAGATTGCAATGTGACCATGTTGTCGGAGCACAAGGGGTTTAGAGTTATCTTTGAGGATTCAAGACTGAGTTAGTGCTAAATGCTATCTTACTGAATTGGTAGAGCAGGAAATGTCATGAAGCAGTCATTTTAACAGTGCTGTCAATGCAACCTGTTAACCATAGCTAGTGAAACTGTCAGGCCTTTGCCTTTAAAAGACCGCAACCAAATCATATGAATAAGAACAAAGTGACTCTTGAAAAATCTAAGTTTCAAATTCTTGATCTGAATTTGTGAAGGGCACTGACATAAGCATGTATTATGACTAGCACTATTTAAATACAACTGAGAGTAGGCCTACATGCAGGTGACATAGGAAATTAGCAGCAGGTCCTGTTATATTCATTTCAGTGGTACAGGTGATTGTGAACACAGATTATGAATAATGAACATGGGATATTAATTTCAGACCCATTTTTCCCACACCACATATCACATACAGTGCTTAATTTTATTAGACCACCTTTCCCTATTTCTCAGAGGCCATCCAGCATCGTGAAGTGCTTTAATTGAACTCTTTCACTGTTGGTGAGCTCTCAACGTTTAACCATTTGAACAGGAATGAGTAATTTCAAACTGAATTCCCCTTTTTATATCTAAATTCGATCCAGCTCACTGGGCTACTCTTGACTTCTCTCAAGGTGACTATATTAATACCCATAGGTAGGTTGGGTCTGCAGTAGCAGGATAGGGCATTTCACACAGACATTTAAACACAAGACAGATGTGGAGAATTAAATAACACAAAACAGAGGCATGGCAGGTACTCACAAGGGCTCGCTGATCAGGATTAAAAGCAGGAATAAACCCCCCCCCCCCACACACACACACACACACACACACACACATTAAAATAACAATAAAGTCCAAGGGACAATCAATAATTTAAATCCAGGTCAGAATACCAATAAATACGAGGGAGCGTAACAATTTCTCAGACAAACATAATAAAAAATTTTATCAGAATAACAAATGTATTTTTCTACTCATGCTCCATTAGAGTCTAAACACTTTTGCAATTTATGTTTCTATCGATAGATTTCTTTGTAGAATTGCTGGGGCTGTCTTTGACACAGTCTTTGTCTTTGACATTTGTCTGAGAACTTTTTGACTCTCCCTCATAAAGATGAATAAATATTAAAACTGTACTAAGGCTTGTTTAAAAGACAAAATGCAGCAGGAACACAACAGTTTCCATAATGTAGTCTTAATTCTCAGGACTTTAAATCTCTGTCTTAATGTTAGGAGGTGGAAGTTGCTCTTCAACGGATAAGTCATCCTTACAGATGGACATGGCTAACCGCTGCAACTGTTTGGTATACAGTGACTCTAGGCACAGCTGTGCCTCCCCAATCAGTTGACTGGACCATTTAATGATCTGGTTGAGTGAGTTCCTTTCTTATAAGGGTAGGTTTCCGAACCATGATATTAGTGAAAAAGATAATAGATTCAATAAAAGGATGATAAAAGAGTGTCATGGTTTTATCAGTGTAGAAAAGTACAGCTTGTGCAGACAAAAGCAGACTCTGGTGTTTCGTCTTGCTCATGTAGGACTTCCCTTCCATATCCTGGGGACATGCTGAGCTTTTAAGAATCGGTTAAAAATATTGTGGAAAAACTGGACTCAATTCTTTTGTACAGGTGTTAAGCAATTGACCACAGAGGTCATCTCATCCATGTTTGCTGATCTTTGTGCAGTAAAAGAAACTCAATATCCTTCTGTTTTGCAGAGAAATGCCGGTTTTCACACAGACGCATAGTTCCTGTATTTATTTGCTAAAATCAAACATGTTAAAATGATTATGAAAACAATTAAGAGCATTGGCTAATTCAGTATCTGAGCTGAAGCCATTTAAAGTGACACTGGTGCTGTCTCTTGTATTCTGGAAGCCTGTGGTGGTTTTCATGCTGGACCACACAGAACCAAGGCTGTTAGAAGTCATTTTCATCTGAGAAGTCAGAAATTAATCAGGCATAACGTTAAACCACTAAAACAATTTGTCAAGGAATACAAGTTAATAATTTGACATCTTAACCAAAGAATAATAATGTGCTTCCCTATTTTTTCTGTTTAGCTCACTGAGCTAATGTGACTAAACAGAGTAGAGCTAAATTATGTATAAAAATGTATATAGATACTTTGATGTGTGTGTATAGATAGAGCATCCAGAAAGTATTCAGCCCCCTTCACTTTTTCCACATTTTAAACAGCTTTATTCCAAAATTGATTAAATATATTTTTTCACATCAATCTACACACAATATCTCATAATGACAAAGTGAAAAAAAGTTTTAGAAATTTTTTGCAAATGTATTAAAAATAAAAAACTGAAATATCTCATGTACATATTCACTCACTTTATTCAGCAATTTTTTGAGGCACCTTTGGCAGCCATTACAGCCTCCAGTCTTCTTGGGTATGATGCTCCAAGCTTGGCACACCTGTATTGGGGGTATTTTTCCCCCATTCTTCGCTGCAGATCCTCTCAAGCTCTGTCAGTTTACATGGAGGGTGGCGTTGCACAGTTATTTTCAGGTCTTTCCACAGATGTTCAATGGGGTTCATGTCTGGAATGTGGGTGGGCCACTCAAGGTCATTCACAGACTTGTCTTGAAGCCACTCCTTCATTATCTTGGCTGTGTGCTTTGGGTCGTTGTCCTGTTGGAAGGTGAACCTTCACCCCAGTATGAGGTCTTGAGTGCTCTGAATCAGGTTTTCATCCAGGATGTCTCTGTATGTTGCTGCATTCATCTTTCCCTCCATCCTGACTAGTTTCCCAGTTCCTGCCGCTGAAAAACATCCCCACAGCCTGATGCTGCCACCACCACGCTTCACCGAAGGGATGGTATTGGGCAGGTGATGAGCAGTGCCTGGTTTACTCCAGATGTGGTGCTTGACATTCAGGCCAAATAATTCAATCCCGGTTTCATCAGACCAGAGAATCTTGTTTCTCATGGTCTGAGAGTCCTTTAGGTGCCTTTTGTCAAACTCTAAGTGGACTGTCACGTGCCTTTTACTGAGGAAAGGCTTCCGTCTGGACACTCTACCATAAAGGCCTGATTGGTGGAGTGCTGCAGAGAGAGTTGTCCTTCTGGAAGGTTCTCCCATTTCCTCAGAGGAACACTGGGGCTCTGTCAGAGTGACCATCGGGTTCTTGGTCACGTCCCTGACCAAGGCCCTTCTCCCCCAGTTGCTCAGTTTGGACGGGTGGCCAGCTTTAGGAAGAGTCCTGGTGGACTAAACTTCTTCCATTTATGAATGATGGAGGCCACTGTTGTCTTCGAGACCTTCAGTGCTGCAGAAATTTTTCTGTACCCTTCCCCAGATCTGTGCCTCAATATACAATCCTGTCTCAGAGGTCTCCAGACAATTCCTTTGACTTCATGCCTTGGTTTCTGCTCTGACATGCACCGTCAGCTGTGGGACCTTATATAGACAGGTGTGTGCCTTTCCAAATCAAGTCCAATCAGTTGAATTTACCACAGGTGGACTTCAGTCAAGTTGGAGAAACATCCCAAGGATGATCAGTAGAAACAGGATGCACCTGAGCTCAGTTTGGAGTGTCATAGCAAAAGGAGTGAATACTTATGTACATGTGTTATTTCAGTTTTTTACTTTTAAAATATTTGCAAAAAATTCTAAAAAACTTTTTTCACTTTGTCATTATGGGGTATTGTTTGTAGATTGATGAGAAAAAAAATGAATTTAATCCATTTTGGAATAAAGCTGTGACATAAGAAAATGTGGAAAAAGTGAAGGGGGTTGAATAATTTCCGGATGCATTGTGTGTGTGTGTGTATGTATGTGTGTATGTATGTATGTATGTATGTGTGTATGGATGGATGGATGGATGGATAGATGGATAGATAGATAGATAGATAGATCTATATATGAAAGCTGAATGCTTAAAGCTGTCATAAAATATCTAATTTGCTTATCCTGGATGTTTTTCTCTACTTGAAATGAGGTCGCATATAAAGCTGGTGTTTGATGTGGTGGCCCTACTTGGAGGCCCTGCCCACTTGTGGACATTGTGTAGTCCTAATGAGGGCATTGTTTTTTTTATGAAGGCGTGAGGATTGACCCTCACATTCTCTCTGTTGCTCACACGCTTTCATTTTCACACAGTCCGATGGGAATTGGTTCCTCTTCTTCTCAATGAAATCTTTCATGTTTTCCCTCTCAGACTTGTCAGTGGGTGAGTGGCAACAGGACAGCAACAGTGGGAACACCAGCCGTGTACTTAGCTACACAATTGCCCTCAACAATCCACTTGGTCCCAAGACTGCCCCTGTGGTGGAGACTCAGGTCAGTCATTGGATATTTTTGTTGCATTTGTTCAGCACACATAACAGGACAACAGCATGGTGGTTATTGAGCCTGAACAAGGTGACAACTAGATGGTAGTTCAAAGAGTTACAAATCATATTTGGTACTAGGGTTGATTTCTTTGTTGTAATATCACTAGGGTTGATTTCTCTGTTGTAATATGTCCAGTACTATGTGATAAATGAGTAGTGCCCTTTAGATCCATGATGTGATTCATTCAATGTCATTTATAGAGTGGTAATATTTTTTTGACAGCTTAGTAAAAGAAAACTAAACCATTTTCAAAAAAGTCACATTAACATTAAGCATTTTGTTTTTATATCTCTTTATGTGGTTCTTGGTTCCAGATCGTACATAAGAGTAGTGCACGAGGCGAGTGCTTTGTGGTGGACTCGGAGGTTATCACCTCAGGCATCCCATACCAGGACTACTTCTATACTGTCCACAGATACTGCCTCACCTCCATCAACAAGCAAAAGAGTCGGCTAAGGTGGGGTACGCGTTTTTTTCCATTGAGGTTAGACCTCAACTTCATCCTCAAATCAGAAACTACACTCAACTCTGTGTGTGTGTGTGTGTGTGTGTGTGTGTGTGCTTGCATGGGTTTGTTTATTTTTGATTAGAAATACATATACAAAAATACAATGCAAAACTAGAGCCAATGAGGAGCACCAGTGTAGGTTAGAGGAACCAGTAATATCAAAGAGGAAGATTTTTCATAATGCATGACAACATAAAAAATAAAAACTCATAATGTGATGATATGTTGCAACCAAACAAGGGCACGCACTGTTTGTGAATGAAGCTCAATGTCTCCAAATTTTCTTCTTGGTTTAATGTGTAAAAAAAAAACCATTTACATTATACCTATAAATAATAACAACTCAAATTTTTTCATCTTTGTGTTAGTGGGAAAAAATAACATTAATTTATGAAAATATCTACATTTACAAACTATCCTATAATTTTAAAATGTGAATAACCTGAACAAATATGAACAACCTGAAATGTCTAAAGAAAATTAAGTGCAATTTTAACAATATTCTGCCTGTTACTAAATGTGTTGTGCCTTTGCAGCTAGGTTGAGGCATAATATTATTAAAACTGCACTGATCTTTCTTAAGAAATTTCATTTTTTTTCAGGTTATTCACATCTTTTTTGTTTGGATAGTTCATAAATGTAAATATTTTCATAATTTAATGTTATTTTTTGCACTAAAACAAAGAGAAATTTTGGAGTTGTCATTATTTATAGGCTATTATGCTAATATTTCAATGGTCCAGCCCACTGGAGATCAAGTTGGGCTGAATGTTGCCCCTGGAAGAAAATGAGTTTGACACCCCTGATTTAAATTTTTTCTGAAAATAACCATAACCTACAACTACAGCATTTAAGATGTAACAAAAGAAAAAAAATAGATGCAACTACAAATCAATAATCCAAATAAGATTACTTGACACAAAAAAATACAAACATAAGCACAGCAAGGCAAGCTGGCTGCAGATGGAGCAGCTGCAGCTGTGGAGGCTCACACATACCATCCAACTGAAACACAGGACTGACCAGCTGGAGGCAACCGAGAACAGGGAAGAGAGGAGCGCCAAAAATCTGACTGACAATGAACCATCATTAAAGATTATGCAAGTTATGTAAGACAAATCAAGGGGAATGTAACAGTTATTCTCATAGTAACCACGTTCCTGGTACATGTACACATCTTGTCCTGATTTCTGACCGTAGAGGACTACTGCGCAAGCGCTACATGACATAACAAATACAAACATGGAGGTAGCAACAAAAGCATCTCACATCTGAAATAACAGAATTTTGTCTTTCAGTTATGAAAAAAAATGACATATTCGGATTATAGTTCATAGTTAAACAAATTACTAGATATTGGTTTCACCAACACAGTGCAACAGTCAGTGGTCATGGTGTAAAAACAGGACTAAAACATTTCCTGTTTCCTCAGCTCCCATTGCTGGCAGCAGGTGACACATCCACAGTGGGGTGTTTGGTTTATGGCAGACTCAGTACTTTGTAATGTCAAAGTGACTTTTTTATAGGCACAGCAACATTAATGTTAGGCAGCAGCTACTTGAATGTCAGATTAAATTAAAACATTATACTGTAAACATCAGAGGCACCTGTGAAAACTGCAGCAGTAATAAGTAATCAGGATACTATTATGCAGGGATATGAGTGTGCAGATTTCTCCCAATACCATGTAAATACTACAGTATATCCCAAAACAATCCAAACTGGAATAAGCATCATACCCAGGATGCTAAAGTGCAGTCAGTTTGTCTTGCATACTACAGGTCTATGCAGGTCTTCTCTGGGTCCTCCAGTTTCCCCCACCATTAAACATAGATACATGTAATTGAATTCTCCTGTCAGTGCCCCTGATCATGAATGGTGCTGATGAAAATCCAGAGTTGGTCCCTACGTACCTTCAGTGGCAACTCACTGCCCCCAGTGTGTCCTATGTGCTGATACTAGGTAGTGTGCATATATTAAGATGGATAAAATGGAGAGACTGAACTTCCCTATGGGAATAATAAAGTGAGTTAACCTTGAGCCTGTAGTTTTTGCAATAGGCCATTTATTTACACTATATTATAAATGCTATATATTTATCATGTCTTGCACTCAAATTTTTTGTGATATCTGGTTTAGCTGTGAATTACAACATGAATTTTTTTACCCACTTCAGATACTGAATTCTCGTTTTTCATTGCTAACTGTGGGCTAGGCAAAAAAAAAAAAGATAATATAAAATGTCAGAATCTTATATAGGTAAATATATTGCAATAAACATTTTGTCTGTGGGGTGTATTTTATTGGCACTGTCATCTGAAACACTTAAAAATGCTTCAGTGTGTGTTACTGCATTTTACTCTGTTGATTTTTTTAATTATTATTATTAAATTTACTACCTCTAGATTTCTGAAATATTTATCACATTCTGACCATAAATAAAGATTTGAAACCGCAAGTAACTGTCTAATTTCTTCACCCCTGTCAGAAAGAAAAACCTTTAAAATTCTAATAAAATTTTATCATGATATTTCAAAGCAACTGGAATAGGAAATCCAATAAGCAGTAGGTATGATTGTCTATATAATGTGTGTAATATTACAGGACCTATTAACTTAATAGAAGTTTTCACATGGGTTTGACATTCAGGGTGATCTGGAATTTAATGGAATATCTTGTGTGTCTCTTCTGCACAGAGTTTCCTCAGACATCTGCTACAGGAAGCAGCCTTGGAGCCTGGTGAAAGCCCTGATTGAAAAGAACACCTGGAGTGGCATCGAAGAATATTACAGACATATGGGTTGGTCCCATTGCCTGCCTTATCCAGGGTTTCTCTTAATCCACATCAGGCAGACAGTGGAGTGGCCTAGACAGGATCATTTCCCTTTAAACAAAAAAATAATAACAGCAACATTATAGAGAAATTACACCTGTAAGCCTTGATTTTATTGATACGACATGACAAATAATGGTAGTTGCTACTTGTTCTCTCAGTAAATTGTTTTTGATATTTACTCACTCCCAAAAATGTATTAATATCCTCTATCATAAACTTCAGAAGTAGGTGTTTGTCCTTCCAACCAGAAACATTGACCAAAGAGGATCTTTGTAAACCTGCTAATGAAATGAAATTCCGCATGTGTTGTACCTACCATAAGAATTGGCGTAAAACAGGAATAATAACATGTGTTTTTGGAAATTCTCCTTTCAGAAAAAGGTCTAATTCAGAATGTTCACATGGAATAATCTGCTTCTATGACACCTACCAAATTTAGAATATTCTCATGTTCTCAAAAAAGGTGTAACATGAGTTAGTGTGTTTTGCAAATTTGATTCTTATCTGGAGTCTAGCCAATAGTTCAGATTACAAAGCTTTATCACACCTGTAATTTATTATGTATTTTGTGTTTCTCTATCTTTCCTCTTAATATACATGCAGAGCATGAGGTGTGTAAATTGGAGACACTCCTGCAAACAGAGGTTTCTGTGGTAACCACAGCTGAAGTAGTTGGTGCTGATGCTGCAAAGACCCCACCCGGTCTGCGCCGTCGTAAACGTACCTGCTCTCGACGGCAAAATGAGAGAGAGAGGGAGAGAGAAGGAGGAGGGGCTGGCACTGGAGACAGAGGGGGGCATGGAGTTGGAGAGGAGAGGGTCAGGAGGGAAACTAGTAAGTCATTCTTGAATACTTTTTTTAAGTATTTTGGGGATGTGGTTTAATTTTTGTCACCACTGCTCAAGATTTATCTTCTGTGCAGTACTGCACTCTGGTGGTTTTATTTGGAACTGCTTCAGAAAGAGAAGATTAAATGATTCTGAAAGGTTCCTTGTTTTGAAGATTGAACTGAGGCAACAATAGATGATTATTAGTGTCTGCAACACTGATATTTGTTGGTGCTTAAACGGTGGGATCATTTATTTTTGAAAAATTCTGTGTTATATTTTTAGGTCCTCAATATCTGAAGCTTGGTGAACGGCAACATGGTGGAGGTCACAACAGTATATCCACCATTCTCCTCATAGTCAGTTTTATGTAAGTTCAAATGTTCTGTGGCATTGACCTTATTAACAGACAGATAACTGAAAATGTCTCCTGTTCTGTTCTGGACCTCCCCTCTGAGCTTCCAGTATGCTTTATCCTTTACTTCCTAATGATCACCTAAATCGTATTTCTTAAACCATTATGTCACATACTATCAATTGTTTAAACAATTTAGATGCCTAACTTGTACAGCTGTAAATTGGCTTGAGAGTCTGGTCTCTATATGTATAATGTCATGAGATAACTTTTGTTATGATTTGGCACTATATAAATAAAGTTTGATTGAATTTGAACTTAAACCAATGCTTAGGGATATGACTTAATCATAGACTGTGTGCTTCAATTTAATGCTGATAAATACATGAGTGCTACAAGTAATTACAAATGTAACTAACAGAGTGAATTAAATAAAAGTATATTTACACTGTGAGCATCTTAGTATTTAGCTCCACACACTGCCATACCAAAATACAACCTGCCATAGTCTGTTTTCATTGATTGAATTGCCATGTAATCTCACTTATACCAAAATAGTCTCTTAGTTAGGCTTTCTGGGTATTGATGTTTGCATACTAACAGCCTCACAATGCCTTTTCTGGTATTTTTCTTCCTTTCTTCTCCTCCTTTCTGCAATACTTGTTGTGCATAGGATCTGTATCAGGTACTGTATAAGAGGCTTTTTTTTACCATTTGGTTACATAATAAATATTTAAGTGAAGACAAATGTTTTATAGGTAAAATCCATCCCTTAAATATAATAACAAGATTGAATGTGAAGCAGTTTTTTCTTTTATTCTCTGTGTAAACTTTGTGTAAGTTTTTTTTTTTATTCCTCTGTGTTTGTCTAGCTACAAACATCAGACACAAGTTTTTGCTGCAGTTTTCGAACAATAGGCCTACATACCAAGTGTCTGTGTAGGTGGAGTGTGATTCTCCACATAGGTGTCATCTAGGTTTGCTTTGCATTCAGTCTGAAATCACCTGAACTCTGGGATTTTATGTATATTTTCAGTACACACATTTTTTCTTTACAGTGCTTCATATATTGTAATGCTCTAAAATTCTTACAATTCTGAAAACTGTTTCACACTATCTTAACACAACATGAGTCTTCTTTTTTTTTTTTTTACCTTTTTATTTTTATGATTTATGTGCATTTTAAAAGTTTAAAACTGTGTTTTTCTCTGTTTCTTTTAGTCTGGTGGTGCTGGTGGCTCTTAACATGCTATTGTTCTACAAGCTGTATGCTTTGGAAAGAGCAGCCCATACCCTGGAGACATGGCACTCCTATTCTGTTGCAGACAGGTGTTGTTTTCTATACAAATATGAACTCTTTGTTATTCAGCATTCACCCATGATTATGATCCTATTTGTTATTTGTCACTCTTTGGTTCCCATGTTCCACAAGACTTATTATTATGGGTCTGACAAATCCCCCAAGATTGAATTTATTGTACTGTCACAGGTCATGGACTTGCATTGATTTCTACAAAGAAGAAAGAAAAAACATTCATGTCACTGTCCAAATTTATATGGACTTGACTATATTCAGCTAACCATGATAGTTTCCTGAAACAGGAACGTGTACATATTTTTTTATTGTAAATGATTGTTTAAATGCGTACACCTGCATTTGGCATGTTTCTGGTTCTATTTTTGTGTGTGTGCAGCTGTCTTACCCTTGTAATTTGTAAAGCACCTTGTGAGATTTCTCTGTGACAAGTGCTATATAAATGCATTTTACTTACTTCTTTCACTACAGAACCTTTACTTATTAGATGCTAAAAAAATATTGTCGGTTTATTTATAAAGAGAAAATTAAAAAATAATTGTTGTCGTCAAACTTCACTACACTTATACATGTTCCTAAATATTACTATAGTCATGAAAGTGTTTTACTAATTATGCTCATTATGCTCACATTTTGGCCAGTGTAATATATGCCTGGCTGAAAAGGCACTGAATTTTGTTATTAACCAGCACCAAAATCATGCAAAGTTGGTAGGTGGCAGCTAAACACATTGAGGCATTTAGCTTTAAAACAGCTAAATATTTCCCCCAGAAATTGGTAAAGAAAAAAAAAAACAGCTCACAGAAATTACACAACTAAAAATATTGAACTGTTCTACATTGACATTTCTTTGCTTTGTATGGTTTATGTTTTCGTTGGACATCAAAATTTGTGGCTCCTCAAGACTCAACATGTCTCAAACTGTCCCACATAAACACATTTTTGGTCCACATTTTGATTTCTGGGATTGGACTGTAGTTTTGATGTTTAGCCACATAGTTCAACTTTTTTCATAAAAACGTAGGCAAATTCAATACATTTCTCTGAAGAAATGTGTTCTGAGGCTATCCCTTTAAAGGTCAGGGTTCATGGGCTTAAAGGGATCATTATTTTGCTAAACCCACTTTTCTTAGTCTGTGGTTCATTTGTGTATTTGGACCCCAATAGTTCAAAAACTTTTAATTTGAACTCTCCAGGTGCTTCAAAGCTATCTTTATATTCATTTGGGCAAAAATCAAGTAGATTTCTACAACCTGTTTCAATTCCTACTTAATTTGTTATGTCTATAACTAATTACGTCATGACATTTGCACATATAAGGTCAAGATTTCCAAGAAACACTTCTCCAAGTTCCACATAATTGTTTACCAGCAGCAGTAGTTGGAGTCCAGATTGAAAATATGTCCAAACTTGGAGCCCATTACCTAAAGTGTTCAGTTGTCGGTTGAACGGGACAGAGCAGTGCAGTCAACAACCTGGAGGGGGCGGGGCCTGAAGTGGCTGATGTGCATTTAAAAGGCCAGCGCTCCAAACCACCTTCTGGTGTCATTACTCAGAAATAGGGTTGAAGATGGAGCTGTGGAGTTAAGTTAATGAAGAATTCAGACCCAAGCAGAGCATTTACAGTTTATGGAGACCACAGGGAAAGGTTGGAAAAGGAAGAATTCCATTTAAAACAAGCAAAATATCATGCCTTTAAGGAATGAATGAATGATTTCAGATTAAAGATTGACTGTTCAGTTTTGGTCATTTTATCTGTTCTCACCCCTCTCCTCTACAGTCCTCTGCCACAGACAGCTGGAGAGTGGGCTCAGGTCTTGCATCTCCAGAGGCAGTTTCATCAGGCTCAGCTCAGCAAGTGGCAGCAGATCTTGCAGTCATCGGTCACTCTGCTTGACCAGGTGTGTGTAATGGATCACGTCACTCCTTTATGTAATACAGTTAGTCAACCTTTTCTAAACATTTTGTCTCCTCTGCAAAATGTTTGTCTCTCAGATGAAGCAGTCTTTGGAAAAGCTCCACCAAGGCATTGTGGTCCCAGAGGTCCCTACTGCTGACACCCTGACAGAGTCCCTGACTGAAGCCTAAGTCCCACCTTGTGTAACTGATGTGGCCTAATAGATGGGCAGGTGGAGAATTTTCAAGGAGACTGTCAGCTTTGGTCAGCTTCTTGCATTTCTTTGACATGAAAAACCCCAGCATATAAAGTGAACTACATGACCCACAGCTCCCTTTTCCTGGTTGACATGAGATGATGACAGTCAGCCTCAGCTAGTAACAACTTTCATTCAGACTGCGATTACAAGTAGACTGGATGCGATGAGGACTATAGCAATAATTACCCTAGAGCTGCAAGTCATATATGTTTTGTATGGAAATGCCACAGTGCAGCTCACTCGCACCTTCCACTCTTTAAGAATAAGTACCACATTTTAAAATGTCTGTTTGAAATGACTTGAATTCAGATATCCCTAAGTTTCAGAATTCCATATTCCATGACCATCACAGAATACTACAGTTCAGTTTTGACCTGAAACATTTCATGTGTTCAACGGGACAGCATTGGTGATTATGGAAAGTGGGGGACTCTTCGTCAACTCCTGACAACAGAATTATGTCTTTGCCTCAAGTGGAATCCTGCTGAACAAAAAAGAGGGCACCACCTGCACTCTGAATGTGACCAGCAACCCAGAAGGAAAGAGTTCTGACAGGAGGAGGTGGTGCTCTTTCCATCAGGGATTTGAGGCCCGTCAGAGGCGGGTCCATCTTCCTCTAAAAAGGACGAGGAATATTTCAACATAAAAGCCAGTTTGTCACCTCTATTTTTAGGTGTATATCAATACATCTGAAGGTAAACCAGCTGCTTCTAGCTGTCCTGTGAGGGTTTCATTTCCCATAAAAATGTGTGTATTGGATCATTTATGACAACAAGCTGCATCTTGCATCTGGCTGTCTCTTGCACCATTACAGTATTTATTACTACCAGTGACTTTTTACCTGAAGTCCTGTCCTGCTACTGAGAAGTCATTTGGTGTAATTAATTTGCTGTTACAGTGTGGACCAAGAAGAGCTGTAGGAGAATGGTTACTGGTCACAGCAATAAGGACCATAGTAATTCCAGTACTTTATGAATGTTTCAGAGTAGTATATTATAATAATGACAAATTGTGAGTGAAACTGTGGAGCAAAGATGACTTTGACTTGATAGGTGTGTGTGTGTGTGTGTGTGTGTGTGTGGGTGTGCGCTCAAGGAGTCCCAATTGTTACATTTTCTGATGTTACATTTTCATTATATAATTTCTTGCGTTTGTATTTTGAGATGTCTCCTGCACATTAGGTAGCTCAGTCTTTGTATCATAGAGCCTGACACAACAGATCACTGTAGGCATCAATATCAGATGATGGACATGTCAGAAGAACTTACATAGTCCAACTGGGCTGGATCTGTCAAAATAAAAGCAAAAGAAAAAAAGGACCAACTGGAAATTTGTAGACCCACATGAAGAAAAGGGAATTTGCTTTGCGTTATGATTTGTTTGAGTGTTACTTTTATTTAACAGCTCCTCTCTCTTTTTTAAAGTCTTTATTATGTTGTCATCATTGTTGTGTGTTGTACAGTTTCAGTCTGTTGCCCATCCACTCATATCAGCTTCTATGATGTGAAACCCTCTCTACCTGTAGCCCCTTTTTAGTTTATCTTCTTTTCAATACTTCATACTTTTGTTTGCGCTTACTCTGTCTTCTCAATGAAAATGGTGGCTATAGAAGCATTCAGGCCTTGCTGTGCATATGTGAATTACAACAGTGTAATATTTATTTGTGGGTGTGATTAATGGAGAGAGAGAAAATATTGTATAAATGTGATTGTACACTACACCATGGAGAGAAATGAAACCCTAGAACATCTAAAACACCGTCTCAGTGTTTACCTCAAATTTTGTACTGGATCTTACTGTAATGACAGCAAGTACTTTTCATTTTTCATTTGTTTGTCATTTTTGTGATAACTTGTCTAGTGTATGGATTAAGTTGACCTATGGAAACCTGACTTTCAAAACCAAAACATTAATTCAGCAAAGAAGTATGGAAACCACACAATGTTCCATAACAGGGGTGTCAAACACAGCCTGTGGGCCAACACCGGCCCACCAAAGGGTCCAATCTGGTCCGTGGGATAAATTTGTGAAATGCAAACATTACACTTAAGGTATTAATGGAGACTGACTCAGCTTTATTGTCTTTCAATCACTGGTACATGATGGAATGAAATATATAGACATGGAAAAAATTATTAGACCATCAAAAGTCATCAAAAACAATGGTTATGCAATCAAGTACTAACTCCTGTGTGTAT
>JAPQRP010000019.1:14953645-14968497 GCA_037367295.1 Apogon hyalosoma | reverse complement strand
GCTGCAGAGATGGTTGTCCTTCTGGAAGGTTCTCCCATCTCCTCAGAGGAACGCTGAAGCTCTGTCAGAGTGACCATTGGGTTCTTGGTCACCTCCCTGACCAAGGCCCCTCTCCCCCAATTGCTCAGTTTGGACGGGTGGCCAGCTCTAGGAAGAGTCCTGGTGGTTCCAAACTTCTTCCATTTATAAATGCTGGAGGCCACTGTGCTCTTCGGAACCTTCAATGCTGCAGAAATTTTTCTGTACCCTTCCCCCGATCTGTACCTTGATACAATCCTGTCTCTGAAGTCTACAGACAATTCCTTTGATTTTATGGCTTGGTTACTGCTCTGACATGCACTGTTAGCTGTGGGACCTTGTATAGATAGTTGTGTTCCTTTCCAAATCAAATCCAATCAATTGAATTTACCACAGATGGACTCCAGTCAAGTTGTAGAAACATCTCAAGGATGATCAGTGGAAACAGGATGTGCCTGAGCTCAGTTTTGAGTGTCATAGCAAAGGGAGTGAATACTTATGTACATATGATATTTCAGTTTTTTATTTTTAAAACATTTACAATAATTTCTAAAGAACTTTTTTCACTTTGTCATTGAATACTTTCCGGATGCACTCCTACACTATATCACTTTGGATAACATTAGGCCATTATTTCATAGTACCTCACCAAAGTAGTTACGCTTCGGTGTTCATGCAGAGGTGCACCTGGCAGACCCTGCAGACCACATTTGACCTGAGAATGTTGAATTTCCTGCTGCAGTACTTAAAGGTCTGGCATTTTTGGTTCTTTGCATGTAAAAAATACAAGAATAACACATATAAGCTGAAAGGGACATGTGTTTTAAAACATTAAAATACCACTTTTACAACATTACAACGTAAGTGCTGAAACAGACACCTGTGAACATACACTTTATCACTTTGAACATCATTAGTTCATGTCTTCATGGTACCTAACAAAGCAGTTACATTCACTGTTCATGCTTAGGTGGACCTTGCAGACCCTGCAGACCACATTTGACCTGAGAATATTGCCTTTCCTGCTGCAGTACTTGGAGGTCTGGCATTTGGCATGTACAGGGGCATGGAAGAGGGACAGATCAAACTGCACAGCCTCATATGGGGTGTGGCTGCGGTGTCCCTGGACAGGCAAAGGGACATCCGCACTGATGGTCAGGCTGTAAACAGATGAGGATAAGCTTCTTCTGGAGCTGGACATGGCTGGCATCTGTTTGCTGGCCTAAATACTTGGACTCTGAAATCTGTCAGAGACTGGCTATTCACACCAAGGGTCTTGCAGTCCCGCCTGTACACAACCCAGGCATTTGTGAGGCTGACATCAATGGCGTATGCAAACAGGCTTAAGTACCACCTCTTGGACTTCATGGGGGTGTGGTAGAGGTGTACCAGCATATCACTCTTATCAGTGCCACCCATGTTGGCATTATAACTCTTGATGATAGCTGGACAGCTCACAGGCACCTTTTTCTTGGTCTCACTGCAGTACCTGATGACTGAGGACATTGGCTCCACACCCAAGTCTGTTGACAGCAGAGTGACCAGTTTGTTGTCCTTCCACCTGATGGCCAGCATCCCATCATCACTGGTTACGTAGTCACATGTACCACAGGGGGCAGCCTTTTTCTCTGTCTCTGTGGAGGACTGGAGTGGAGCTTTACCTATTCTGTTTTCCTGGGCTGCCCCTGTGTACCTGCAGTTCTGGTCTCTGAGGTACCGCACAAACTTCAGGGTGATGAAAAAGTTGTCAGCAAAGATGGCTGAGGTGGAGGGACAAGACATGGTGCTGACCAGGACAGAGACAATCTGGCTGGTGACATTCAAAGCTTTCTGGTCAGGTGTCAGGGGGGCATTATGGGCCTCCAGGGTTGTCTTGCCCTGGTATAGCACCAAGTCATGGATGAAGCCATCCTCTGAGGCCCTGTCAAACAACTTAAAACCCCACTTGTCCGGTTTGGTTTTGATATACTGCCTCCGGTTACTAGTTGTCTTCCCTTTGTAGGCAACTATCACCTCATCCACAGACTGTTTGGGGGTCTGTGGCTCATGTCTGAAGGCAGTAGTGAGGAAGCTAAACAGTGGTCAGCCTTTGAAGAAGCAGTCACTCGTGCCAGAGATCTCAGTGTTGTCAATGAAGTGGATAATCCTTCTCTGCAGCTTGAACCTTTTTGATGACATCAGGTTGGCAACTTGAGGGATCCTGGTCTTCATGGCCCAGTAATCTTCAATTGATGGGAGCTCAACAAGCCCCATATAGATGAGGATGGCCAGTAAGGTCATTATTTCATTCTCATTGGTGGTGAAAGTGGTGTTAATGTCCTTCTGAGCAGTGTATAAGTTGGTTTGATATGTGATGTGCCTAATGATTTGGGTGTCAAAGTACTTCATAAAGTACTCCAAAGGGGTTTCAATGTAGTAAGGTGGAGAGTGCTGGTATTCAGGCATGGCTGTATTGTTCAGGTCACCTTTGTGCCAGGTGGTTGGCCTGGTGACTGATTTTCTGAGTTTGCTGGGCC
The DNA here is from genome assembly GCA_037367295.1 of Apogon hyalosoma. Taxonomy (NCBI): domain Eukaryota; kingdom Metazoa; phylum Chordata; class Actinopteri; order Kurtiformes; family Apogonidae; genus Apogon; species Apogon hyalosoma. Next base: position 14,965,963 of record JAPQRP010000019.1, on the reverse strand, counting down.
TCTTACCTTGTGGTGCTGGCTGCTCATTATCACTGTCCTCACTGTCACTGTCCTGGACCACCTCCACTGCAGACTGCATGCTTTTCCTCTTAGAGGAGGGGATCATGGGGCTTTGAATGTCCCGGTTGTGGATGGTTAGGATAAAGTCCAGGTCTGACATATCATCTTCCTCCTCATCATCATCACTGATGGCTGGGTGGACTGGCATGACAGCAGTCTCCCTCCTCTTACCATAAAACATCTGAGCAGAATGTCAACTGGAGGGGAGGGTTGAAATCTTAAAGTGGTTTGCCTATGACCCAGAATTCTTACCCAGCAAATATGACTTTAGGTTCAAGGGTTCCACTACAAATGGTCTTAAAACATACTCTACACTCCTAAAAATAAGGTACTACATTGAGCTTCCAGGACCTTAAGGACAACTACAATCTACAAAATCAGGACTATTTTAGGTATTTACAAATCAGAGACTTTATAAGGAAAAAAAACATTTTAGGATCACATGATGATTGGAGACGAAATCTTGGATATTTTCCAAAAAGCTTATGATGGCACCTACCAAAAAATAATTTCTAGACTATACCAAGCGCTCCAGAATATAAAGGGAGACCATATTTTGGACAACAACCAACTCCCCCCCATGGAGGGAATACAGCTGGAAGAACTTGACTCGATTCTTTTGTACCCCAGTACAGAAGGCTAAGTACTCTGATCAAACTGCTTATTGGAGGTCCTGTGGAAGTACTATGGCCAACCAATATCACATCTTCTGGAATTATCCCTCTGTGGTTCCATTTTGGAGAAGTGTCCATGGCCTCCTGGAGGCAGCTTTTGAGTTTAAAATTAGTTTTGACTTTAAAACCATGTACCTCAGTGATTTAGAAGAACTTAAGTGTGCAGAGAGAGATAAGTGTTTATTGAGATTACTCTTAGTAGCAAGTAGGAAGGCCCTGACCAGAAAATGGCTACGTTTCAACTGAGATGTAAAACTGATATCTTTCCTGGAAACTGGTCAAAATGGCTCACTTATGTTTTAACTGTAAGGCCTGATTTTGTGTAATTACAATGTGACCCTACGGGGGTCATACCCTCAAACTTTACCATAAAGAAGAACATTAATATGGGTTTATGAGCATATGGATGTAAGTGTGGGCTAAATTTTACTCGAATGTTGGACTCTCCTCCCTGCTGTTTGCTCTTTTGTTTGTTCTTTTGTAAGTATTTGTGTGTTGTTTTCTCAAAAACAACAATAAAAAGTAAATTAAAAGCAGACACTTGCTAAAAATTAAACACATGCAATAAAACAACTGTTATAAGGTTATAAAACTGATAAAAAATCACTAATATTCACTATATATATTGGTTAGATATTTTTCTTGTGATCATACAAGTAGAATTGAGGAAAGATGTTTTTACCTACCGACGGTTTCGGTTGTAGCTTCAGCCTTCATCAGAGCTGTCAAATGCTTCCTGGTGTGACGTGTCTAAAAACAGCTGATCGGGCCGGGAAACTTCTCAAAATAAAATCTCCCGACCCAACCGTGTCTGTTCTCTGCTCCCCCGCCGCCGGTGAACAATGGAGTCCCAGGTATGCGGGAGAGTGTGTGCCCCCTTGTTCCTGTTTATGGTGTTTATGGGTCCATCTTTTGAATTTGTTGCCTCAGATGAAATGATGGTTTCATCTGAGACTAGAGCTCAGGAAGAGACAGGAACAGGAGACAGGAAGTCAAACTGTCTGACTTCCTGATGAAGACTTGAAGCTGAAACACGTTGAAGTGTTTTGTAAAGTCTATACATGACCATGCCATGAGAATAAAGGCATTTGAATGCTTAAACAGAGTGCCTTGCAGTTTTCTTCCTGTTTGTAATCTAAATTATAAATGTTGGTTCAACAAATCCTGTAATTGTCAGTCAGTCATCTTCGGAACCACTTTATCCTCAAGAGGGTCGTGGGGGTGCTGGAACCTATTCCAGCTACTTATGGGCATTCAGGGGTACATCCTGGACGAGTTGCCAGTTCATTGCAGGGCTGACATATAGAAACGAACAATCACTCTCACATTCACCCACAAAGAAGCCATGCAGACACTGGGAGAATATGCAGTCTCCACACAGAACGGTCTTGGTGTTGGAATCAAACCCAGGACCTTCCTGCTGTAAAGTGACAGTGCTATCCACTGCACCACCATGCTGCCCATCCAGTAACTGGCCCAACTCTATTAGTTTCCCCCATTAATAGGGTTGAGGATTTCTCTAGTAGCTATAGAACATTTGCCCTTTTCAATTATAACTGCTGTCCTGATCACACTATTACTCATCCAAGTACCAGCGTTCATCATCTACCAGTGTAATCATGTCAATATTATAACTTCACCATTGACACTCAAGGTGAAAGTCGGTAACATTCTTCTGTGTGAAACTCCCCAGTTATCTCTTCAGCACATGTTTACTGTTGTGCTCCTGACAATGCACTCCTGTCCTCTATAAATGTCTGCAACATGGGCCTGCACAAATGAACTACTTGATGATACACGACAGTAAAACTGCTTCTCATATAAAACATTAAGAAAGTACATTACAGTAAAATGACAATGACTATTTTTAAATCCCACAGCGAGGCTCACCTTCACCTCACAACCTCAATTATTCTGCACTGACCAAAACAAAAAACCAACACTGTGCTTCATATTTTGATCGAGTGTAGATGCACTTAAGTAACTGTTCATACTTTGCTTTCAGCCTCTTTACACTGAGATTGCAGAAGAGAGTGAGCATTAGAAGAGGCACAGGTAATTGCCCTCATTCCTGCCACAGACAAAAGCCAATGTCCTGGCTGCTCTTAAATAAACCGTTGAGTGTCTGTCAAGGATTCTTCAAGGCTGCTGAAAATTGTGTAGCTCTTTTTTCCATGACAAGTACAATTCTGAGAATATCATGAGTTTTCCAATCTAAAAATCCTTGTATTGACAGGCTACTGCTATGGCACTGCAACAACCACATGAAATGTTTTTTTGTTGTTTTTTGTTTTTTTTATTTTTGTTTGATCTAGAGCATGTTTGGTCAATATCTGCAATGTTTTTATTTATTTATTTATTTAATCTAAATTAATTTCTCCTTTGACTTTGTGACAAACAGACGAGTGACCAAAAAAACACAATAAATTGGGTCTCTTTCCTATTCTTTCAAAATAGATTTGGTGTTTTTGTGACAGTGGATGGAAAACCTCTAATGTTTGTCTAAAGTAAAATTAACATCCAGCAAAAGCTTATTTTACTGGCCAAAATGTTTGCATATTGAATATTATTTAATATTAAATTCTTTAAAAGTCTTTAAATAATTACAGAAAGATTAGTGGGAAGGGATACAAATGGTTTCCTGTTGTAAACAACTTTTCTGGGTATTTCAAAATAGATTTAGATTTCTGAATTTATGAGGTACTTGAGTGCACTGTGCAATCTGTGTGTACAACTGTGACAGACAGCCAAAAAAGGAGAGGAAACACAGTTTACTGAGGACTGATGAGTAAAATCTGTAATTCCACAATAATATTTGCAGAATGCAGCTAATTTTCAGGAAATATTAAATGCCTGTTAATGGTTCTGACACCATTATGTGCTGTCCTGAATGATGGAAAAAGGTGACAAATGATTAATTTAGAGCCCACAGGAATAATTTCAAATACATTTTATGAATTTATTAATATTGTGCTGTCTCTTGGGTTTCATTTGTCAGCCATCTCTATGAGCTGCTGTTTTTAAGAATAAGATGCATCCATGTTGCTGTCACCCTCTCTTCTTGCAGGAGATATGAATACCTGTGGTTTGGAAGGGTCTCTTTAATCAATACCTAAGCAGAACACATATTCTAGTAAATAAATGCTTTTTTGTGGATTTTAGATTGATTTTATCTTTTGCTTTATGGCTGATTCTAAATGAGTTGCTACTTTATGGTGTTTTATAATTGTAATTACAGTGTTTGAATAATTTGGTTTCTGCAAATGGTGGTGTGGGATTGTTTAGTGTTTACATAGAGTGCAAAAGTTTATTTTTTCTCCTGATAATGTTTCTTTGGATTCAATTTATAAGGTTAAAATATTGACCTGGGGTAGTTTTAGCGATTTTGAGGCCTCCGACAAAGACCAACACAAGTGCCCTCTCTATTTTGCTTAATGTTATCATTGCGAGTACAAAAAGTGCTTATAAATAAGTTATTTAATTGGATAGGATATATAATCCTGTGTCCATGCCATGGTCTGAGGACGTTACACAGTTGGGTTTATCCAGTGCAAACTGAAATGGTTCTATTTTGATTGTAAATGAGGGACAGATATATTTGGTGCCAGTACAAATTGGCACCACTAGTTAATATTAGGTTTTTCAAATAGAAATATTGAGGTTGATAATTTTATGTTAGTTTGATGCTTTGTTTTGAATGTATTTATGAATTACATTGAGTTTGATGTGGAGTTTGCATGTTCTCCCCATGTCTGCATGGGTTCTCTCCAGGTACTCTGGCTTCCTCCCACCATCCAAAGACATGCACTGATAGGTTAACTGGTTAATCTAAATTGCCCATAGGTGTGAATGTGAGAGTGACTGTTTGTCTCTATATGTCAGCCCTGCGATGAACTGGCAAAATGTCCAGGATGAACCCCGCCTTCGCCCATTTGTAGCTGGGATAGGCTCCAAGCGACCCCCGTGACCCTAGTGAGGATAAGGCAGGTTCAGAAAATGAATGAATGAATGAGTTTGATGTCCAATGATTAATGCAGATATTTTGAGGAATGAAAAATTTTGTCTATGTTAAAACCTCTCATCTACATGTTGACAGCATTTTAAGTCACTAAAGCAGAGATTTTTTTTTTTAAAGAACTCTGGGATGAGGTGAATGACAATGTAACACCCCAATTCTCATGTGGCAGTTGTTTGCATAATGACATGCACCTGAAATATGGAACATGCAGCAGACACAGCACCAACACATTTGGACATGGACACATGTACTGGTGTAGAAATGAAATATATAGGATATAAAGAATACACATAAAACAACCCAAAACAACCCTTTTACATTAACTCAAGTTCATCTCTTAACTTCGGCTCAACATCATGACAAACTAAAGCCCCTGCATCTACTGCTCCAGTATTATCATAGGTCAATAAGTATTAAACATTATAACACAAACTATAGTTTGTCTTAGTGTTAAGAGTCATTTACAGACATTTTTACACCAATACGTGTGCAGAGGTGTTTGGTAAAATGGAACAAAATTTCAGATTTATGTCTTTAGATATTTCTCACTGACTTAGATGCTCAGATCAACTGTTTCTGTTTCACTGAGTTATTTTCAGTTTCGCATTGGTTTTCACTAATAGGTTTTGGGGAAGGGGGGCAGAGATGATATTGGAGCAAGAAATAGCCAATTAATCTACCAAACTATGTGTATTATATTGGTCTCCATGCTCATTCGATCGTTTCCTTGTAACTGTACAGTTACAAAGGTGTTTTGCTCAACACTGATGTTCACTGGTTTTAACCCTTTAAGCGCCAAAGTCGTAATATTGCAACAAACAACAAAACTGAATGAAACAGCTTTGAATGAGACAGCTTTTTGAAAACCTGACATCAAAATTGAACAAAAAAAAACAAAAAAAAAACAACTTAGGTGCCTAAAGGATTAAAAACATTGGTATTAGTTTGTGATCTATGCCCTAATGACAGGGCTTCCAAGCCACACACACATACGATATGTTCCCATCAAACACACACACACACTAATCCGTCAGTGAATTGTAATCAAGCATCCCTCTCACCCCAAACTGTTCTTCTTGCCATGCTAAACACCAGTTCATGGGACACCATCTGCTCCCCTCCTTCAAAAAAGGTGATCTTGTTGAAGCTGTGTGAATAAGATCACAATGTTAAAAACCCAAAGGACAATCAAAGACTCCAAATGCCAACAAAAGATGAGAAACCCAAATATTGCCCCATTACTCATCCTCTGACCCCAAATGTGATGTCCATTATAACACACCAGCCACTAGGGGAGAACCAATCCTGTACCAGTTCTATTTGCATATGAAAGGCTTTAGCCACAGAATATAGCATCAAGAGAGGTGGCTGTAGCTCTGATTTCAAGGGATATTTAGACCCCTATTCAGCTGTCAACAAAGAACAGGCATTCAGAAAGGCAGAAGAGGGAGGTAGTGCTTGCTGAGCCGTCACAGAGCTCATTTGTTCTCTTCTGTTTACTTAAGCCTCCCCCTCTTCTCTCTCTTCCCTCCAGAGGCTTCAAGCATGGATGGGTGGGTGATTGGGAAGCCTCTCTCCATCACTCCATCCCAGTGGGAGAGATAAATAGCGATTTAAATGGTAGTCAGAAAAACGTTTTGATTTGCATGTGTTTATCGCTCAATCAGCAGCACCAGCAATCATCATCAAACTGTCGCTGTGCAGTTTATTTATTTATTTTAACTCCTTCATTGTCATCCTCCCTTTGTCCAGTTGTTTGTATTGTTCCTGGATATACTTGTGTTTGTTATATGCATGCATATGTCTAGCATGTCGGCCCTTGTTTTAAAGCTGAGAGGCCTCTTAAAATCACACCTCCTCAACCTCCAGTGTGAAGGGAGAGGTGTTTTATTTTATAGGTGGATTAGAGGAAAGACTGCAGCCCTACATGGACTAGCTTTGGCGTCTGGGAACAATGAGGTGGGTTGTGTGTGTGTGTGTGTGTGGGGGGGGGGGTAGAGCGAGGGTGTAGAGCAGGGGTCATCCACCCTGGTCCTTGAGATCTACTGTCCTGAATGTTTTAGATGTTTCCCTCTTCCAGCACACCTGACTGTCGTTATCAGGCTTCTGCAGAGTGTGTTGATAGGCTGATCATTTGAATGAGGTGTGTTGGAAGAAGGATACATGTAAGACATGCAGGATAGTAGATCTCGAGGACCAGGGTTGGTGACCCCTGGTGTGGAGTAACGTAATCGATTAAATAATCGATAGCTACAGCTCTACATGGATCTGTATTCAAATACAACTGAGTAAGAGGAACCTTTTTGTTATATTTCTACTGAAAAATATACAAAAACAGTTTTTAATAATAATAATACTAATAATACTAATACTACTACTACTACTACTACTAATAATAATAATCATAATCATAATATTAATCATAATCATAATAAAAAATGACTGAGTCACTAGACTGAGTAAGGTTCAAAGTATCCTGAATAGAACTAGTACAAAAAATTAAATTAATTTGGTAGAAAAAGCCTGTATGAAAGATTTTTGTGCTAGTTTTCATTGCAATTTGCTTCACTTCTCAGGTGAAGGTGATGATGTCATACAACATTCCAGTATGTAAGAACTTCACAGTAACCTTCAGTGTAACATGACAGACATCATCCTCAGTGACAGGGGATTCATCACAGAAGAAGCAGAAATGCCCATTTCTTTACTGAAACATACTCAGTAATGGGTCAGTGATGTAATGCCTACTTTTTCTATCCAACTGAAATTTTTTCCATTGACAAAAAAACAAACAAACTCAAACTACATAAAAAGATAACATGTATGTTCCCCATATGCAGACCCACTCTAACTTCTCCAAACATTTTAGTTATTGGTAGTTTTTCTGTTATCTGAAGTGTCAAAACATCATCTAGGGCAGGGGTAGGCAGTTATTTTTTACATGGGGCCACATGAGAGCAAGAAAATATTATGGAGAGCCGGACCAAAAGACTGAACTAAAGTCTGCATAATATTAATTGTGTTTCTTTATATAAAGCAGTAAATAACATTGTTTTGATAAGTTGGTAAGACTGGTAAGAGTATATGTTATAATTGAGCAATGAAAAAGAGAGGTTATTGTAGAAAAAATAACACTTACTCAATAAAATTTCCCAAAACAATAGTTAACAAAATGTGAACATTTGTACAAGTGTTGATTCATTATATTAGTGACCATTTTCAGCCACATTCAGTAAGATGAATCATTTTAGAAAATAATGATGCCTACATTTGTAGTTAAATCACATTCACACTCATTCTGTGAAGTTAAATCACATTCACACTCATTCTGTGAAGTTAAATCACATTCACACTCATTCTGTGAAGTTAAATCACATTCACACTCATTCCGTGTTTTTAGTTCTTCACCTCTGTGAACTGATCGCTCCCCATTGTTGTCCTTTTCATTATGTGTGCTGATGCCAGCTCCTCCGTAATCTTGAAGTCTGTTATCTCACAGACAAACACAAGTAACTGAGCTGTGTCACGGACATCACAGCTCTCGTCCAAAGCCAAGGAAAAAAAGTCAAAATTTGCCACTTCACGTTGCAGCTGAAGCTCCAAATTTCTTGCCATGTCCTCGATCCTTCTTGTCACGGTGCGCCTGGATGGCGGGACTTGCTCAAATGCTTCTTTTTTTTCAGGACATATTAGTGCTGCAGAGTCCACCAAGCACTCTTTTACAAACTCTCCCTCTGAGAATGGCTTACTGTTTTTAGCGATTTTGTGGGATATTGCAAAGCTGGTCCTGGTTGCTGCATCCCTGGATGTGTGAAGCTTGGTAAGAAAAAAAAAAAAACTGTTGCTTTTGTAGCTTAGCTACCAAATCTTCAGATATCTGTGCCATTTCAGCATCATTCAAGTTTTTATATTTCTCCGAATGTTTCATCTCGTAATGTCGACTCAAATTGTAATCCTTGAACATGGCAATCTGGTCTCCGCAAACCAAACACACCGCTTTACCTCTGACTTCAGTAAATAAATACTTAGCAGTCCATGTCTTCTTGAAAACCCTGCATTCAGCAGCTACCTTTCTTTTTTTAGTCGACATTTTGGGGGTGAAAGTTGTCTTGACACCTGTAAACTGCTTGCAACAATGTCAATTCAGTAACACAAATCACTTACGTACCATACGTACCTATGCACGACGTAAAAAAAACCACAACTTAAAAATAAAAGCAATGCACATTCAATCCACGCATGAGGTAAAATAAGAAAATACGTTTAGTTTGTAATTTCTTATGAACCTTACGTGGGCCGGTCAGAGTCAACCAAAGGGCTGCATACGGCCCGCGGGCCATAAAATGCCCAGGTCTGATCTAGGATGACTGTCCAGCCTTTACTTCAATTTTGGACAACCGGTTTAAAATCGCTTTAAATCAATTTAAATATATCCGTTGGCCTATTTGGCATAATTATATACATGCTTTGCTTTCATTGACAAAATTATGAAGTATTTGCACATATATTTCCATCATAATATTCAAACGGATGTTGTCCAAATATGTTCATTTTATAAAATATCATCTGGGGCGATCATCAAGAAAACACAATTTTGAGACTTGTATTTTGAAACCATCTCAATGACAAGATATTGCATCAGCTAGACACATCTGAAGGACCCAGCGAAACATCTGGAAGGCTAGTAAGTCTCTCTCATATTTGCAATAAATCTGTTTTTTAACTTCTTCAATGTACTAGCCACATTTGGATATCATGTGGGGCAACTGCCCCAAAACTGTGAATAATAAGTTTTATCTGTAATGGGGGGATGTGCAGACAGGAACCCCCTGGCCATCCAGGCTGTTAACGCGTTCTTTTGAACGATCAACGATCAACCCTCCAGGACACTGATTATGCTGTCGTCAGATGTAGTGTTGTTTGAAATGAAGGTGCAATACAGTCAAACATTTTGCACACACCTCTGTTTTCAGCTGACATGTCACCACGTCATCAAAGATGTGGGGCTGAGCTGTTCTCTAATTCCTCTCACAGCATCCGTAGTGTAGTTCATGAAACTCATGAAGTCCTCCAGAACCCCCCTGGAGCTCTAATGGCATCAATGAATATCTTTAACCTCACTGACTGTGAGATAGAGACCTGTGAGCACTTGATGAAGAGACCTCAGTGATAAAACTTCTGTGCAGTTTGTCCTTTCTGCAAATCTCACTGCTGTTGGTGTGGTCAGCAGGATCTGAAATGGACCTTCCTGTTTCAAACTGGTCCAGTTGTCCTCCTTCTCACTTTAATGGGGACTCAATCTCCTGGTTTTACAACTGGGTCTGATTTCACCAGGTCTCCTGAAACAAAATTAGCAAAAGACATTTCTCTACTGGTTAGTTCTTTACTCATATATTCTGCTGAAGTCAATTATCTCCTTCTCCACTCCTCTTCAGTTTCTTGCTTATTATAACATTTATCACTCCATCAACCCTACTGATCATGGATGATAAATACAATAATTTCTGAAATTTATTTCATTTATTATAACCATTAGGGACATTATGTGATTTGCAAAATGTGAAGCATTATCATTATAAATTATCTCTGGAATTCCATATCTCACAATGTAAAGAAATAGTTTGGGGGGTTTATTGAAGTATAAGAATACCATCATTAATCCCCCAAAAGAAATTAAATTATCAAGCATCTCATACATGTTAATTTACTCTTCAGTATAAACTAAAAGGCCTTCATACATATTCCTCTTCATTACATCAGCTTGAAAAATAAATGAACCAATCTTGAATACTATTTATGGAAGCTATTTATCCATTTATTTTTTATTTATTTAATATGTAAAAGCTAGGAACTACGTTGTCCGGGGCTTTATGCCCCTGGTAGGGTCTCCCATGGCAAACAGGTCCTGGGTGACGGGCCAGGCTAAGAGCAGTTCAGAAGCCCTTATGAAAAACAATAAATCAAGGACTGTGACGTCGCCCGGCATGGCACAGCCGGGGCCCCACCTTGGAGCAAGGCTGGGGTTGGGGCTCGCAAGTGGGCGCTTGGTGGTTTGGCTTTTGCCCATTTTGGCCAGGCTCAGCCCAAAGGGATGATGTGGGCCTGCCCTCCGGTGGACTCACCACCTGCCGAGGGACTCGTAGGGGCTGGGTGCTATGTTGATTGGGTGGCAGTCAACAGTGGGGGGCTCAATGACCCGATCCCCGGACAAGGAGTCAAGCTCTAGGGACATGAAATGTCACCTCACTGGGGGGGAAAGAGCCGGAGCTTGTGAGGGAGGTTGAGAGATACTGTCTAGATATAGTCATGCTCACCTACACACACGGCTTGGGTTCTGGAACCCAACCCCTTGAGAGGGGCTGGACTCTCAACTTTTCTGGCATTGCCCGTGGTGAGAGGCAGCGGGCTGGTGTGGGCTTGCTCATAGCCCCTCAGCTCAGCCGCCATGTATTGGAGTTTACCCTGGTAAACGAGAGGGTTGCGTCCCTGCGCCTTCAGGTCAGGGACAGGTGCCTCACCGTTGTTTCAGCCTATGGGCCAAATGGCAGTGCAGAGTATCTGACCTTCTTGGAGTCCCTGGGAGGGGTGCTGGATGGTGCTCCAACTGGGGACTCCATTGTTATCCTGGGTGACTTCAATGCCCACGTGGGCAACAACAGTGAGACTTGGAAGGGGGTGAGGGGGAAGAACGGCCTCCCCGATCTAAACCCGAGTGGTGTTTTGTTATTGGACTTCTGTGCTGGCCACAGTTTGTCCAAAACAAATACCATCTTCGAGCACAGGGATGTCCATAAGTGCACGTGGCACCAGGACACCCTAGGCCAGAGGTCGATGATCGACTTCATTGTTGTGTCATCAGACCTTTGGCCACGTGTCTTGGACACTCGGGTGAAGAGAGGGGCAGAACTGTCAACCGATCACCACCTGATGGTGAGTTGGATCTGCTGGCGGAGGAGGAAGCCGGACAGACTTGGCAGGACCAAACGTGTCGTGAGGATCTGTTGGGAACGTCTGGCTGAGCCCGACATCAGCGTGGTCTTCAACTCCCACCTCCGGGAGAGCTTCTCCCAGATCCCCAAGGAGACTGGGGACATTGAGTCTGAGTGGACCCTGTTCTCCACCTCCATTGTTGAAGTGGCTGCTCGGAGCTGTGGTCACGGGGTCTCAGGTGCCTGTTGTGGCAGCAACCCCCGAAACCCGGTGGTGGGCATCGGAAGTAAGGGATGCCGTCAAGCTGAAGGAGTCTTACTGGGCCTTGTTGGCTCGTGGGACTCCCGAGGCAGCTGATGGGCACCGGCAGGCCAAGCGTGCTGCAGCCTGGGCGGTCATGGAGGCAAAAACTCAGGTCTGGGTGGAGTTCGGGGAGGCCATGGAGGAGGACTATCGGTCGGCCTCAAGGAAATTCTGGCAAACCGTTCGACGCCTCAAGAGGGGAAAACAGTGCACCACAAACACTGTTTACAGTGGAAGTAGGGAGCTGCTGACCTTGACTGGGGATGTTGTCGGGCGGTGGAAGGAATACTTCGAGGATCTCCTCAATCCCACTGCAACGTCTTCCATGGAGGA
>JAPQRP010000019.1:14932340-14944493 GCA_037367295.1 Apogon hyalosoma | reverse complement strand
CTATTGTAGATGGAGTCAATTTTGCATTGAAAGAATGACAGGAAAGTTTGGAATTTGTGGGATGTGAATGATGAGATGATGTTCTCATGATGCTTCAGCAGGTAGTTGATGGTGGAGAACAGTGTCCTGGGGTTGCTGGAACCAGAGTGGATGATGTGTGAGCAGTAGGTTAACCGGGCAGAATTGAGTGCGTTTCTGTAGTTTTGGATGTGGTCTTTGTAGTTTTGAAGATGAATTGTGAGTCTGGTTTTCCTGTGGAGTCGTTCAAGTCGACGTTTCTGTGGTTTCATCTGGTGAAATGCAGGGGTGTACCAAGGGGCAGAGTGTGTGAATGAGACGGTTTTGATTTTAATGGGGGCAAGTAGGTCCAGACAGGAGGAGAGGGTGTTATTGTAATGAGCAACAAAATTAGACAGAGTGCCAGATGGTGGTGGGGGGAATGCAGCTAGGCTATGGCAGAGAGCAGTAGTGAGAGCTGAGGGAGTGATGGATTTTATGTTACGGAAATTCATGGTACGTTTCAGTTTGGGGGAGGCAGTGGGAATGTTTATGTCCATTTTGATTAACAGGTGATCAGGGATGTGGAGGTTATGGCATGACGGTGGTGATATCTGGAGACCAGTAGAGCAGATCAGGTCCAGGATGTGGCCACAGTTGTGAGTGGGGAAGTGAATGTGTTGGGTGAACTTGAAGCACTGCAGGATGTCAAGAAATTTGTTGGTCTGTGTACAGCTGGAATTGTTGATGTGAATATTAAAATCACCAAGGAGGACGGATTGAGATATGGCACAGAGCTGGTTGAGAAAGTCAGAGAGGTCAGCAAGGAAATCTGGGTTTGGTTTTGGGTGGGCGGTAAATGACAGCAGTAATCAGAGGGGCGGGGCCAGGGCATTTGTATGTAACGTTCAAATGAGGAGACTGCTGGGGTGGAGACAGTAGTGATTTTAATGTCCTCTCTATGGACTACAGCAGTACTGTCACTGCGTGCTTCTGGGCGGGGTTTGTCGATGTAGGTATATCCTGTGGGTGTTGCTTGATAAAGTGAAAAATAGTCCAGTGGTTTGTACCATGTTTCAGTTAAACAGAGGAAGTCCAGATTATTGTTGAGAATGAATTCATGGAGGATGAGGCTTTTCTTTTGGTGAGGGAGTGGGTGTTAAACAGGGCCAAGTGCAGAGGAGAGTGTATGTGTGGTCCTGGGAAGAGAGCGTAGATTGGTCAGATTCACATGTCGCTGTTTGTTATGATGATGTAATCTATTCTCAGAAGTATGGTGGGACCAGATAGATGGAATGGAGTGCAGGGTGGATACCAAAGGTGCACAGTAAGGGCCGGTGTTTTCAGTGGATGGCTCAGTGGCAGGCAGTGGAGAGACAGTGGAGGAGCTGCGTGAGGTAAACAACACTAGTTAGTCACATGACGCAGTGCATACAGCATGCTGGATGTTGGCCACTAGCATGGAGCTGACAAACCTGTTAGGGTGGATTCCATCACTGTAGAAGAGTGGTGGCCTATTCCAAAAAAGATTAAAATTGTCAATAAAATGTATGCCACGTGTGCGACTGCAGCCAGGAGCTAAGGCTGAGGAGACGGCTGAAACGGTCTGAGTTCTGAGAGAGCGCTGACAGTGGACGGCTCATGAAAACCGACTTTCCACAGCATTTGAGAGAGTTGAGGAAAACTTTAAAGTCACTTTTTGTCACTTCGGATTGACGACGAGAAGTGTCATTGAAGCCAACATGGATTATAATATGGTGGATAGAGGAGGGAAGAGACTGAAGGAGACCCAGGATTTTATCTGTGATGTCAGTGACAGTAGCGCCGGGAAAACATTGTGTGGCCCATGGCTTAGGCCATATAGGCCGCCTAGGGTGCCACCTGCCAGAGGGGGCGCCGCTGGAAGGGAAGAAAAAAAAAAGAAAAGTAATAATTTCTCATGTTCTGTCTTAAAAACAAAGAAATGAGTAAATAAAAAAAAAACAATAACCACCCCCTCAGTTTCTCCCCAAGTGACCACTCCCTGACCTGCAGAGCGCACAGCTCAGTCACATGATGTGTTTGTTTGCACATGTGTGAGACAAGTAGCGGATCTGACTGACAACCATTAGGTGTTACGCAGCAGAGTGTCCAGGTACACATCATTTACTACAATGAAAAGTCTGTCCAAGACCTCAGGTGCGCAGTTTCAGAAGCAGAGAAAAGGCAAGCCAAGAGAAGAGATCCAATTATAGAGGTATGTTACCTTTTATAACGGAAAAAAATGTTTGATGTTGCTAGCTACAGCAGTGTTTCTCAACCGTTTTTGACCAAACGGCCCTCACGTCATCTTGAGCCTTGTGCCGCAGCCACCCTCCCCACTTTGACATCCCAGCAATCTACCCCCCCACCCCTGTTTGTGTGGGGGGGTTATCTGCTGAGCCTGAGCTGGTTATCTTTGAGCATGTGTAACTTTAGTGTGATCTCTTTTTTTTGAGTATTGCATAACCACAACTAGATATTTGACGTTATCTTGAACAATCACTGGTACAGCTAATAGTTTGTCTGCTGAAGCTTTTGCTTGTACTGTATAATAACATAATGTGCAATAATGTAATGACATGTTTCCCCGAATGCTATGTGGTGTGGGTGACATGTGGTAAGGTCTTGTGGGACAGATATTCCGATGGGGGAAGTGTGTGTGTGTGTGTGTGTGTGTGTGTGTGTGTGGGGGGGGGGGGCGCAGGCAATTACATATCTCACCTAGGGCACCAAGATGCCTGGATGGAACCGGCCCTAGATGTGAGGATGTCATCTTGGACCGGCTGGGATGATCAGCTGCAGGAGGAGGCTGTGGCTGCTGGGGCCCTGGGCGTTCAAGGCAGGGGCTATCATGTCGAAGGTGTGGCGATGAGGTGGCCTCCAGTACAGGTGGAGAGGGGTTGGCATCATGGTGCGATACAGCGGCAGTGGGCCCGGCGGAGTTTCTGTGGACTGCCTCTCTCAGTTGTTTCCTATGGAGAGCTGAGGATGATGTTCGGGATGTGGAGCATTGGCAGGACGTTTGCTGGGACAACTCCATTCCCCGCTAGACGCCAGGGTGCTCCCGGGTGCCACCATACACCAGTGGGGAGGTCATCTCAACACAGGCGTCAAGCAGCGCCTGGATACCAGCCGAGATCAGTGGGGAGGCCACCTGATCTATGGTTTGGGAGGCCTCTGACGTACTGGTGACACACTGGGGAGAAACCACTGGGAGTCCAAATGCAATACTCCGGACAGCTTCATGGGTATGGATGTACGTGAAATGCAGAGAATGTGGACTATGGGTGAGGAAAGAGGAAGTTACATTGGCATTAAAGGAACTGTGCATCTATACCTGTGAAGCTGTGTGAAGTATTGTTGTTAACTCATAAAGACCCAAACATCCATCAAAATCATTTACTGATCTAAGCTGTTTAATACCCGTTGATCCACTAATTACATCAATACATGTAAATAACTGGTGTAAAATATAGTTCTTCATCTTTTCATGGTCGTCAGATATGACCCATTCAGATGCTCAGAGGCTCCATAGTGAATGTAGAAACACCGTCATCTTCTACAACATTGATTCACCAGTAAAACCCAAACCAACACACTGGGTTTATGTTCAGTTAATCATATTGTGATAACTTGTGTTAAGCATGTTAACAGTGTTTTTGTGTTTCTGCATTACGTGGGTATTCTTGTTCATGCAGTGACTGTTGTGTGCCTGTGCCTTGGCCTTTTGTGCGCATGTGAGGAGTGAGTGGGAGAAAAGAAAAGCGAGCTTTGGCTGTGTTGTTATTTGGGTGAGAAGTTTAACAATGTAAGTTGTGGCTCTGACAACAACTTTTGTTCCTGTCTGCTCAGTCCATTAATAAAGCCTGAAACAGGTGGAACTGTACTCTGTCTCAGATGTCATCAACTGCAGGACTATTACAATATATTTGACTAAAAAGTAACTTTTTCTGCCGTTTTCTCTGTTTTACTATAATCCTCAACTTTAATCTGAGCTTTATGAACAGCTACATGATCAGTGAATTAAATACAGGAGAATACCATATTTATAATGACAAAATACAGCGGATAATATTATAAATAAATGCTGATAAATCACTTAAGAATGGTTAGATGAGAGAGACATGAGAGAGACTAAAAGATTCTTCAGCGAGAGAGACTTTCTTGTTGCAAAGTGTATTTGGATCTTGCAGTCCTGGATGATTTCATTAAGAACCAACTATAATACTCTGGTCAGTTGCATGGGTATAGATGCACAATTCCTTTAATGCCAATCTCACATCCTCTTTCCTCACCCGTTGTCCACATTCTCTGCATTTCACATACATCCATCTATACCTGTGAAGCTGTCCAGAGCATTGTAGTTGGTTCTTCATGAAATCAACCAGGACCGCAAGATCCAAATACACTTTGTGATAGGAAAATCCTCTCCTGCTGAAGAATCTTCTTAGATGTCTCTCTCTAATATCGAACCTGTGTCTACTGCTAAGCACTGTTTTAATCTTTGTATTTTAGGCCCAGGTCCAAATATAACAATATTCAACTGCTCCCACTTTGTTGTTGTGTCTGTTTTGTTTCCATTCTGAGCATGGATGACCAAGAAGAACACTACTCTTAATGTAAACAGTTTTGCAAGATCTCACAAAAGGTACTGCAAGATCTCGCAAGACTTAACCCATTGTTTTTTTTTTCTCTCTCTCAATGTTCCCTTACAGGTTCTGTACAATAAAGGCTCCAGTTTCAGAGAACTGGAATTTTCTGTCAATGATTTAATGGTTCAGGCTTTACAGGGTTAATCAGGGGCACTTAAAATGGTGGCAGGTGTGTGCTGACTACCATTTAACATGAGTTTAAATGTGACTGGTTAATTCTGAACACAGCCACATCCATAGTTATAAGAGGGTGTGCACACTTGTGTAACCACATAATCTTAGTTGTTTATTTTTACTTCCCGTCCCTAAAAGATTTTGGTTTATTTTTCAATTGAGTTGTAGAGGTTACCGGTCACATTAATGATGGAAAAAGTTTTGAAATGATTTATCTTGGTCAATTTTTTTTTTTTACATCACAAAAACCTGGCATTTTAACAAGGGTGTATAGACTTTAGATTCACTGTACATGAAAACACAGAAACCAGGGAAACCCTACGGGAAAAGTGAACTAGTAACAGAAATGGTGACTAGATTTACTGTTAGTGAAAATGTTGTTTTGGCCTGAATATGGCACAAGACAGTTTACATTCTCAGTGTATATTCAAAGCAAGGAGTTCCACGGTTTGCTCATGTCTCTGTTGGCGTCTATGAGCGAACATGTAGCAGTGGAAAGTTTACTTGCAGTCCTCCCTGTCTGTTCACCTATCAGTGTCAGCTATATCCTGCTGTATTAAGTGTCTGTTTATGAGGTGAACTGACTAGAAGCCATCTGTCAACTATGCAAATAGAAGGTGAGGAGCACCTTTTTTATTTTGCATTCATAACACTTTGTTTGCACTTGGCCAGGGGATGTTCAAACATACACAATATCACATAACTGAACATCCAGTGTCATTAAGTATGAAAAACAACAATGTGCTTTAATCACACACAAGATAAGCATGTTCCTCATTGTGAGCATGTGTGTGACAGTTGTACTGTTATAACTGTCAAGATGCAAATGGTGTTTGAAAAATTTGAGGAGTGTTAAACCAGTGTCATACATAGTTTCTGTTGATAATAAACTAAATCTCTAGGTGACTCAGTAAGCTGTTGTTTCTATTTCAGAATACTGTTTGAAATGTTGACAATATAAAAAAACATGTATAAGTATAGGGGAAAGGTAAAGAGAATAGGTTTGGGGGAAGATGGAGAGACTTGTTTAAAAATAGAAAAGAGGTGCTGTACTGTGTATATGTGTAAATATGTACAAATTGGAGGCAGCAGAGAAGGGTAATAACATAAAATGGATGAACAGTATCTTTACAACCTGCATTATTTTCCTAATAGCAGAAGTCAGAATGAGCCAAACAGGGAAGGAGTCTAGATTTAATAGAAGATTTATTAGGCTATTTGGTGCTAATCCACAAGTGGAGGTTTATCAATTCTGTGGTGATTTGGAGCTCTGCTCTAAAACTGCTGATTGCTGAAGTTGTTGTAAACTGATGTGTCACAGCATCTGTTAACAAATAAGCGGTTGTTTTCTGCTGAAGATGTAGAGGCTGCTTTGTACTGTACAAATCACCAGGCTGCTCAGCTAACCTTAATTGAATGGGCTTAATTAGCACTAAGGTCACTTTCACTGTTCAGTTACTCAGCCCGGCAAGGAAAAACAGTCAGAGTAAGTTGTCATTATCCACATTTTAAGGAAACTTTTGAAATGTTGCCAAACGGAAGGGGAAAAAAAATGCAAATTAGGTACATTATCAACTGGTCTGGAGCAGATGAAGCCAGCTGTTGAAACAACATTATGATGGTCAATGTGCAAGATTAGGCTGTAGAGTTGTGTCTCATGGAGAATGTTGCCTTCTTTCTTTAAGTGGCAGCACATTACAGGATGGACACGTTGATAGAGATAATTTTTTTATGTGGCCTGTATTTGAGGGTCAGCCTTTATTTGCTCCTGCTGACTTCTGCCCCAGCTACTATTAGAGACCTGGCTGTTGACTCCTCGTTTTTATTTGAGGAAGTAAAGTAAATGCATACGAATAGAAGTAGTGGATTTCAGGTGCTGCAGTCATGTTAACCACTTAAATATTCTGTCTTGGCTTAAAATACAGCCTCCATTCAATAATTGTGTAATTTTTAAAAGCAAAGCACAGTTCATAACCCTGTGTGTGTGATAACAGCACAGACCTTACACTGATACTATTCTACTCTGAGAATACATTGGGAAAAGCCTTGAAAAGAAAAAAACAGTAAAGCAGTAATCTAGAGCTGAAACAATTAGCTGTTTAATCAACTCAAATTGATTTTTTAAAAAAATAATTACAATTTTCCCAAATCAAAGCTTTGTTTCCTTAATTTTTGCTGCTGCTAAACATTGGTTCCACTGTTGTGTTTCACACAGACGCTTATTGTGACGCACATAACGTCAGGATCAACACAAACAGCATGGAAAAGAGAAGACACGAGGACAAAAAGGTAAAAATGTCAGTATGCTTACTTTTCTACATTTGAACCATCACTTACTTCTTTAAACTTTGAACCTTTCACACACTAAAACATTACCAATATTTGTCTGTTTTTTTTCCAGTTGTACATTGCACTGCAGTGCACATATTGACTGTAGATGTCATTAGACTTGTTTGTTTTTGTTTATATCTATAGATTTTTTAAAATACTTTTTTATGTATATATTTTATTTTTCACCAATTCAAATAATCATTTAATCAAATCAAGTGCTAGTCTGCGCTACCTGTTACTAGTAACAACCATGTTTTCATGCTCGACAGTAACATATGGGAAGACAAGTGGGAAAGGCCTTGTAGGTTAAATGTTGCATGCCCATCACCCCATGGTTTTTCTTAAGAAGTAAAAGCGCCATATAAATTCTTTAGCTTTCACAAATTTTGCTGTAAGTCACATAGACATAGACATAGATCACACTAAATGTTACACAGCCATCACATAGCTCTTAATGAAATTATAAGTTTGTGTAGAAGAACAGGCACAACTCATTCATCTACACACATTACCATGGCTACCAGCTGATCCTGTGTAAATAGAGGGTATGCACGTGACGTCACAGCTAGCAGAAGTCACCGCAGTTCCACCCACTGAGTGACAGAAAGATGGATATGAGTGGAAGTTCTGGCTTCAATATCATCTAAATTTAAGAACAATATTAAATAAAAATATGGAAGAGCTGTTGTGCGATTGATTGTATGAACTAGACTTAAATCTCCACAGTCCCAGTAGATCCTGCATATGTTCACTGGGTCTGTCTACTGTAGATGGACTTTGGATCAGCTGGTTCTGCTCTAGTTTTGGACCCTGGTTGTCAGTGATGATGGAACCGTGTATATTTGTTTCAGGTAAAACAGTGATGATCCCCTACACCCTGGATGTCAGGATACGCGATTTTGGGCCACATGTTAATGTTCGTGGACCGCTTGTTCTTTAGTAGCTTGTATGGATCCATGTTGAGTCCAGTTGTCCTTAATTTAATTTCCTATTCCACATTTTTCCTGGTCTCGCTGTGTTTACTGCTACACTCTGTCATGTTAAGAGGTTGGTTTTTGCCACTCAGTCCAACTTAGAGGGGCGTGGCCTGGGGGGTGGTGGTGATGTAAACGCATACCCTCTATACAGAGGCGGTGCTTAAAGTGTTTGTTTGAAGTGGAACTAGACAGGATTTTACCGTTTGGTTCTTCTTCACTGTTTTTTTGTTCTTCTTCGCTGATTTTGTAGCATTTTTTTCAACAGACCTCCCCCTAGACTTTTGGAGTACATATTTACTGTCGTAAAACGTTAATGCTAACGTTAGCCGCACAGCTTCTGAGCTAATGGTGCCCTGAGGCTCCGTCTGCAGCTGCTAGCACCATGTCACTAACATTAGTTAGTTCATGAGTGAATGGTGACATTCTGGTGTTTTACTGGACATCTTGAGAACTCTTTTGTTCCTGCTGTTGTGCATTTTCATAATGAGAACTTTATTTGAAATTGCTACTGCCCCATTAGCATTAGCACGCTATCATATCAGGGTTAACATTTACCATACAACAGACAAGTATCATATAACACCAGCTAAGATCGAACATCAAGGCTAATTGTTGTGTCAGTTGGTATTCAGATGAAACCAATTAGACACAGGTCATATAATGAACTACATACATCTGACAAAAACTAGATTCAGCTGATAAAGCTATGTGTCTAGCAATAAAAACACACTCCTGAGGCAGACAAAGGACCATCTAGTAAACACAACAAACATACACCTACAGGACACAAACAACCGGGATTACTAGTCAGTATGTTAACATCTGCGCTAGCCAACAAGCATCCAGGCATCGTTCATAAAATAAGTTCATAAATGAATAAACACTGTTAGAACCAGTAGCATCATCCAGAGCACAAACCCACTGAAACACATAGAGTTTAGAGGATTTATCTGTGCCTGCTCTGCCATTGGAAACGCCTGTGAAATGAAGGCATGGATGGCTTGTGTTTACAGTTAGCTAGCGGTACCTTGACGTGACGTTTCTCGTGAGACACAGGATCTTGGATGAGATCTAGGCTCCCGGGACGGTACTGAGAAGTTGCAAGTGGCCTATTTGGCCCTAGTGAGTAGACAGAGGGCTTCCAGTCAACCCATAACGAGCCATTTAACCATCAAAATTACTCTGAAACTGTTTAATTAAGGTAAAAATGTTGTCTAGTTCCACTTTAATGAGTTAAACTGACAACTTTTTTTCAAAAAGTGGTCATTAGAGCAGCATTTCGTCGTACCACAAAATGGCACTAAAAACTAAAACTGTATAATTTATGTATTTGTTTTTAGAAATGTATAATTAAATAACTATAATTAATAACAATAATAACTATAATAATATAATTAACAACTCCAAAGATCCAGATTTGGATTCATAATAACAGACATTGATGAGGATTGCAGCTGACGATGGTGTAACACATATGTTCAGTCCAGTTTTTGTAGGCTCCTTTTTAAATAAACTTTTTTCCCCACATTTATTTAGGAAGTTGGTCCTTAGAATTGTTTAACAATTAACAGGGGGTCTTAAATAAAGAATAACTCCAAATCAGATGGGGTAGATGTGAATCCACCTTATAAAAAGCCAATCTGAACACAGAAAATTAACCAAAAAGAAAGAAAACTTCTTTGTCTCCTGAGTTATTTTTATATTTCTTACAGATTTGGCTAAGGTTATTCTGCGGTGGGAAAGACTCAGTTCTCAAGGTGACAATGACAACCCCAAACCACTTTACCTTAAAGCCATAATAACACATCCTATCTTCATGTCTTGAGGTTTAGATATACAAAAAAGATCACATTCAATTTGACTTTCATTTATCACGCTGCATTTTCCCCAGTCTTGGGTCAGAAATCACACTTTTCCTCTAATTCCCTTTTGGCATCTTCAAACATCCCTTCTACTTTTTCCTTCACTGATCTTGTTAAATTAAGTATGATGGCTCAGTGTGAGTGCAGAGCGTTTTGCCAAAGGAAAAGAATTAAACTGTCACTCAGCTACCACCTCTTTGTTGGAGAGTGCTTTGTGTGTGTGTGTGTGTGTGTGTGTGTGTGTGTGTGTGTGTGTGTGTGTGTGTCTTCAGTTGAATCAGTGTGAGGCTGCCAGAGAACAAAAACTGAGCTTGTAATTCTCTAACCATCGGCCATAAATGTGCAGAAACTAAGTCTTCCATTCCAGATAATGACCAGGTGACCTTACATGCTGTAAACAAAGGTTACAGTAGATTTAGGACATTACACTCAAAAATGACCTTATATTGTGGTTCTGCAGCTAAAGTAAATCCTCTCACCACCTAATCGCTCACAGCCAGGCTTCATGACTGTAGGCGCTCACATCCACAGTGCAGCAAGCCAGTGACAAGAGTCCGACTGGAAAGTACAAAGTTGAGACTAGTAGCTCTACTGGTGTCGTCTTCAACACTATACTACTGTCAAAAACCTCTGGGCTGTATGTACAAAAAATATTTTCATCTATAATCATCATGAACAAGTAATTTTCATTAATAGTACATACCGTATCTTTGAAATTTTTATTTTAGATGTGCAGTTTTGTAGCTGCACAAGGCTCTACCCCCCGAACACACACACAACCCTCTCAAGGATGAAGAAGTTTGGAAATTGGATAGATGTGTAGTTTTGTGTACAAATGGATGGCTATTAGAGCTGCAGCTATTGGTTATGTTTGTTATCAATTAATCTATTAAACAATTATTTGAATACGGAAAAAAATTGTGAAAATGTGAAAAAGACATGTGAAAATGAAAAATAACTTGTCTTTTATTCCAGAACCACCTAAAACAACAACCACTAAAAATATAAAAGTAAAAGGATAAATTAAAAAAAAAATTATATAGAAATAACAACAGTATAAAAGCGTATATAAAAATATCTATAGATATAAACAACAACAAACAAGTCCAATGACATCTACAAACAGTATGTGCATTGTAGTCTTCAACACATTTGGATCAAACTTACTAACAACTGAACACTGAACTAACATACAACTGTGTGTTGACTGTTTGGCATCATGTGCGTCACAATAAGTGTCCATGTGAAACACAACAGTGAAACCGATGTTTAGGCAGCAATATTAAAGAAACCAAGCTTTGATTCAGGAAAATGTTAATTTAACCCTTAGGTCCCCCTCGGGCATTTTTGTCCATTTTTCTCCTTTTTTTTCATTTGTTGATAATTTTGGTTATATTGCAGCTTTTGGCATAAAATTTAGCAGAGATGCTTCTTTTTAGTTATATTTTTTAAATCCCACATCTTTTACTCTTAGATGAGTTTAATTTTCCCATTATGCATTTTGCAACCTCTGGTCACCCTCATGGTCAAAAATGTACATGCACAAAAAAATACTAGAAAATCATCATACATCAATATTTATTAATTTTTATAAATCTCTTAAACAACGTCTCCTCTGCTCAAAACTACCAAACATTCAACAGTTTTCAGGATTTTAATCCTTTAAATGCCAGTTTAATAATTTGAATTGAGTGATTTATCACAAAAAAAACCCAAAAAATAATATTTTCCATAAAATAAATAGTCGGTAGATGAAAAATTTGTGGTTATTAGAGCCTTGGATAGGTTAAAGATTATCAACAAAATTGATTTGATTGCATTAGTATTTTTTCTGTAGTGTCAGATACTCCCTCCGGTCACCCTTGTGGACAAAAATGCCCCATTCACTCTCATTATAACCATGTTTTTTAATCTCACTGCCATTACACTTTATAACTGTACTTTCTCTAATGTCAACATTTTATTTAGAAGAAAACTGGTGATATTGGACATTTTTACTGTATTTCACCCGTTTCAACCATTTTCCCATTGTAGGCAGATGCATGAAATTCTTGAATTTTTTTCTGTTATATTATGAGGCCATATGACCCCCAGATACACACACATGCACACACATGCATGCACACCTACATACATACA
>JAPQRP010000019.1:14891450-14905964 GCA_037367295.1 Apogon hyalosoma | reverse complement strand
TAAGTCTAAACAAAGTGGCTTGAGACAGATTAAAAACAAATGTCACTTATTACTCAGGACCCCAAAAGATTAATTAACTAATCAGAAAATAACAGGCTAATTTATAAAACAATCAGTAGGTTAACTACAAACCAACTCATTGAAAATATAATTAACACAAAAACAACCATATTTTGCAGCCTTAATGTAAAATTCCTGAACAAACCGGAGACATGGGTAACATTTCTTCCAGCAAAAGTTTTGTTTTTATATTGTTATATATGAATTTTTCCAGTCTGAAGTGATTGAGTGTATGAAAAACTGTTAAACTTCATGATCAGCACAGTACACAAAATGCAGATTCTTTTGAGTCCTGTTTCTAATGTAACAGCTTAGTTGATGAAAGAATTGCTGATTCTTCCTGTAAAATTAACTAAAGACTTTCACAGATCTGTGTAGCCAACATTTAAATATGAACCCTGAATATTATATAGACTGTATGTAGTGCAGTGCAGTGTTTTGCGTATACATATTATACAATTCCAACACATATCCGTCTCCTCCCTGCTGCTGCTTTAATGAAGTCGTATGGAACAGTATTCTCCCTACCCTGAGACTGGATATGAAAGAGAGCCCTCAGAGCCAGAGCAGCGCAGGATTCTCCCCCTCACACTAATGAGCCGAGCTTTCAATGCTCCCACTAATTAGTTCATCTATAACTCTAAGCACTCAATTACTCTCCACTAGCACCACCACGGAGACTCCAGAGAGGTGATAAGACTGACAAATGCCTTGGCAGTGTATTGAAGAACTTTTCTTTGTTGCTCTGTCTGTCTGTCTGTCTGTCTGTCTGCTATGAGGTCTACACTTTTTTTTTTTAACTTCCCATGCTCAGATATGCTGCTTAGGCCTAACAAACTGATCATCAGTTGCAGTTTCAACTTCCTCCTCCACTGTGTAAGGGAACACTTCATGAACTTGACAATCTGTTCCACGTACCACAAAACACACCATTGTCTTGTCTGGAGTGGCCCAGTGATCACTGTTACATATGTATACACATTTAGTCAAATCCCTGATAAAAACAGGTGTGCACTGCAGTTGAGATGAGCATTTGGAAATTTAAACATGTACATTGATACATAATATGGAACATTACATTTTTATAAAATATGTAAAATGATGATTTGTAGGGGAAAAGTCCTCTTATTCTTAAAAGTTTGACACATTAAAGTGGAGCTATGCAGGATTTTACCATTTTGGTTTTTTGCTGGTTTTGGTTCTTCTTCGCTGGTTTTCTAGCATTTTTCTCGGCAGAGCTCCCCCTACAGTTTCGTAGGACATATTTACTGTCGTAAAACCCACCGTTAACTCTCCCCCTTCAATCATGTGCATTTATTTTCAACGAAGCCGGCAACAAGAAGGGAAAAAAATAGTGATCAAATATGCTACTGGAGCAGAGCGGAATGGGAAACTTTAGCCGGACATTGAAGTTTCGGACATTTGTTTTCACTTCACGCTGCTCTAACATTAGCGGCATGGTGCTAGCAGCTGTGGACCAAGCCTCAGGGCACCGATTAGCTCTTTAGCTCTGCGGCTAACATTAGCAGCTTGGTGCCAGCGGCTGCTAACCTCAGACTGCCAGTCTCTGTACACACCACCGGTGTTATCACTGTGACCTGTACGTCTGGAAAGCCAAGGGGGAATGTACAGACAGAGCCACGAGGCTCAGTTTGCAGCCACTAGCACCGCACTGCTAACGTTAGCCACACAGCTTATGAGCTAATCGGTACCCTGAGGCTCGGTCCACAGCCACTGGCATCATGCCGCTAATACTAGTTAGCTCATGAATGAATGGTGATGCCCCAGTGTTCTATTGAACATCTTAGGAACTCTTTTGTTCCTGCTGTTGTGCATTTTTATAATGAAAACTTTATTTGAAATTGCTCTTGGGCTGTTGCACTGATGTTACAGGGGTCTGAGTCCATAGTAATGTTGTGTTTTTTGTTCTGTGTGATGAGTGTAATGAGTCCATGGCATTTGAATTTTTCCATTTGGGGATTAATAAAGCGATCTGTCTATCTTAGCCACACAGCAGAAGAGCTAACAGGCTAACAAACATCAGCAGCTCCTACCTATCACTGTGTCCCAGCCCCGTTAGTGATTAGCATATCATAGCTAACATTTACTGTACAACAGACAAGTATCATACAACACCAGCTAAGATCAAACATCAAGGCTAATTATTATACCAGTCGGTATTCAGATGAAACCAATTACACATGGGTCAAATAATGAACTACATACATCTGACAAACACTAGATTCAACTGACAAAATTATGTCTAGTAAAAAAAAACACACTCCTGAGGGAGACAAAGGGTGATCTAGTAAACAAAACAAACATACACCTACGTGACACAAACTGGGATTACTAGTGAGTTTGCTAACATCTGCACTAACCAACAAGCATCCAGGCATTGTTTCTATTCAACCCATAACAAGACATTTAACCATCACAATTACTCTGAAACTGTTTAATTAAGGTAAAAATCCTACAAAGTTCTCCTTTAAAGAAATATTTGAGGGGGATTTAGGACAATATTCATGAGTGTGTAGTATAATCACATTGGTGTGCTTTAGAATGAACAGGAGTATCCACAGAGAGAACAGGCTGAACCCATGAAGTTCACCTGGTTATGACGCCATGTTTCTACATTAGTTCAGAACAGACTTCATCTTTTTACTTTTTTTTTTTTCCATTTGATAACTGGTGGCATCCACCATTAAGGTGACTGCTATTGTTATCTACTATGTTTAAGTGTGGACGACAGTTATTATCCTCTCAATCACAAAACCCAGAAATGGAAAACTAAACTAAGACTCCAACGAGGCATTTCACATTATTTGTTGTCACAGTTAGGGATGGAGAGATGGGGTTCATTTGGTTGCTATTTGCAGCTTCCTCCCAAAATGTCAGTAAATATTACATACTTAGCCTTTACATGCAGCTAATACGCTAACACTGACAACCGATATAATCAATCTTACGTCCTATAAACAATATGTCTGCTAACAGCTGCCAGTTGTTTCTAGGGTGATAACACTGACTATATAGTACACTATGCATTATTTTCCCATGGTGGTGCCCTGTAGCCACTGTTACTACACCTTTTAACTGTGTTTATGTAGTTTTGATGTTTTAATTTGTGCTGTGACTGCCTTGTCAGGTGACAACTGGCACAATGAGACCTGTTTATTCCAAATAAAGCCAATCAAATGTGCTATTGATAAGAAAATGTTGCAAACTGGGGAGTTAGTCAGGGGTAAACAGTTTGACTTAAGTCTCCGTGTCTGAAATTCCATCCTATTATATTAAGTTAGTCTGCTTAAGCAGTATGGGATAATTTTTTTAGATGTCAGAAAATGTACTATGAAACGAGTTGTGCATGAATTTCCTACTGTCTCTAGGTAAATATTACAGTATCCAAGCTCTGGACACTTTGCTAGAATAAATATCCCACAGTGCAATGCAGTCAGGTGACAGACAATGACAAGAGACCCAGTAACTATTCATGATTCAGATGGAAGTTTTATGCAAACATCCCTACAGCTATGCAAAAAAAGCAACAGCTAAAATGTCCACCTTATTTGCACTTCTGATACAGTGCACAGCTTTTTTCCTCCGTGTACAGTGCACCAATTTGTAAATCCATGACATAAGACGTGTTAGGGTTAACAGGCAATTTCCTAATTTACCCACTTTCCACAATATTACATTCTAAGTATATTCAAATAAACAGGGCTGACTAGTCACACAAGAATAAAACTTTGTCTCAACAAGAAGAGGAAGTGCCATTTTCTGCCATCTGGTCTGGGGCATCTATGGTACACACAGTGGTGACAAATAACCATGACGTAAAGACAAGAAATATACCAATCAGCAATCAAATGTATCACCATGCTCTGACCCAGACAGATGCAAACCTACATAATACACACATACCTGGAAGAAGACGGGCACGCTAATTGTCTTCCTCCTCTGCCCTGACTCCAAAGAACAAGAGCTAAATAAAGCCATCAGCTCAGAGCTCTGCACTACCTCCATCAAGGAAGGTGCAGCTCCATTACCCCAAGTCTCATGAGCCAGAAACAAAGTCCCAGCAGGGTCACTTTTGTGCTTGGTTGGCTGAGGAGTCAATATCTTGTCTTTAATGGATACAGATAGCAGTATGAGAGCATGTGGACATGCAGTACAAGAGTACAGGGTGAATTGAATGAATTGACTAAATGTAAAAAGCATCATATTAAAGATGAACAGCAACTTAAAGGGTATGCCATCTGGGGCCAGTATAGATTCAACCACTGTCCTAAATAATGAAGGGTAAGGTGAAAGTGGAAATTTGTCCAACATGCAGTGGCTCTGGGAGTCCAAGTTATGCATTTACATGGCTGCAGATGTGATAAGATGTGTTTACGAGGGATACAGCAGTGTATTGGGAAAAATGGTGTACCATTTGGTCCGCCCTGCATGGGACAGTTCGCCCTTATGGACTGTCGTTTTTCAGTTTTACAATTGTTTTTGCATTGGCGCTTTATAGGCCGCTGAGTGTGTGTGCCTGTTCAGGCAAGCCCACCCCCACAAGTTCATGTCCAATCATTGTTGTGCCTCCACAATAGTGACTGGTGGTGGTGGGGCTTTATAATTCATGAAGGTTTAAGTTGCTCCACTGTCACGTCTCATTTGTGCAGTAACTACATGCACAGTATATAACCACGGCTTATACCTCTCTCTGGACATGCATGTCAGTGTGAGGAAGCCCCACCCCTCAGTGAGAGACAGACAGACTGTCGGATCCATGACTAGTACACTGAACCCAAATGCAGAGACCAATGACAGGTGTAAAAATACAAAAATATTTACTACTGACACTTCAACAATCTGAGTCACAATAATATACAAGACAGGTCTTCAGAGCGTTCGTATCCAGGAGCACACTGGGGTTCTGTGCACAGGGCAGGAAACAGGTATCACAAACTAACCCCATCTCAGTTGTCACCGAACTGATGGGGAAAAAGCAGAGAAGTGTCAAAAAAACGGTCACCTGTTAAAGGCAGTTTAACAGGTGACAGCACAAAAGGGATGAGGCTTACTCAGAATCTGGTGAACAGGCAAAGGTTGCAAGATCAGAGGCAACGGTACAGACAGGGGTCAGGCAAAAAGGCTCAGGAACAGAACAGACAAAAAACAGGTCAAGATCAGGCAGGCGAACAAACAGGAACGCTGTTAAGTGACTCACAAAGGATGACAACAAACTGGCACTGATAGAGGGAAAGCACAGGGCTTAAATACACACAGGGAGGGAGACAATAAAACACAGGTGCAGCACATTAGGGCAGGGAAGAGTAATCACACAGGTGGGGATGATAGGGAACAGGAAGTAAAGACGCCAGACATGACACAGGAGGAAAACTAACAAAATAAAACAGGAAGAGACAGACAAAACAGGGAAAACAAACAGTGGACTGGGGACCGTCATGACACAGAGAAGCAGCTTTAGACCCAACTCATATCCAAGTCCTGTATGGGTCCACTTTTCCAAACCAGTACCTGCTCAATCCAACCAGCACACTTTTTTTTTTTAATGTCCAATTTGTACCCACCTGTACCCACATACATTAGACCTGTAACCCGACCTGACCCGTAATTAAACACATTGTCGACGCAGTAACTCACTTTTAAGTACCGTGACACAATTTGTTCTTACTGTGAAATTCTGCTTTTGCTGAAAAGCAAAATAAAAATATAATTTTGGGAGAAAAAAAAATCTTCTCTTTATTCACAAAACACGTATCCAAACCAAACCCAAACACTGCAGTATGGACCGTACCGTGGGCTTCCTGTACCGTTGCATCCCTAGTGTTTGCATGCTCAAAGAAGACAACCAGATGTTCTGCTTCAAAAAAAAGGAGAGGGATGGAAGAGGAAATAATTTACATGATCTACAACATGTTCTGGGGAAAATAGCTTCTCATCCCTTTATTATTTGAGCCTTTCAACAATCAAGGGCTCATCCTCCCTGTTCTGTATGTCACTCCAACCACTGCATGATTCTAAAAGTCAGAAAGAGGCTGAGATGAAGGTGATCAGTGGTTGTCTAGTTGAGGATGTTGAGACAGGAGGAGTTGAGTGACATCAGGAGGGACAGATTATCACAAGACCCTATACCAGGGGTGTCAAACATATGCTCCAGGGGCCCAAACTGGTCCGTTGGATGAATTTGTGAAATGCAAGAATTCCACTGAAGATACTAATACTCATAGATATCAAATTTGTTTTAGTTCAGGGACCACATACAGACCAATTCAATCTCAAGTGGGTTGGATCAATAGCATAATAACCTATAATAATGACAACTCAAGATTTTCACCTTGATTTACAAATGTCATTGTGAAAATATTTACATTTACAAACTATCCTTTCACAATGAAATATGAATAACCCAAAAAAATAAGGAAACCTGAAATGTCTTGAGAAAAATAAGTGCAATTTTAACAATATAATTATGTGTTTCCGTATGTTTTGTGCTTTTGTAGATCCACTTTTATATGCAAGTTGTGTAAATTACAAGCTTAAACTTAATATTGCTGAAATTTTCATTATGTAATTGTATGCTTTTCACACTAAAATAAACAGAAACATTTAGAGTTGTCATTATTTAAAGGTTATGTTGTTATTATTTCACTGGTCTGACTTACTTGGGATCAAACTGAGCTAGAAGTGGCCCCTGAACTAAAATTGACACCCTTGCCCTATACAGAACCATATAGACATCTGAAAAGGTTAGTCTGAGTTTTTGTATTGGCTTTACCACCAGTACAGAAACTGTTGGTGAAAGTAGAAAAGGCATGTATAAAAACAGATCAATATTAGTTTACATACTTACTATATGCTATATTCAGTGTGTTTTCGCTGCCATTTGTTGCTGTCATATGAGGAACTAAAACCCTGAAGCCTCTTAAACCTAACAGTGAACTTCCAACAATAAGAAAAAATTGCAGCTCTTCTGCAGTTAGTTCAGATTCAAACCATCACAGAAAGAAACCAGTCAAGTTTTATGACATCAAATCAGCAATGATGTTTTTTCTATGTGACTGGACTGTTATTTCAATTATTTGTGGAAAATTTGAGTCTATGTAAACACAGTCACTGATCCAGTGTAAGAACATAACTAATGGGTTGCAGCCACACAAATCTCTAGTCTACTAATATCAATTGTCAGTTGTTAATTTTTCCAGGCTTAGTTGAATAATCAAGTTCCACTAACATTGATACATAATATCACTATCCTGTTCTCAGCTTTGGGCAAGGAATATGTAAACTGCAAAAATTTCCTCACAAAACTTAGAAACCTGAATCAATTTAAGGAACTCTGTCAACTGCTTTCACCTTGAATCTTGGTAAATTTAGGTCATTACCGGTAAATAATGACTTAATAATCATTGAAGATTATGAGAAACACTAACTTTGATAAATTATTTGGTTGTATCCCACTTGATCATTTCAGTGGAATTATTTTCATTATATTGCATTCCTATATTCTTACATTTTATTTAAATCATCTATAGACAGATATAGGAAGGAGGTGTGTGTATTTGCCAGTATGTGTTGTGTGCCTCAGATAAGCGTTGCAGTGTGAGTGTGGCAGTGCACCTTTTACACGGTGTAATAGGCTATGGGGGTGGTGTTCATAGTCTTAAGCAGAATGGATGCAAAATCCACATTACACAACATATTCCCATTCCAGAATAGTGATCCATCAAGCCCTTGCACTAAGCATCTGTACATAAACCTCAATTATGCTAATGCTAATCCCTGGGACATTGATGTGAGTAGGCAAGGAGGCTAACAGCTAAAGACTTTGATGTGTGGTGCCATTTGGCAGAGTCTCCTGAAAGACTAGCATTGGACCCAAAACTCCACCACAGCTTAAGGAGAAAAAACCAGGCTGGCCTTGTCTGTTCCTCTACTGATTACAAGGGCTTAAGGGGCTTCTTTTATTTGCCTCTTTAGTATGGACCCAATCATGGGTGTCAATTCTCTCCACGGCTGCTTGGCAGTCTCTCTGCATTCAATTTTTGTTTTTACTCAAGCCTCCTCTGTGCCAGACTTCTGCTTTGTTTAGTTTTTATTTTCATCTCTTAGTTCCCTGCCATGTGTACATTTATATTCTACATCCTCTACTGTTATTCACAGTTTGTTTCATGGTGAACTGTACTGCAGATTTTTTGTCTTTAATGGAGGACAGTGTGTCTGGTCAGGGAAAACAAGCAACATTTCAGAAAAAAAAAAAACAAAACACTTTGAAACTTTGCTTCTATTTTTATTAGTTTGCATAATGGGGCTAGTGTGATTAGAAGTAGCCTTATGGAGATTGAGCACAAGCTCTAATCTCATTTTTCTACAAAAAATGGGAGATCAGACATTTATGGGCAAACTGAAACATTGTTAGCAGTGATTTAGTTCCATTAATGACAAGTGTTTTTTTGAGTACTTTGCCCCCTTTCTTACTCTTATGTTCTAATTTCCCTGAGCTTTCAGGGAAAACCCTGCCACAAGAGAAGGATTAAGGCTTATTTCCAGTGAATGAGTCAACACATGAAAAAGGGAAAAAAAAAACAAAAACAAAAACAAAACACTGCAGACAGTTTGTGTAACAAAAGAGATTATGAACATTTAAGAGGGATTTCAGAAAATAATTGGGCCTTGTTCTAATTTTAGGGGCAATGACTGGAAAAGGGTGGCATAAAATTTTAGGCTGGGATCAAACAAGATTGAAAAAGACCCAAGAGAGGGAGCAGCTCTGTTTTTGAGCCCCACAAAATACTTGGAGTGTGGTTCTTACATTTCATTCCACATTTCAGCAGCCTTTGAATGCCTTTTACTGCTAATGTAGTTCTCATCACTTTTGTCAGATTCAGAGGCTGAAAGAAGGGAAGGGATGCAATGTGAGCTTGGAATTTAAGTTTTCATGTGGGATAGTAGCATCAGTCTATAGAACAGAGGATGATTATCGTAGTCTACAGGATTCCACTATCCAGTGGTGGGCCGTCAGGGCCTGCAAGGCCTTCTCTGCTGGCCTAAAAAATATATCTCAATCACCGACTGATGTTAATTATATTTTGTCCATGAATACTTATTAAATAATTCCAAATGGTCTGTTCACTTCCTTTCATAGCTTTTCCTCTGGTTGTGCTGCTTCCAGACTGTATTTTTATATCAAAGCATTTAACCAATCACATTTCAGCCCTAATCTGTTACCAGGCAGGGTCAAAGTCAAAGGAGTCTGCCTGGAGGCCTTCACTATCAGTTCCACAGGCCCTGTAGCAAAAAATAAGTGTCGATGAAACTGTTGCATCAACCAATCAGATTTTGAGTTGGCAACACCAAGGCTCTCTAGTAGGCGTACGGTGACGTCAGCGTATTCACACCCTTTGATTGGATAGTCAGCGTGTATGAGCCAAAGCTAGCAAACTGCATCTGTAGAGCTGCAGAACAGAAATATAGTTGTGTTGATTTAATAGCTGTTTAGTCAACCCACAATGGCTGAAGGAGAAGGAGTGGATTTGGTAGATTTATTGTCAAAGCCATTTTCAAGACGGACTTTTCAAGAAAAGCTGGATATCGTTAAGAAAGGTCGGACAATTCTGAAGCTAGCAAGCCTGTGACAACCAGGAAAAGGATGTGTCCATCACTTTCAGTCCACGAACTACGAGTGGTACGGATCTGTACAACAGAGTAATTGAACAGTTTTAGAGGAAAGAAATAAGGATGGATTTAGTGAACAAAGAATCAGAATGTTTGGTGAGTAAAATGTTGATGTTTTCCTAAATAATATTGTAGTTTTATGAGGTTATTATTAATGATTCATGTGTGTCACAGCTGTAGCTACAGAAGGAGACTTGACAAGTGGATAGAGACAGAAGGTCAGCCGAGCGCTGATTGGTTGTCCAATCCACATGACTACATGCTTCCACACTGTTTATATACATGTACATGGTAACGTTGAGTCAGACAGCGAAACTAAATAAAATTGTCCCCAGAGACTCTTTTGATTGAAACTAATGCTCCAACTAAATACAGCTTGTTGTTTATTTGCTTGGTTTCTTGATTTTCTCAGCTCAACCAGTATAAACAGGTTTTTTCCCCAGTCTGTTTCTTGTGTATAGAAGTTGTGGTTAAGAGCTGATATGATGCATGGGAGTCCACATGGACATGAAACGGACATCCATGGTCAAACATCTATGCTATGTGGTATTATTGGGTATCTACAGGTGACAGTGGTAGAAAACTGTAGTTGTCTATTTCCATCACTGCAGTCATGTTCACACTGTAAATGAACCGCTCTGCCGAGCGATTGCAGCTGGGCTGAGACCACCTCTTCCAAGCGGTCTCAGCTCGGTTGTTTTGTACCAGAACAGAGCACGGTTACTGCTTTCACATATGTCCAATTGAACCGAGCAAAACACTTGTTCTGGAACAATGGCTCCAATCGATCCAGTTATGAAAACACCAGTAGACGGTTCTTTGGTAATTTTCTTGTAATTTTAAAAAAATCTGATTTTGTTTTTTAAACTACATATTCAAAAGAAATCTATCTTGAAGCGTATAGTCATGTGGCTCGGTCAACCAATCAGCGTGCAGCTGACCTTCTGTCTCTATCTGCTTGTGGAGATTTGTGGTTTGTTTAAGGCATTTATTGTGGCTACAAGAGTTATCTATCTGCAATGCAACAGCTCTTTATACTGCATTTCTGCATATGATGGTTTTTATAGCCATAAAATAGGTATTGAGGGGTGGATTGATTAAGACAGAGCACTACTGAAGGCCTAGGTGGGAAATGTACAGCCTGCCACTGCCACTATCATATATCCATTTCATTCAAAATTGTAGATTTGTAATCTTGGGGGGAAAAAATGAAGCTAAAAAAACAAAAAGGCAATAATTAGAGTTTTTAATACCACATTTCAAGTTACTTGCTAACTGACTGACATGACGCAGAAACACAGATTATGTGTTTCACTTGCTGTTACTATAGATAAATTAATCAGATTGACAGATCAAATCATCACCAAATAGAACAGAATGCTTTGCAAACTATCAGTATTAACAAACTTTGGTTGACATAGATGACATAAAGCTTCTCCAAACAGAACATAAAATTCTCTTTTACCCTCCCTCAGATTTTTATTTAGTCTGATGTTCTACATAATAGTTTCACATTTACTGACATTTAGAGTACAATACTTGGACTTTGGTGTTCAATGATTCAGATTCATTTATTTAGTTGCTTGTTTATTTAAATAGGTAGGTATTTTGTCATCAAGCTTCTATTAAAATGAAAGTTATTGAACATAATGTGTTTTTAATAGTAACTGTGTTGGGGGTGAAGGCAAAGATGATACATGCCAATTAATCTCCTTGTTCCTGGTTGAAACTATTGTATATTCTTCACTGACTCTAATTTGTTACTATAATCTAGTGTTGTAGCACTTAAGACGTTTCTCACTTTTTGAAAGTCTTGTTCTTATCTGTGATTTTACTTAACCTAGGATAAAGAGGATTTTCTCCCCAAAGCAGTCAGGATACCACTAAATTGCCTGTGTATTGTGTGAGTTATGTGTTACCACCATTACTGGTGAAGGGGTGAATTTTGGGTGCCTGATGCATCTCAAGGAAAATCAGAGGAAAATGTACACATGTACTGTTTTCTTAAATATTTGTATCGGCACTCATTAAAAAAAAGAAAACAACTACTTGTTTACTCAAGTACAAGTTCTGAAATATACAGAGAGTGAAAGTAAACAGTAAGCTACTGAACCTCATATCATGCATCTCAGTATTAGTTCTCCTTGTCTCAGACTCATTAAACAGACAACACACCTTTTCTCTGAGGTAAGTCTGTCATTTTCAAGGGCTCATCTATTGGAGTGTTATTATTCCATCCATGTAGGTTGGAATTTGTCCTGATGTGGTGAAGGCACACTGCAATGTAAAAAAAAAAAAAAAAAAAAAAAAAAGGTCAGACACATTGAAAAACAAACCAATTTGCCTGCTTTGAAACTAGAAAGAAAGCAAAGATATTTGTGTAAAAACTCATGAGTACTTATACTCCCTGTAACTTAACACAAATATCTGTGCTTTTTACTTCCAACATTTTCAAAACATGCTCATTATTGTGTAATTTTTAATGCGTGTTTCATTGTTTCACTCCAAACGTTTCCAAAATCAGGACTAATTTCAACCTATATGGACTGACCAATCAAGACAATGAATCTATCAACAACTATCAAGTGAAACTATAACAAGATTATAATAATGCAAAAGAGGCAGCAATACAAAAGAGACAGTAAAGAGTGACTGGATTATCAAGAAAAGGTTAAATAACATTTTGAGTTTTGTTGATACATCGCTATGATGCACTGTGTAAATTTGGGTAGAGGTCAAGGCCCCTCAGGTCAGCTTAGGCATTAGGTAGGAATACGTTACCCAGGGTAGAAACAGTGACTGAGCATACAAAGTACTAACAAGATGATTGAGTTGATTCATTAAATTTGTAATTGTGATTAATGAATGGATAAGGTAAAGTCATGTTTAGAAAAATGTTGATTTATTGATGATTTACTGTTGATTTACAAGTCTTATTGAGGGGAAAGAGAATATATCCAGGCATGTTTGAACAGGATGAGACAAGTTGCACATACAGTCAAGTAAGTAATGGAAAAACATTGGAACGTTGGAATAATGGTAGTGAGTCAGGCGAATACTTCAGCAATATTCAGCTAAGTAATACCTTACAGGTTAGAATGGATGGTTAAGACCCAGTTCATCCATGTGAGGTTGGGACCCTATTGAAACGGAGAGCTGAACCAAAGAGTACTGAGGATTTAACAACTGGGATGCATCATCAGTGATGTTTTCTGGGCTCATTGGGGGTTTTGGGTCTTTCAAAATCATACCAATCATTCCAACTACTGACAAAAAGGACATGAGACAGAGACATGATACCAGTGCAACTCCTTTGCATTTGTGCTAGTTTATATTTCTCTTCGCACAGTGTGATTGTTAGTAGCGAATGCAATGGAAATTGTAGCACTGTACAGCCCTGTGATACCGATAGCAACCATCAGCCAGGGCTTTTGGACGGCTGCTGTGTAGGTGTTGCAGGGTTACCCTTCCACCACACTGAGGCCAGGAGGGCACCTCTGCAGCTTTGCCCCATGTGTGGAGGTTGGAGGGACTGAGTAAGGTGTCATATACAGCCTGGACCAAAAACCTGATGCGGTGGAAGTCTGGCCAGGCAATCTTCTGCTGCAACACTTTACCCCAAATTGTCCAGGCATCTTGCTGGCCAAGCCCCACTGCCATGCTTACCTGCACTTCCTCCACTCCTGATCACACCTCTTCTAGCCGGAGTTGTTGCATCTCTTTCCCAGTAGCCTTGCTGGCATGGCAGCTTGGAAAGAAGCCAAAGCCAGCTTGTCCAGTTGCAGTAGTCCCAACAAGGGTCTTCTGCCTCAGACAGGAATCTGCCACTGGCAGTTCTTTTGCAGGACTCTACTTCCTGCCAGTGCTGACCTCAATTCCCGCTGCTGCTATCTTGGGGTCTCTGGAGTTTGTGTACTGGATGGCCTCTGGTTCTTAAGACCACCACTTCACTGAGGCTTCTGAAGGGAAGCTGAAGGGTGTTCAATGTGCCATACAGTGCAGCGCAGCTCCGACTTTTGGGCAAGTCAAGCCATTTTTGCAAGAATCTGCTGATCTTCTTATCTAGGGCCTCAACATATGACAGGGATCTCATAAAGAAACTGGGGCCACAGTATCCTGGGTAGGAGCACACCTGGGTAGGACCCCATGCCTTGAATCGACCTGGTAGCCCAGATTTGTCAACCTTGGCTAGCCAGGTCTTGAGGTCTTTGCTGGTCTCCTGGATGGCAGTTTTGTCTCTCAGGCTGGGGTCATACCACTTCTCCAGACTTTTGACTGGCTGATTCAACGTTGTGGGGATGGTTGTTCCAGAGATGGTAAATCAGAACTTGTCCACAACCTTACTCTGCTTGATTACAAGGGATCTTGACTTTGAAGTTTTAAAACTCATCTTTGCCCATTGGGTAAGTCACTCAAGTCCTTGCAATATCCACCTGCTGCTGGGGACTGATGATGTTGTAACAGTCAGGTCATCCATGAAGGCTTGGACTGGGGGACGCCAGTTTTAGTTAAAGGCCATCAACACTCCACTTCTGCTGACTAAACCATGGACAGGGCAAATAAGGATGACTGACATGGTGCAGCCTGTTATAATTACCTTCTCAAGCCTGTGTCAGTTGGACATAATGGACCCAGTAGTGAATCTGAATCCTGAATCAGGATCAAATCTGTTACGTTACTGAGAACACGGTGTCTCTTGAAGGCCACTTCCACCAGCCTATAAGGTGTAGAGTCGTAGGGGTTGGCTAGATCTAGCCACAGTACTAT
>JAPQRP010000019.1:14862484-14878669 GCA_037367295.1 Apogon hyalosoma | reverse complement strand
TCGTCATTTGCATCAAGTATTTTGGAAAATCAAACAAAAACATCATTTGCATAATAATTTGGAACGCAGTGTATATTTGTCTGTTTCAGGTAAGAGTGGTGATCCCCTATACTCTGGATGTCAGGATACGTGATTTTGGCCCACATGTTGATGTTTGTGGATCACTTGTTGTTTGGTAGCTTGTACAGATCCATGTCGAGTCCAGTTGTCCTTAATTTCATTTCATATTCCACATTTTTCAGTCTCGCTGTGTTTACTGCTACACTCTGTCATGTAGAGAGGTTGGTTTTTGCCACTCAGTCCAACTTAGAGGGGCGTGACCCGGGGGGAAGTGATGTAAACACCCTCTATAGAGGGTATGGTATGTGAAAGCAGGCTACGCAAAAAATGGCTGTACCTTTTGCACAGGACATTTCATTTCTGGGAGTTCATTAACTGTCTGAAGACGCTCTGAAATTAAACCGTAGAGTGACAAGGAAAATGTTAAATACATGCGAAGCAGTAAACAATGTTAAATTATACATTGAACAAAGTAATTTTCAGACGGTTAATCCCTACTTCTATACTTAAACTTACCTTTCTGTTCCTCTGATAACATTCCAGCTTTGGTTCTAAATACTCCTCTTCATAGGAGCAGATGTCATCAGCCTTACACTTCCCCTCATAACTAACCAAAATGTATAGTAGTACGACAGTTAGGCAACAAAGAAATGGTGGTATGTTTTTGCAGCAAAGGACAACACTCATTGTAACACAGGGCTAATTGTAATATCGCTTGTTACAAAAGCTTAAAATGTTCAACTTTTGGGCAGCGTATGACCTACACAAAGTAATTACGGAGACAAATGGGTAACCGAGGTCTCGTAAATAACTTTCATTACAAACATTACACCTCACGCTCCCATGGGCTGTGTATTGAACATTTTCAGACACAACTGAATAAAATGAAATCTTCATTCAGGCAACCTGTATGTTCTAGGAAATATTAACAAGTTGAAGAAACCACATGCTTGATGAGAAAAATAGAAAACATGAAAATGCTAGTCTATCTCCAGCACCGAGTCTTACCATTATTAGACCATGCATTGGAGTGTTGAGAGTAACAAAACTCAATCCTAAGCACTTTTCCAGTGTTGCCTGATTTACAGACATTATCAACCTTAAAATGAATAGCATCACAATACAAATTAAAATACAGTATGGAATTACCTGTCCAGGAGAATGCGTGCTACCTCTGCGTCACTACTTGGGCTTTTGTCCATCAAGTTCTTCCATCTGGAACGAGCAACACCAATATTCACCCTAGCTTTCTATAACTGTCGTTCGCAGTGTTTAGTAGTTTCATTGCATTCTTTTCTTCATGACTTGAGCTGTGTGTGTGATCTGCCATCTTCCACTACTTTCACACATCTTACTAGTTTTCAGTGAGACTTAACTTATTCAGTGTTTGGATTTCTTCTTTGATCAGTGGTTACAGTGCAACCCTTTTCTACCATCAGCTGCCATTACAACCAGTTGAGAAACCTGCCCTGTTCTGCAGGCGGCTACTTTGATTTTTGTCCTCTGCAGGCTCGTAGGAAAAAAAAAAGGCACTGATTATGGCAGAGCCCAGCAAGCAGTACCCGCACTGTAAT
This sequence comes from Apogon hyalosoma, assembly GCA_037367295.1. Lineage (NCBI taxonomy): Eukaryota > Metazoa > Chordata > Actinopteri > Kurtiformes > Apogonidae > Apogon > Apogon hyalosoma. The sequence goes on along the minus strand of JAPQRP010000019.1, from coordinate 14,877,035 downwards.
GAATACAGTACAGACCCAAATGCAGGACCACAGACAAGGTACTCAATTTAGAACAGTTTATTAACTCCAAGAAACACAGGAATAACTGGGAGTACTAAGAGTCCAAGGAACAATTCATGTCTGGTAGCCTCAGCGGAGCTGGGGCCAGGTAGCTAATCAGCGTAGAGGCGAACACGGAGTAACACGTCATTCAGGAACACGGCCACAACAGACGAGCAGCCGACAAGAAGCATACAACAGGTGAGTCAGGGACAAGCGAGGGGTCTAAAACCAGGAGAGTCAAAACCAGAGGAGCAAAGACAGGAGATGTGGCCGGGGATGGAAGGCAGGTGGGTGAACCAGGAGGCAGGCAGGCAGGGATTCAGGCAATGGGCAGGCAGAGCAGGTCAGGGACAGTCAGGTTCAGAGAATCAGGAAGGAATAAACGCTGGAATGTCTCGCACTAAACAGAAGAATAATCTGGCAATGAACAGAGGTGAATATATACATCCTGCCTGATGAGCCATAGCTGCGCTCACAGGTGAGTGAAGTTAACTGATAAGGAGGTGTGACTGAGTTAAAGGGCCAGAGAGAGAAAAAAGAGCAGCAGAGCAGATAGATGTTAAACTGTTTTTCTAGGTTAAATGTAATCTAACAAATTTTTTTTTTGACTGAAGCACAATTTTATTCAATTATAATCAATAAGTAGATTGATTATTGGAAAGAACACTATAAAATCTTACACACTGTACCTTTAAGATTCCGAAGATACAGTCTGTCGTTCAGCTAGGCAGTGAAGGGTGAACAATGTCAATAAATCACTTAGCACCTTACCTGCAATTCTTTGTCTAGTAGGATATGTCATTTTAAGGAGAAGACTCTCAGCAACTGAAATAGGGGCATTTTTGTAGAGTGGACACTCCCCAATGTTTTCAGAGTTTTTCATCCCATTTCCCTCATCTGAACTGTCTTCAAACACAAGTCCATCATCAAACCCCCAATCCTCAACCAACTGAAAATGGGGGTGATCAAATGAGTCTGTGGGCTTAATATTCAGGTCTACATCAAGGTCCATCAATGAAGGTTCTTCAGGATGATGAGGTCCTTCTGGACTGGATGGCGTCTAGCTGGGTGGTCCTAAGAACATAAAAGAAATTCACTAAAGCCTCAGTCACAAAGCTTCTTACGAATGATAGGTTCATATGAATCTCCCGGTTTGTATGAGATCTGGTGTTCGTAGACATTTGTGGAGGGAGCAGTAATTTCTTATGGCCATCTAATAAAGTCGGCACGGCTGCCGTTCAAAACGCAAGGGCAACTTGAAGCCTCCATTAGAAAATGACGTGATTTAGTGTTGTATGAAAACCATACAATTGTCACATTCTTTGTAAGGATGCCTTGAGATCTTCCTACATCATACCTACGACCACTTCATGAATTTTTTTGTCCTAATGTGGCTGTATGGCACCCTTATGTGCAACTCACGGCACTCTCAAGTCGATGGTAGGAAGATCTTAAATTTTTTTCAGAATTTTATGATAGGTATATAAACAGTGGCCATGTACTAAAAGTCTTGTGTCATTATCATCACATTCAAGACGGCAATAATGTCCACAAGACTGAAACTTCTACAGTTACAAGATGGAGAAAAGGAAGATCAAGTGATTGTGGCTGCTGTTTTGGTCCAGCAGCAGCAGAAGAGGAACATTCTAAAATGCTTGATGTAAAAAGAAAAAAGCTTTATGTAGCTTAATACCCCAGAATCACCAAAGTTTGGGTGGACATCTCTAGTCACACCCACTTTCTCCTCTGCAAAAATCACAACGAAAACCCCAGAATTATAGATGCTGTCCACATTAGGCCTTTTCCTCCCCATAGGCACAAATAAAAACACAACAAAAAAACCCCAAACAGTTTAATCTTCGAGTACTGTTTTTTGTTATTCATTCATTCATTAATTCATTCTTTCATTCATTCATTCATCTTCTGAACCCCCTCCAGGGGGTACTGAAGCCTATCCCAGCATTAGAGATGTCCATGCATAATTGGTAATGATTGATTGCTGTTTTCAGACATTAAGCTACATTAAGCTTTTTTACATTAAGTGTTTTAGTTCCGAAGAAGATAAAGAGACAATAGCGACATTGGTGTGTGCAGCCATAGATACAGAGACAGCATCTCTATGGACAGTATGAGACTCCATGTGTATTACTACCCCCTCATTATTTTTCCATAGGTAACAGAATAAAGTAATAAGGTAGGTGATAGAGGAACACTTATATATGAACTAATGTGATTAAATTATGACCAGTGTTAGCGTGTTTTTTTGTTGGGAGCTCCAAGAATAAGTCCAGATTCATCGCGGTCTCATTTTTATAAATGTATTATTCAATTCAATTTTTAATTAAATTTTATTTGTAGAGCCCTATATCACAACAAGGTTGTCTCACAGGGCGATGACTTGACTTATGACTTGATCTGATCACAAACAAATCATTACTTAGTACTAAAGATCCACACCACAGAGGAAATGGATCCAGACATTCCAACACACATCACTTCTATATCCTTGTAAACTGATCTCTAATCTATGGGCTTACCTCTTGTGGGCAAGGTGGGTTGGGTCACTAAGAATGGGCTGGTGTTATCTGACTCTAAGTCAAGCAGATGTTTACCCCTATACTGACAGTGTTTTTAGATCTTATCTCCTGTGATCTATATCCTATGTGGGCATGTGTAATTAAAAGTGTGCCTAAGGTAAACCCTAAGTCCTGTGTTCATAAATCTGTCAGTTTGGTGTGTTGACTAAGATGAAACCCATGCTATCCTAAGAACTTTACCACTCACTAGTGAAACAAAGGAATCTAGTGAAACAAAGGAATCTAGTGAAACAAAGGAATCTTAAAACATCTTGAAACTTAAAACATTAACTACTAATTACTAAAAAGACTAAACTAAAGAACTCAAATGTCTTAAAATAATATTTAACCAGCATGTACAGGAGGTTCTCGGGTTACATTGTACTCGACCTACGCTGTTTTGACTTTACGACACCTGAGTCTCCTCCGCCATTTTGCCTCCAGTCGTCCCAAAGTGTATAGTGTCTGTGTTTGTGCTCCGTAATTTTCTCGGTATCCTCGCCTTTTTCACCCTCCTTTTTCACATCATGGCCCCAAAAAAGAAAGCAGGATCTTCTAGCGATGCTGGTTCAGCCAAGAGGAAAGCCATTACGATGGAAACGAAGCTGGATATAATCAAAAGGTCAGAGAAAGGCGAGACGCCGACGAACATCGGTAAAGCCTTAGGCTTCAGTCGGTCGACTTTATTTTATTTATTAATATGAAGTATAATACGTGTATTTGGATAGTTATTTAGAGATTTAGGGGGCATTTAGGGGTATTAAAGGGTTAATTCTGACTTATACGGAAATTCGGGTTATGTTGCCAGTGTAGGAACGGAACTTGTTCAAGACCCGAGGACCTCCTGTATTTTATGAATTTGGGATTATGTGCTGTCCATGGTGCTGAAATTCACATTCCTGTATAAATGTGTGGGGAAATTGACCTGCGCTGTTAAACATAATGAAAATTAGGAGTGATAATAAGATATCAAATGAAGAAATTTGAAGTAGAAGGTATAAAAATAAAACAGAGACACAAGAATAAGAGAGGGAACTGAAAGTTAAAAACACTAACCGTCTGTCACCGAGTGCCTAACTCCAAGGCTGTCTACATTGTCATCATGTGCGACGTGCGCAACACATTTCTTTTCATAGTCTACACATTGAACGTAAGAGGGCCGGGCAACACGCAAAATGCAATACATCGCTAGCGCAACAGGGGGTAGCTCCGAGTCCGGTACAGTCCGAGTGTCAAACTGGGTGATATTCAGATGGCTACTAAAGAACAGTGTACTCTGATGTTTGTTGCACCGGACATTTTCAGAGTAGGAATACCGTAGGAATACTCACCCAATTCACAGGAGAATAATCACATACACAGCCATCGGTAATCGTTGACTGGAACTCACTGAGCCCGTGTCACTTTTTATTAGTGAACATCCTGTTTGACCCTTCAGTTTAAGAGCAAAAAGAACATATAACAGGTTGTAATACATAACTAGACTTTCCTACATTTCCTGAAGGAAATGTAACCCGTGAGCTTGCCTCTCGCTGGATCGGTGGAATCTTGGTGAGGTTCGACGTAAAAGCAAGAAATAGCTCCTGTTCCCTTCATATGTGGAATCTGTGCGTCTTTTTGTGGACTGATGTCACCACAGACTTTGTGTAGACCTGTATTCAGATGAGAAGCCTCCCACATTTTGTGTCAGTCCTGTTAAAGCACTGTTTGAATAGGCTCCTTTAATTGAATAGCTCCATGTGTCTGAGTATGTGATCCCAGCTGAGCTCATTCAGTTCATACAGAGAATTTATGGGAAGGTTTTGAGCTGTATTATATTTATTTTTGAAATAGATTTATTTTTATTGTATTCATTATTGTTTCCTTTTATTTATTTTTAATTTTACTGTAGGTGTATTTTTTCATCTTTATTTTTGTTGTGGAGCCTTAATTACCTTATTTGGCTGCAGCTGTGTCTCACACACACCACAGGTGCCGTTACCATGACAACAGACAGGCACTAAAGACAGACACACACAGAGAAATGCTGAGTCAGGCTATCAAAAGCTGTGAAAGTGCTCCTGAACTCCTGCAAATTTTGGGAAAACCGTAAATGATAGATGAAAACTAAAGTGATCATGAGTGGCAGAAGAACCTGGGGAACACACAGATGTAATTTTTTTGTCCGTACTGTGAGAAATGACCGACTTATGGCAGAGTAAAAATAGTCAACTCAGCAGGAGCAAGACGATTTGTTTGGTCCAAATTTGTATTGAATAGGAGCTGAGGAGGGAGTTGGCCCTAAACTACTGCCTGCCATTTCACTTTGCAAAGGGCTAGGTCTTCAAACATGGGTTCATTTGAATCCTAGGAACTGTGGCTACATTTTTGGAAAAGATCAAATGCCTGCTATGTATTGTTTGGCTGGGAGGGCGAGTTTTCCAGAAGATTTTGAGATGATTTTTTGCTCATCTCCCACTCTGTTTAGAAAGGAATTTGAAGTATGCTCACTGATCTTTGGTGAAATTCATGCTCTTCAGGGGGGTTTTGAAGACTCGCCTATCGAAAATCATAAACCCCATCCTCATACCAAAGACATTCTTGTAGAGATGACAAAAATGCCTGCATTTTAAAGTTTAAATGAAGTCTGTAGGTGAAAGTATGGCGAAGCAGGAGCAGTGGCAAAAAAGGCAACTTTTTTCTTACTCCCATTAAGAATGAATGGGGTTTTTTATTGCAATTTTGTGTGAAAACCGTAAGTGATATCATTACCACAATAATCACCGATAATGTTTGAGCCAAGCTGACCATTTCTGCATCGACAGAATGATTTTATGATGACTCGTTTGGAAAGGGTAGCCACTTGAAAATGGCCCAGTTCATTTCAGATGGAGATTTTTTTGACTGGTTTTTCGTATTTTTTTTACGAAATCCATGCATTGGAATGTCAATAAAAATAATAGCACATCTTTCAAGACCAAACTGCACATTTTTTCAATTACATGTTGTGATGTATTTCCAATGGTGTGGGCCGCGTTGTTTTTTCAAAGTTTTTTGTATAATAATAATAATAATAATAATAATAATAATAATAAGTCATAATAATAATAAATATGATGAACAAGAGTCCCCTGTGCCTTGCATTACATGCAAGCACATGGGGAATAATGATAATAATAAGTCATAATAATTGTAACCATGTTGAACTTAATAGTTAAGAACATACCATTGTATTTCATAAATAGGTTCAAAGCTTAATAAATAGCTGAATAATAAATAAGTTAATGTTAATAAATAGCATACAGGTTAATAAATGGTTAAAATTCATTGGCCAACAATGAAGGAATGTTATTTTATAAGGGGAATGGATTTTGTGTAATATACATTGTTTTATTGAAAATGTCATTTAAAATGTTCACAGTGGTATAGGAAAAAATGTTAATGTTCTTAAAGTTTATAAGAATGTAAAAGACTACACAAATGTTTGTGAATATTTTTTTATTTGTCATTTATTTTCATAAATCAATCAATTGTCAGGATGTGACATGGAGGAAACAGGATGTGATGTAGTAAGGTGAAGGAAAGAGAGAAGAGAGAGATGGAAAAAGATGGAGGAATGTTCATAGAGAAATGACCAATGACTCTTACAGGAACAGTTGCAGTAGCGTAAGAGTGTTAATGAGCGATTTATCTAGACTGTGGTGAAGTTTGCAACGAGCTAGCAGCTTCAAGCTAGTCAGCCTGATTAGCTATAGCATGAGTGGCTTTGGACTGTGTGGACGTTCGCCTGTTCGGCGGACTATCAGCCTGTTGTCCTGCCTGTCCAGCTGTGCATCGGGAGATTCAGGAACTGAACTGCGGGTCCGTGGGCGACAAGGAGTGCCATTCACCTGTGTTTCACCGGACTACATTGAGGACATCTCTTCATCCTTTCCATTGGTGCTGCGCATTGAGGACGGCATCCATCTTACCTGTTTTTTTTTTTTTGGGCGCGAGAGCGTGAATCGGCCATTTTGTTTCTGGCTGCCACGCTCACAAGCTTCGATTCAGGCCTGCACCGTGAGTTTGATAACTGATTGGGTACCCATTTAAGTTTGTGTGGTTGATATAAGTGTCAGTAAATGACAATAAGTTTATGTTTTGATTTATTTTGTTTTACATTGAAACTGACTGTATTTTATTAATGTTTGAATACTGAAGTGAAATTGATTTGAGTGCATTGGACATTCAAAAGAACTGAACAGAGACATTTAAGTGTCTGTTTTTATTTTTTTTTCCAGATTGTATTTATTTTAAACTTTTTTCTGTTTAAGTAAACAGTGAAATTTACAATTGTTTCATTATTGTGTATAGTAAGGGGTAATTTCACTTCTAATATCAGAGTATCAGGGATAATTAGTCACACAAGTCAAAGCATTAATTAACCATAGGATATTAGTAGTTAAGTATTTAAAGAACTTGGGAGCGCACTCCAGTATCTCCAGTATTGGGTTAAATCACCTAGGGGGCGCTACATAATAATAATAGTAATAAATATGACAAACAGTAGTCCCCTGTGCCTTGCATTACATGCAAGCACATGGGGAACAATGTTGATTTTGAATCGATGGTGCAAAAAAAAACCCAAAACATGCCACATATAGACAGTGGTATGTCCAGCCTCTGAATTGCAGCAGAGATGGAACTGAGATGGGGAATTACAATTTGTTGTTTGGCCTATGCGAATTCTAGACAGGGAGAGGCATTTCCAATGTTTCCGAATGTCTGTCTTTGACTTGCTGGCTTGAGTGGCTCGCTTTCTGCTGGAGACTCTGGTGAATCACTGTCATCTTCTTCTGTAAATATAACGTGTTTAATTAAACTACATCACTTGCATATTGCCCCTGCCGGTGACGTGTATTACATGCGATGCATGCTACATGTCTAAAATGGACAACACATTTTGTGATGCAAGCATGCATCATGGCAGCCAATACATCTCGAGGCGTAGCAATACGCTGTGCGAATCTCTGTCTGTACGTCCATTCGTGTGAATGCTGTAAAGGACCCCTATTAACAACATAATGTGTTCTTGTGATCTACTTGCAATCTACTTGCGACCACCTCAGGGACATGGGGTTCTGGAGTGGCCTCCTGATCCACAAACATTGTGAATTGTTCTTAGGTTGTTTCTAAAGCATTTGTTTGGGCACCCTACAAAAGGGGATTTTGTAGCGTGTTCGTGGAAAATCTTGCTCAAAATCATCCACCTGGCTATGAACTTAGGAGCGGTCTATGAACTCTCCATTCTTATAATGCCACCTTGAGAAGGTCGTACAAAATGGTCCATAAATCAGACGGTGTTTGTAGCCATCCGTAATGGCATTTGTGACTGAGCCTTAGGTTCAGTTCTTTTACATAATGTAATCAAACAAATACTCAAAATTGCATCAATTTCTTATGACCACAGGACTATGTACAAAACAATCAATTATTTAAGAATTACTCAGGGTTTAATTTGAACCAGATCCTGCCGGATCAAGATCTGGCACCTCCAATGTCAGATCCGGAACCTATTTCATTGGCTCCAGCACCTCTGTGAAAAAATAAATAGCCTAAATGAAAAACAAAAGTTTATTGTTATCTTTATTCCCCATCGAGGTTGCACAAAAATCTCAAGTTCAGATGCATTTTAAGGTCAATTTTAAGGGAAACACAGACATAACAGGGACAGTCTAAACACCTAATGGAAAAAAGCTTAATGTAGCTTAATGTCCAAAAAGGGCCATCAATTATCACCAAATTTTGTGTGGACATCTCTAGTCATGTTCACTCTGCAAAAATCAAAATGAAAACCCCAATATTATGGATGCTGTCTGTGTTAAGCCTTATTTTTCTTTTAATTTTAAACACATTCCCTTCAGCACCGCATGTTTGAGTCCACTCAAACCAGTCAGTCCACCCTTCCTGGGCCAAAGCCTCCAGCTGGGTCCAGTTGGATGGTCTCCTACTCATCACTCCTCTTTAGCTCCCTCCACAGATCCTCTATATGATTTAGGTTAGGACTTCAACTGGGTCATGTCCTTGAACCACTGCTGCACTTCCTTGGTGGTATGCTTGGGGTCAGTGTCCTGCTGGGATGTCCAGTCAGGACCAATCTGGAGTTTCTAAGGAGACGCTTTTACATTGTCATCCAGGTTGATATAATCCTCCTTTTTCATGATGCTCTGTATCTTGATGAGGTTCATGGTGTCACTAGCAGAATAACAACCCCATAGCATTATGTTTCCACCACCATGCTTGATTGGGACTGTGTTCTTCAACTTGTGCACTTCTTCTTGCTTTCTCCAGACATAGGCAACATCCATGTGGCCAAACAACTCCATCTTTGTTTCATCAAATCACAGGACTGATAACCAAAAACTTGGATCTTGGTTAAGAAGAGCTCTAGTCCAGACAAGCCTCCAGATGTTTCATCCCGAGTCATGGCCTCTTCCTGGGTCTGCATCCATGGAGACCTCCTTTGTGCAATACTCAGTGGATGGTTGCCTGTGATACCCTCAAACTTTTGTTGTGGTGGTGGCAACATAATGTGATGGTTATAACCTATAATGCTAGGATGCTTCTTTGCTAGTGGCACCAGAAATATATATTTGGAATAAAAAGTGAATAAATGGTGCATAAATAAGTAATTAATTGTTATTCATAAATCAATCACTGCACTATCTCTAAACTAGTTTACAATGTTAAAAGCATTAAAACTAGTGATATTTGATACCATGGATTTCCTTGTCGGTCTGATACTGAGTAAAATTCAGGCTGGTATTGGCGATATCGAACTGAAACTAATACTTTTTACATACACCTAATATCTGCCCACCACCACCACCACACACACACACACACACACACACACACACACACACAAATGTATATTTCAAATCATAACTTCATAAAGAATTTAAGACATGAGAGTAATTATTGTTTAATTATACTGAATAAAAACTATAAATGCAACACTTGTTTTTGCTCCCATTTTTCATGAGCCGAACTCAAGGATCTAAAACTTTTTCTTTGTACACAAAAGACCTGTTTCTCTCAAGTATTGTTCACAAATCTCTCTAAATCTGTTAGTGAACACTTCTCCTTTGCTGAGATAATCCATCCACTTCACAGGTGTGGCATATCAAGATGCTGATTAGACAGCATGATCATGGTACAGGTGTGCCTTAGGCTGGGGCATTTGCCTGCCTGCCTAACCGCCCGCCCAATTATTAAGTAGTAAAAATACAATCTTAGCTGTACCCATCCCTATTTTCTGGTGTATTATTGTACAAGCGCCCACTGTCATTCTATTCAGATGATTCCTGAAAAGTTTGGTGCTATTACAGTGCTGCCATTTACAGTTCCTCTTCCTCAATGACTGGCATCATATATTTCATTCTGAGAGCCTCCTAAATGTGCCTCCTTTAAATCTGTTGTCCTGTGTGAAAAACTGGATGCTAGACTTGGCAGGAGGGATGAGTTTTGTTTGGTTCATTTTAGTGCACACAGTCTAATAGTGTGTTAAAGCTGTGTCTGGCAACATCAGAAATGCTTACACATGTGAGAGAGGTAAACACTAGTACCACCTAATAGAGGACAGGAGAACTCAGTGTAATTTTTGTCTGGCTTCAATGGCTTCCTTTTAATCACTGTCTTTATCCTTTTTATAAACTATTCTGGCCTGCAGAGTAAAGAACACGGGCCAGATGGTTAATTAGAAATAAAAAGCTCCGAGTGCATACTTAAGAAAATGTGCTTTTTCCTCATTTTGCTTTTCTCCAGAACCATCATGGTTAATTTCTCTGGCGAATTTTCTAAGCAGTGGGCAATTCAGCCCCCTCAATTCTCTGTGAAATGAATAGAAGCATCTGACATGGGCTGACATGGGCTTCAAATGTACAATCTGCCTGTCTTATGATGGGAACAAATTAATAAGTGAATGTTATCTGTGGGTAGCAGAGCAGGGTGTCTTGCCAGGCCTTTTTGTTCCTGTACCACTTCTTTTCATGTAAATGACAGAAGACACAAAAACAGACAGAGCACTTGGTTTGAATTGGATTTTGACATGGATACTGGCACACTTTAAGCATGTATCACTGTGTATAGTGTGCCTTTCAGTGCGCTTATACATGATGTGGATATGCATGTGTGTGGCTTTATTTGCACCACTTGATGTTAATGTGTATACAGTGTGATAAACAAGAAACTAGATTTAGGTTGGGGAAAATGAAAATGCAGCTTCTCAGAGGAGACTGAATCTCGAAATCATAAGCAGTTTTGGGGATTAGGCAGTCACAACAGAAAAGAAAAATAAGGTACATGTAATATAGGTGGCCAGTGGTGCCTCGCTCTACTTTTTGCCTCAATATTGGTATTGTGAGAGTCACTGAGAGAAGGCAATCAGCAGGAGATGTGTCCTGAAGATGAAAGCGGGGAAAGAGAAACAGAAGGAGAGCGAGAGGAAGAAGAGCCTCTTAAGGCACCTCTATCAGCCTGTCGTTAGGAGGGTAATGAACCTAGCACCGCTGCTGCCAAGCAACCAATGACTCACTCAGACGCACACAAACCCTGCAATACACAAGACAAGATAGAAACAAAATAGAAATCTCTCAAGCACCTACACCCAGCCACAGTGTCTCATACATTATCAGACATCAGACAAGGTTTAGACGCAAATAGACACAAAATTCAAAATTCATAGATCATTAGCATATGCATTATGTGGCTATTAAATTTTTCCTGAGGCTCCCTTGATTTCGCTATTTGCTCCAAGTGCAAATGTGACAGCACTCCACTGTTGCTGGTGGGATAAAGAATCTCAAATTAATATGATTGTTACAGCTAACCTGACAACAGTTACTGAAATTTGAATGGGCTTGTTATTGGTTGCTTTTGTGTTGAGTTAAAATATTAAGCTAAACTAATGATGAATGTGGACAAAATCTATTTACTTCATTTCCTATTAATGCTGTAACATCACTCTTTTTAACTCCACTCCACCAGGTCACCAGCGATCAATTTTTGGATTAGGACTAAGGTTAGATTTGAGATGTGTAAACTAATGCAGTGTAGGTTGTCTTTCAACCACATGGTAATCACAGAAACTAGATGTTCCCTTTCAAGTGCAGTTTAATAAATGTATATTGACCTCATATTTCTTTTAATAGCCCAACCTTAAGGGTTAGGGGTTTGTGAAAACACTCATGTTAAAATCCTCATTTGTAAATGAGAATTAGTCTGAGTCCTCTCAGCTCTTTTTTTTTTTTTTTTTTTTTTCATTTCCAGGTAGTGTTACCAACGGGCTCAGTCTAAAATGTCAGTGCTGGACAAACAGCAGTCACAGGTGGCACCTGATGTCTGACTAGCCTCATATCACATAAGTGGTTGAGATTGGTTCTGCTCTATCGAAGCTCAGTGGAAATCAGTCTGAATGGGGGCAGCGCCAGACAAATCTTCCAGATGGGTCTGGTTCCCAGGCTAACTTTTCCTGGTAATGAGTGGTGGAAATTTCTCCAAAGCATTAATAAATCTGACTTGAATCTGAATCTGGATTACAACTTTCAAATATTGACATATTTGTTAAATTCTAAGAAACTGATTAGTTTATGTATCTGTTGTATGGTCTTAAATAATATATTTATCCATATTTTACGAGTGTATGTTGGTCCATCAGTGATAAAAGGAAAAATCTCAGTGGCTCTATGTCATCTGTGGTAGACATGAGAATGTCTGGCATACAACCAGTTTGGTTAATAGTTTTTAACATTTAGATTAATCCACTTTATGCAAAAAACAAACAAAACAAACAAATAAAAAAGATTTAGCATGCAGGACCTTTTGAATTAAATGTAGTGTAGGAATGGTAATGGTAGTAGTGGTTGATCCAAAGCCTAGATGACAGTATTAGAAGTGAAAAGTGAGATTGGCACATTCCCAGTTATGTATACATATTTTTATTGATTTAGAAGAGATACTTGTAGTAACATACAAATGTATACATGGCATAAACATAATTTTAACAGCCTGAAGTTCAGCCCAGTGTAAAACAGACTTCATGTTCATGACAGCTATTTGATTCATCACCTCAATGTAGAATCAATGTGCAACCTTCTCTTTTTTTTTTAATAAATTTTTAATTTCTTATGGGTTTTCACCATAAAAAAACAGCAATTTCTTTACTTAACTGGATATTGGATGTGATGTGCAGCTTCCCAACTTCCCAGCCAGCACTCTTTCTGATGTAATTTCATGTATTTCTTGTTCCTCCAACTACTTTTTCTGGTTTGGGTGGTAGCAGGATTGCATTAAGCCTCAAGTCATGAAAATTAAATAAATAAATAAATAAATAAATAGTTCAGTGACACCCACGCGCATTTGCAACCAAAGATTATGCTTATGATTCTGCCTACAGTAGTGTCAGCAACATGCACTTTATTCTCACAAAACTGAAATCCTCCTGCAACACATGACTACAACTTTTCTTGAAACCAAGTGAGACTAAAAGTAATAAGATCTGATCAAGTAGAACCTGAAGTTTTTCTCCTGAACTCAGAGGAAAGAGCTTACATGCAGCTGGGAGATATGCTGTACTTAGAACTAGAATAATGTAATGTAATGTAATAATCAAATGCTCTTGCTGAGAAAATGCTTTTTCCATTGGCATAGTCCTTCATCCATTCCCCTGCAGTTTCTCTCCTTTGGTGGTGTCTCATACTCACCTATTCTCCAGTCTGTGAACACACAGTGTATATATACCAGTCACCCAAGGGTGCGCATGGTGCTGCAGCAGCACCCCACCCACCCCCAGATCACAGGACAAAACAGTCCAAATGTATAAATTAAATAATTAAATAAAGTCATTGATAAATCAGTAAATAGCTATGATCTAATTATTGTTTGTTGGTTAGTATTCTAATGTCAATTTAATTCAGGCTGAGGTTTCTCATTCCACTATTGTTCACCATATTTATTATCATCCCCCATGTGCTTGCATGTAATGCAAGGCACAGGGGACTATTGTTCATCATATTTATTATTATTATGACTTACAGTATTATTATACAAAAAACCGAGGAAAAAAAATGCAGCCCAGACTGTTGGAAATAGACCAAAACACATCATTGCAAAAATATGGAGCCTTATCTTGAAAGATGTGCTATCTACTTGGATTGACATTCCAATGCACAGATTTCATTAAAATTGCGAAAAACCAGTCAAAAATGTCCATCCAAAATGAATTGGACCATTTTCAAGTGGCTACCATTCCCAAACGATTCATGCAAAAATTAAACAGTCAACATGAAAAATGTTCGGCTTGGCCCAAAGATTATCTGTGTCATCACGTCATAACAATATCACTTATGGTTTTTGCACAAAAATGTGAAAAATAAACCTATTCATTTTCAATGGGAGTAACTAAAAAGTTGAATAAGTTGTCTTTGGTATGAGGATGGGGTTTATGGTTTTCGATAGGCAAGTCTTAAAAACCCCCTTGGTTGACTCAAAATCTCAGTTTTTAGAGTGCGTGATGTCATCAGCCAGAGTGGAAGAGCACCGAAAAGTTACCTGAAAATTTTCTGAACAACTCACCCTCCCGGCCAAATGATACATAGGAGGTGAATGATCTTTTCAAAAATGTAGTCACGGTTCCTAGGATTCAAATAAACCCATGTTTGAAAACCTAGCTCTTTTTAAAGTGAAATGGCAGGCAGTAGTTTAGGGCCAACTCCCTCCTCAGCTCCCATTCAAATCAATTCAAATTTGGACCAAACGGATCTTCTTACTTGCCCTTGAACTGTCACCTTATCGTGGTGGGGGAGTTTGCGTGCCCGAATGATCCCAGGAGCTATGTTTTCTGGGGCTTTGTGCCCCTGGCAGGGTCTCCCATGGCAAACAGGTCCTGGGTGACGGGCCAGACTAAGAGCAGTTCA
>JAPQRP010000019.1:14843448-14857840 GCA_037367295.1 Apogon hyalosoma | reverse complement strand
GAAACGTATTTTGTATTCTTTTCATCATGTTGAGCTCTTTATGTCATTTTTCATCTTGTTGCATCATTTAAAACTGTAGCCTCTCTCATCAGCATTTGGCATGGATTTGGTGAGATTAGCTTTGACAAAATGAATGGATATTTCATATTATTGTTAAGTATTTTATTCTGCCAGTTTGTGACCCAATAAAGACAGCTCTTTTATGGGTTAATATATGATCATCTCTTATTGTACCTTGTATGTTATTAGTCCAATGTTAACTGAATTTAACAACATTTATCATTTACTTTAATTTATTGTAGGCTGGTATTACATTACCTGTTTGATTACACATGAATATTTTGTATGTTTTTTGTATCCAATCTCCTTTAACTGATGTTAATCCAGTGACCACAGGAGGATTTAGTCTTCTCTCTCATACTCACAGACAAGCAGTGCGAGTATAGCTTTGTCTTTGTGTCTTAACTGGTCATACTCAGCAAGCAGCTTAGTGGCCAGACTGTGGTGCTGATTATAGGTGACAGGAACACTGTTGGCCAGGGGGACATGGGAATGTTGGCATGGCAATGGGGAAAGGTCATCACCACAGCACTGTCAGCATCATCACTGTAACGCAGTGACCACAGAGAGCAGCAAGGAGACAGGAACACATTCACACATTGCATTTCTGGATAACTGCTTGAGTAAAACACAAGGGGATGTAACATTCTTATTATAACCACTGGCTAGGTTTACCATCATAGCCAACGTCCACTAAGATGTTAATCAGTTTAAACAGATTTACAGTAATCAAATTAAGCTACAGTAATGTTCAAGTGAAATGACGAGTATGAATTATGATTAAACTGATCTTTAAGCCGGATATAAATCTGGGTCCAGTTTTAATTTAATCTTGTGTGTGCATTAAGCACTAGTGCGTCATGGAACAGGAGTTTTCATTCAACATATGTGATATATGGTGATACCAGATTCTAATATTTCACCTAAATTTGTTAAAGCTGTGGTTTAAGGGTCTTCCCAGAACATCGTGTTAATTTTTTAATAAAAAAAGATGCAATGTCTCCTAAATGAAGACGATTGGTAACATTTATGTGAGATACAATGGAAAACTTCAAATTCATCAATATGGAGAGAGTTTTGCTGGAAAAACCTTGTTAGATTTTTCATCACTCCAGCTCAAAAAATGCACTATACCAGTTCGGCTACATACTGGGGATGCCTAGAGGCAAATCATTTTCACATATTCTGGTCTTGTTCAAAATTGTGCCCCTTCTGGCAGGAAGGGCTATATAATTTTGCAGAAAGTATTCCAAACAAACATTCCTTTAAAGTTTGTAACGCTATACTTAGGAGTTCTACCAGCAGAAGCTGTCTCCTCTAATGACAAATATTTGTTTCAGATTTTAAGTGCAGCTTGTAGGAAAGCATAACAAGGAAGTGGCTAAAACTAGAAAAACCTACAGTGGAGGAGTGGATTGACATAATTTATGACAATTTTTAAGATGGAAAGAATTACTTTTGCAATAAGACTACAACAAGGTTTGTTCTTGAAAAGATGGGGAAGATGGATTAGGTTTGTTACACCAGTTCAACCATCGTTTATCTAAGACCATGTGTTATGTGTTTCACCCAATATTTTTTTATTTTTTTCCTTTTAAACCCTTTTGTATCAGTGTTTTCTATTTTGTGTTATTGTTATTTTTTGAATATCACAAATGTGCACCCCAGCATTCCTGTTCTAGGGTATTTAGTTCTTAATTTTGTATTGGAAAATTGTAATTTGGGTATTGTTGAGAGAGGACCAATCATCCTGATTTATGTTGTCGGAGTCTTGGAAGTATCGCTGTGAGATTCAGTTGTAGTTTTTTGATGAATGGATGACAATGGTGAATTCCTGTGTGAATAAATATGTGAACCATGAAAATACCAATAAAAAGAGAATTGGAAAAAAAAAAAAAAAGATGCAATGTTATATCATTTTGGACCATTATTATTATCATCACATATGTGTAAAACACAAGAGCAAGAGCTACAGCAGATGATAAACAAAGTCCCAAGAAAAATAATCTCCACTGGGAACAACTGTAAAAATCATGTCTTAGAAAAACCATTTTTACAGACGCACAGCACTTTGATTTTGAATGAATCAGGCTTACATGGTGCCAACAATTCTTTGGATGCAGTGGACAATATCAATGTTTAACAATCTAATTGTAGGAAAACTAAAGACCATGCCTCCATATGTATAAAAATATTGACAAATGTCTGAAGATAAAATAAATGTCAATTAAATAAATGACACAGAATGTACTATTTTCTAGGATTCTCTGCATACAAATTATTCAACTAATGGTGTTTTTGGAAAATCATTACAGTACCATTATACATAATATTGCGATACTGTACCAATACATTCTTAAACATCTGCTGTGTAGGAGATGTGATATTTCTATTACATGGCTACGTTAGCTCCTTCGAGTAATGAATTCATTCACATTGGCATTTAAGTGTTAGAAATAGTTTATGAGTGATAAGTCAATGAATTGTTCAGCATTAGCAGGAGGTTATGGCCTTAATACCTGTATGAAAAAGAAATCTCATACAATATCTCCTCTTGAGATGCATGTTCCTTTCTTTCCCAGCCTCCTTTACATTTTGCTTATTACATGTTTTATCTCCATACATTTACATTTTTTTATTCCTCCATCTACATTCAGAGCCAGTCTTTTTTCAGTCTGAATTCTGTGTGTATGACTTTCTCCCTGAACACTTGTCTCTCTTCTGGCTGCCTCATGCTCTTTTGTCTCTCCATTCTGCTCTCTCCTCCTTATAACTTCTTGAATTCAAGTGGGAGCAGAGGGTAGGAGGAGGGAGTGATTGGAATTCATTATGGTCAAATGATTGCAAACTCTGGAAGCCGAGAGGCTTTTCTAATCACAGCTGAATGGGCTGGAGAGTTAATGTGGGGAGGCTGAGGAGTGGAGGAGAAAGGAGGAGTGAGAACTCCATCGTCAATGAAGCACTCTCAAGGGCTCTTCACACAGCTCTAATGGTGGAATTGTTCTGACACTGAATGGATGCATTCAGATGCTGGGTTTCACGGGCATGACTCACTCTGAAAATGCTGCTAGGTCCATTGCAGTGCTGAGAGATTTTTTTAATTATTATTATGGATCGGTCAGAAAAAGAAAAATGCATTTTCTTTTTTGAACACTAAGGACACTGAAGAAGCACTAATTTATGAATATAATATTTAATCAGCAGTAGTTGAGCACACACACAGTAATCGTGCATGTTGTTGAAGTGGATGTTAATTACATGACAATTACATTTTAAGTACTAAACTAATTGGAAAACTATCCTTAAATTTTAACAAATTGCACAACAAGCAACTCTTTGTACAGCGATTTTAGAACAGCTAAGGCATACATTTTAAGTGCCTTAAACCCACATATTCAAAATTTGCTGTAATCTACAGCCTAGGATTAACCCCTTAATAAAACAGTAGATTTAAACCCAGGTGAGCATTTCTTTTCTGTTGTTGGGCCTCGACTGCCTCAGCTGTTCTAAAATCATAGTATTCCTCAGCCTCTTGGGGCTTACTGCTTTTACAAAACGATTACTACAGATACCAGGCAAGATTTAATAAAATTAACTCAAAAAAAAAAAAAAGCAATAATGTATTTATAACAAATAATCTTTCTTCCCCTGAAGAAATGCAATTCTTTGGCGATATTCAGCAGAGTGACTGCCATGCAAGAAATTGTTCCAGTAACATAGATGCAGTGGAAGACATACTTAAAGATTATGAAGCACTGTTCAATTATGTCAGCACTCCTGTTTCATGATACAGTGTTGTTTGGCTCTGGAAAGGTGCCAGAAGCAAGGATATAGCTCCAGCATCCTCATTTGTCATAGCTTGGATGACAGTAAGTATGTTTGGATTTCTATTTCTTATTCATCACTGATATGGTGTATGAGTGTGTGTGTGTGTGAATGGGTGAATGCGAGGACATTGTAAAGCGCTTTGGGCATCATGAAGGTGCATGAAAATGCGCTTTATAAGTTCGGTCCATTTACCTTTTACCATATAATTTCTGTGGCTCCATAAGATCAAAGTTCAGTTCTCTCACAGCACATACAAAAACAAGAGTCAGAGCTTCATACATTGACTTGTCCATTTCTTGAGTTTCTGTCTCATGAATTTGAGCATGTTTTCATCCTCTTCTATTCTGTCAGTCTCTTTTCACCCTTTTTTCCACACTTTGCTCAGCCAGTAAACCAAAATTCACATCAAGGCTTTTAAAAGCATTCTGTTTAGCACAGTATTACTCATGCAATGCAGTCTCGGATATATTTCCACAGCTCATCCAATCAGAATTAAGAGCTATGACTAATCATTTTAAGAGTTTGATGCTATTAAAAATGCCAAAATAAGGTATTAAGTTATTTGCTTCATTCAAAAATGTATTAATCAATTATTTATTTATTTTATTTTTTTCTTACCCTAAGATCAATATGGCTGCAGTCCCAGTAACAATTTGCTAGTGTTTGAATGGCTGTGCCCACTTCCTAATGTCTAGCAGTGGAGGACTATTGCTTCTCATATTCTGTTTGGGTCTCTTTGCTCCTCCTCTATCCGTCTGGGCATGTTGGCACCTACTACAAAGGAGATGAATATTTGGCTTGCAGTGGGCATCCGGGGGCTGGGGATCAGAGAAGAGGAGATCACTCATCCTGCCATCAACTTGGCATAGGCTTTTGGGACAGACTCACTACAGATTAGCCTGCAGCGCTAACCTGTACGACTGCAGACCGGTGGAGAAGCACATCAATGGCTAAGAGACTCCCTGTAGACTTTAAAGACATATGTGCACATGGCAGATCAAATTAAAATGCTGACACTGAGGTGGTTTCATCTTTTGGCACTATATTCCAAAGAGCCACCTGGCCAGTGCTGCGTGCCTGTGCTCGTCAGTGTTCTCATTGGAGATAACTGCTGGGGTTAGCCTGGAAATTTCTATCTCTTCAATCCAAAGCCATATGTCTCTGTAGGCTGCGCATAATGTGTAAACATTGATCATTTACTCTCTGTTGGACTATTATGTTTTAAATGACTTTAGATTCAATACTGTTTGGAAACATACTAGTATTTAAGAACATTTTAGATCATCAAATGAATATGTACAGGAGAGAGTTGGACACAGAGATCCAAAGCCCAGCCCCTTCTGCCCCATGGGACCTTACTTTAAGAAAAAAAAAAAAGTTATTGCAGTGGATAGTTATTTGAATTGTGCCACCATGTAGACATATGAAGTTTTTCAGTTTAAAAGATAATTTTACAGATCAAGAAAGTCACAGTTTGTTGTAAAACTGCTTAATTATTAGACTGTGAAGATATGTAAATTGAAAAACTACATCTGAATGTCACAGAGTTTGCGTTATCATAATTTTCTCTGTCCACAATCTGTTCAGAGTCAACACTACCAGACTGGTAGTGATTTTCACCAGTTTTAATACTTTTTCACCTTCCTCTCCAAGAATGAGGTGAAATATGCTGAGGTAACAACTCGGTGTTGGTGTTTGTGTTGATGACGTGTACCACATACAACACCATATGCAGTCCAATGTGCCATTTCACACAAAACAAGGCGTTTCATTCTTTAATATCTTTATTACAAACTGAGAATTTCTCAAACAAATCATTTGTCTATAACCACAGTTCATATTTTTTTGTTATGGACTGTGTTGATGGACTACAATACTGGTAAGCTCCCTGCTCATCCATATTCAGCTTGAATGAATTAAAGTAAAAAAAAAAAAAAAAAATCTAAAAATTGGAAATGGTTAGTCTGTGGTTATGTTGAAACTTACCTTCTTGTCATATAATTGTGCAATGCTGTCACAGGTTCATCTATTTACCCAGCTTACTCGTATCCATTAACTGACTACCAAGATATTACCTTAACTGCACACACAAATGATTGTAATGTAAAATACACACACAGTAGTGTCAATGTGTTCAGAAACAAAGTCTTTTTAGACTACACCTCCTGCACTTCAAATACCCACCCTATCATTTTCACCATCACAATGACCATAAGGAGACACCATACTTTTGATGACACTGTTGTGACCATACTTCAAGTAGTAAAAATTTGACATAAAATTAACATTTGATGGCTTCTTGGTACATTTTGGAATTGGTTTTATTATGAGAACAAGTTTTAGTGCCATAATTCCAACAGTTAGTATCCAAAAAACATTCATCCCAGTCAGCACAAATAAAAACCTACAATAGACAAATGAAATGTCCATGGTATGACAGTCTTCAATTAGGGCTGAGTGATGCAGGCAATGTTATCATGATAAATAATGCTCACATTAATATATTAATACAGGAGACGTCATAACTGTCAACTTTCTGTTTCCAACTTAACTGCTGACTTTGAGTCATAAGTAAAAGTTGAAGGAATCAGATAGGCTACTTCTTTGTGGTTGTATAGCCTTCTTTCTGATCAAAACATAGACACTAGCCAGACAGCAGAACATTTCACATATGAAGAGTGATGAAAACGTAAGCAATTTATCTGACAACCTGTACAAAATAAACCCCAAAAAACAACCAGCTATAATTACCAGTTTTGTTGTATTGTCCATTATTACCTTATGGTGAATGTTTTAGTCCACAGGGACAGTTTTTGTCAAATTCCTAAAGAAAATAGTATGAAAAATCTGTAAGTTAGCATAGTAATAGTCTTTGGAGTTGCCATTAAAAGATCTACAGTATTTGATTGCTTTATCATTTCACATTGCTACTTGTCTGGCCTTCTCAGAGAATTACTTTCTTCTGTGCAGATCCAGTCCAACACAAGAAAGGCAGAAAAGATGGATTTATGATGTACCTCTGTAACTCTTAGAGATTCAGCACAAGGTCTTACTGTCCTGGAGGTTTTCCAAGATAGTCTCTTGAATAGACATGGAAACTCTAGGTTATGTGTTGCTTCAGACACACTGTATCTCTATTGTATCGTATTGTATCGTATCTCTATTGTGCTTCAAAGTAAAATGGCCCTGAGCTACCCTAAACAGTTAGTAGTTTATTAATGTTTAATACCATGAACATGACAGAACTTAAAAATAATAACTAATATGTGACCCCAGGCCCTGATCTGGTCAGGCAGGCAGCCTACTAAGTATAAATCTAAATGGTGTTAAACTGCACTGCAAATATAAGGTCCCCTGTTGCTAATGAGACGGTTTAACCCGAGGAGGCCACACATAGCTGGAAAGCCTCTGACTGATCGCACTGCTAAGAGGCATTTATTGAAGCTGCCGGATCTTATTTTCACACTCTGAACAAACCTGACTCCTGGTGTGACTGTGCTGGGGATGTGATACGTGTGTGCCAGCTGCATTTCACTCCTGATGGACGCAGATTTATGGGTGACCAGATGGGTCTTAGGGTGGGTGGATGGAAAGTTTAACTGGCTTTAGGCTTTGTTATTCACCTGTTTAGTGTGCATAATGTTTCTTTGAGGGCAACAGAAGTCATATGGATTCTTCACAGAAAAAGTCCACAGTTACATTGTTGGACAAAATAGCACTGCAGCTATCCAAAGCTACCCTAACTGCCAACTTAACCAGAATGGGAAAAACAATATTAAAAATCCTAAATACATCTAAGGAGACTTTACAGTGCTGAAATTCATCATTTATCGTTAAAGGTTCAATATGTAGATTTATTTTTAGCCAACAGCTACAGAACAGATACAGAGAACTCAAGAGTGGATGTGGACATTTGGATATGGATTTTCATTGAAAACCAACCTGAGTCTTCCACATATACTTCAGTTGCAGACTTTATCATGGATGGAGCCACCTTTATTCTTTCTTTATACTATCAAAGTCTCAGCCCATTTATGCCAGTAACACAAACAACAAAATCCCCCATTACCATGGTAATTTAATATTATTTCCACCTGTATACACTGGTTTAAAGTTCTGCTTCATCCCATGGATGTATTATGTTCTGTCAGTATCTACTTTTTGCTCCATCGAGTTGTCAATTCTTAGTGTTATGGTATTATACTGTTAATACTGATTCACTGCGTTGGATCTTACTGGAATCAAGTTAAGCACAGACCAGTTTCTGTAATTGAAACTGCTACTCAAACAGATCCCCTGTTAGCTGGTCAGCAAAAATGGTCAGTAAATTGGTTGACAGACTCTACTCATTGTAAGACCACAGTGGAGCATGACAAACTATGGTGGTGTGCCACAGTCTATATCATTAATGGAAAAACGCTTAAGTAGATGACATCAGATGTGATTGAAGTTATGGTGAAGTTATGTTTACAAATGTGGTACTGTACTTCTTTGAGAGTACATTTACATAGATTCAGTGTCTTTTCATCTTAATGAAATAACCACTAGTAACATCCAATGTTAACGTTAGTCCTGTATAAGGCAATAATAATAATAATAATAATAACAATAATAATACATTTTATTTATAACACACTTTTCATTCAGTGAATCTCAGAGTGCTACAATTGAAAAAGGACAAATCCCCCCAGAAAAAACATAAACATCAACAGTTAAAAGCCTTTTTAAATTGGTACGTTTTCAGTCTAGTTTTAAAAGAGTCCAGGCTCTGCATTGGTGCAGCAGAGCAAAAGGCTCTGTCCCCCATGGTGTGGAGCTTGGTGGTGGGTGCACCAAGGAAAAGGCTGCTGGATGACCTGAGGGTATGGGTGGAGGACTGTTGTGAGATCAGTTCCTGAAGGTATGATGGGGCGTGTCCAGTGATGCATTTGTGTGTGAGAAGCAGGATTTTATAATGAATCCGGGCAGAAACAGGAAGCCAGTGCAGTGAGTACAAAATGGGTGTTATATGGTCGTACTTTCTGGCTCAGACTAAGATTCTAGCTGCACAGTTTTGGATAAATTGCAACCTTTGTACTTCTTTGGCAGGACTTCTATAGAAGAGTCCATTGCAGTAGTCCAGCCTCGAGGAGATAAAGGCATGGACAAGTTTTTCTGCATCAGGAACGGTTAGGAGAGGACAGAGCTTGACAATATTTCAGAGGGGGTGGAAGGAGGTTTTACACAGGTGCTTGGTGTGTTCTGAGAAGGTTAGATGAGGGTCGAATCAGATTCCAAGGTTTGTAACTGAGGCAGAGGAGAGGTTTACGACTTGACTGTCAAAGGTACTGTATATGACTCCTCAGACAGAAGAGCCAATGTCATTACATTGAATAAAATTATATTTCCTCTGAGTCTGAACAATATTGGAAGTATCTGATAGAGAAATACACAAGTAAAAATATAACACAGGCAGGGTAATATTTAGAACATATATTGCATGTTATATATCATCATTTCATTGATGTTAATTGATGGCACTATTGGGTGAGTTTGCATCACAGTGTGGATATTTTCCTCAGATCTCTCAGGTCTTAATGGTAATAAAAGCAGAAATAATTGCATCTGTCTTTGACTTGTACTGGAGCCTGTAAGCTGCCTAAATATAAAGGTGTAAATTCCTGGCATCGGTCAACCTCCAAACATCTGACAATGCAAATCTAATCTAAGCAAACATACCACAGTAATGTCGTGACTCATTTTAGGTTTGTACTAGTGGCCTTTAACTGAAGCGGCTGCACTCAACATCCACTGTCCTCCTTCTGATGCTCCCTGAAGTACAAGAGTGGGTTTACGGGGGTTTAAGAGGAAACGACAGGTGGACACTCGGGTGCTGAAACTTGGATTGCTGATGGCAGCCTGCTGGTTGCTTTCAGCATGGCCATGTTGTCACCTCCCCTAACCACTGATCTGCCAGCCACCCGGGTGCAGACTTCCTCCAGGAGCACTCGCCCTCCGATCTGCCCCCTCTCACCCACATGACAGCAAAGACCCCCAAGCAGCTGGAGCTGATGACACTTGTCAGCAGAGAGATAGAGTGTCTGACTGCGCACCAGTATCTTTCTGTGAGTGATGCATGTACATTTACAAGCTTATGTGTGTTCACACTCACGCGCGCTCTTACACACATTTCCTGACACTTCCTGAAAGTATATGTCCGCATCTTATTTCAGGAAGGCCTCTCTGGTACAGAAGACTGTGACACACCACTAGACACAGATATATGAATTATTAGGTAGTCAAAGACATATAATATGACATAGTACAAATGTTCTGAGTTATTCAGAGACAAACTTGTCCTGGACATACAGTAACAAGACTGTGACGATTCCACTGTGGTGCTATGAACTCTACCACAATGCATTAAAATAATGTGTATAATCCCTTGACCCCTTGGAGTTACCAAGACTTAGCAAAGCTCAATTAGGCCACTGTGTGACCCATTTTTTCAGGAATATTTTGTAATTCTTGAACTGCAGCATACCATACATTGCACAAAATCATCTTAGGGCTGCAGTGCTTGATAGCTGCTAGCATTAAAGTCTAACTGCCTCTCAGCATATTGCAATACATGGGGTCAAAGTGAGACATCTGCATCTATTACTTTGTAGTGTTTTCAAGCCACAGAAAATCTACCCCGTGATGCCATGATTTTTGTAATAAATTTGTATTTGGTATATTTTCCCAGTTATGATCCGCTTATATTCTTAAGTCTTACAATTTGTTCCACACAAAGACACATAGTATTAAATGGATTCCATTGTCAAACGGCTCAAGACATGGTCAAAATGGAGAGTTTTAGGGTCAGATAAGATGGTACTGGTTATGGTCCCATCCAGGAGACATAGGGCATTGGTTATAATAGGAGGCACAATCCAGTGTTTTATTTAGCATACTGCACCATTGCAGACAACAACCAAGGCTGCTCCTGAGAACTATCACAACAACTAACAAAGACTGGCACAACAAGTTTCATAACCATAAGCACATCAAACACATCAACCTTATGTTCTCCCTGACAAGTAATACTATCCTCTTAATACAAGAACTGGTTCACAGTCTATATTCTTCCTTTTTTTTTTTCCCTGATTTTTTTTTTTCCCTGAACACAATAAAGTATCAAACAGTAGTGAAGGAAGCGGTGAGATGAATCAGCATTGATTTCTGGTACCATATAACAACTTCTGGCACTACTGTGTGTTTACATTAATTTTTAGTGGGTGGTCTCTGTCATTTTAAGACTATAAATCAGTTAATCTGACACAGTGATCACTTCAACTGATTATTTCCATAATTGGGTTCAGAAAATGGTGAAAAAGTATTTCCCAAAGCTCACAAAGACATCTTGAAAAGTATTGTTTGAGCCACAACCCAAGGATGTTTAATTTACTGTCACCGAGGGAAAAAACTGAGACAATGTTCACATTTTAAAAGCTGAAATAACAAAATTTAGACTTTTTTTCTTGAAAAATGGCTGAAATGTATTACTATTTGGACTGGATTAGTTTTACATAGGTATGTGGGTTAAAGTAATAATTGCCAGAGATGTTTGTTCCGTCAGTAATCATTACCACACAATGTCAGCAAAGATTACCGTGCCTTTTACCTTCTGTAAAAGGGTCTGGGAAAATGACCCCAGGTAATACTAATCCTGTGCGAATAGACCAGTAGTTAATATGTGTGTAAATATTCCATCATATCCTGTTTATAAGTGTTTTTTGTGGAGTTTCAAGCATGGAGGCTCTTGAGAAAACATTCAGTTTTCTAGCAGGGTTGGGTAAGACAAGTCAGACAAGTGTGTGTGAACCCTTGTGTACTGTCGGAAATGGCGTACAACAAATACAATTCAGAAGCAAAAGAAGGCCGAAAGCACAGGACTTATGATTGCTTTAGATAAGCTAATCAACTTAGCAGGGCTATGTGGCTATTTAAAAAAATTTAGTTGCTTAATCATCCGGTTGATGGAACAGGAAGCAACATCATACGCACATGATGACAGGAGTGGACGAATGGACCATTAATATTACCGATGTACTGTGGTAAAGTGGCATTACCCCATGTGCCCATGTAAAACTAACTCAGTCCGAATAATGCTATAGACACTAATTAGAGTAAATTTGCATTTCAACCATTTAAACAACTATTAACAAGAAGTTTGTTCATGATCTTTAGTACTGACTGTTTATGCTGTTCTTATAACTGTCATAACATTCAATGTAATATCAAAGGTTAGCACACATTGTGTTTGTTTTACAAATGAGAGGGATACAAAAATTGCCTGTTAACTGTGTCTTAATATGTTTGTCTCATTTAAGTAATTACATGTATAAAATGCACCTGTTTTAAATAACACATACAAAAACAAATCTATCAAATCAACTCTTGAAAATGACTGTTTATATTATAGTATGAGGAGCACATGGTAAAAATAGTCATTTATGCATTAATAACAAGATGGTCTTCAGAGAAATGTTTGGGAAATGCTGCTTGAAAGTTAGCTCATAGTGTAGTTTTTTGTTGGATAGTATGTAGTTGTTCTCCACTACGACATGTGAAGTGCAGAGCTTTTTCAGCTCTCACCTTCCTTTCACTTGGTATGTATACAGTATTTCATAAGGAGATACAGGTTTGACAGCCCATGTCCATGTCCAACCTGCTTTCTCAGAGTAGGAAACCAGGCAGTGTCATATGGCAAGCTGAATAAAAAGTGATGTCAACACATCCACCCTAGCAGGGATGAATTTCAGCAACTCGCCAACCACTTTGTCAATGTGACACAAGGGTGAGCACACGTGGGGCCCTGAACATCTTGCCATTCAGAGACACATAATTGAACTGCCTTAATAAAAGTGTTCTATATCCGACGTAGTCATGGAGTCATTGCACTCAGATTAATCTAAACCATTGCGTAATTCAGATTTTTCATGAAAAACTATGTGACTTTAATAATCACAATTGCATTCATCATGGTTTAAACAGTCATTATGTAATTTCTGCCACTTGAGTCCCTTCAACCAAAATATTAACAAACTGCTGCTGTGCTGCATGATAGGCCAGTCACAATCATGACAAATATTGTATTGACTTGTCCATTTAGGATAACTGTGGTAATGGTCTCCATTTGTGTATTTCTGTTGTCAATTTTATGTATTTAAGCTATTCTTCTCCAATCTCTCTTGTGCAATTTTTACTCAAAAAATGTAAAAGCAGACACAATTTTTTTATTTACATGTTCCAGTGTTTAGTACCAGTAAATGGCTCTTCAGTGTTTGCACTGTGCCTGTATAAATAATTTTTTGTTGGGTTTATACTACAGTAGTGGTATAAAATGAACAGAAAAATATATATATAAATTTCAGCTCAATTATTTCTGACATCAACTAAACGTTTACTATCATAAAGCTCCTACTACACAAAATGTCATGTAAATAAAGCAATTACAGTGCTGTGAAAAAGTATCCATCCTGATTTCTTACATTTTTGCGAATTTGTCACACTTAAATGTTTGTAATGGAAAAAAATAAAATAAGGCTATTTTTAAATTATTTATTTATTAAAGGAATAAAATAAAAATATATGTACGCCTACTTGGCCCTATATTATTATCAATTTGAGATGTATTTTTTTCTTATGTTCAATTTTACTACATAAAATCATAAAATTTTATTTCATTACATTCATGGAGTTTGTCTATATTAAATCAGTTGGAAATTTCTCTGGGTCCCATATCAGTTTCTTTTATTAAACCTCTCTATTTTTTGTTATAAAGAACCAGATTTGCATCATTTGCAAACAATATTGCTAAGAGGTCATTAAATGCTGTTGACAAATTGTTAATTGTTAAACAAAAACTAATAATGGTCTGAGAATAGAGCCCTGGGGAACCTAACATTGGGTGAGAGCTTTACGTGATCTACAGCCTTATGAAAATACACATTACTGTGCTGAGATACTTCTTTAACCAGTCCAAAAAAACCCAACATTTTAAAATGATATGTATTTAATTTTTACAGTAGGTTACTATTGTTTACAGTGTCAAATGCTAGGTACAGAAAAACACCCAGGGCATATGCCTTTTAATTTTGTGCTGGTATGATTTTATCTCAGACATAAAGTGTTCTTAAAGAGCCACAAAAAATAGTTGTACACTTTGTGACTTTTTTTGTTGTTAACTTATTGCCTTAAATTTTCTGGAGTGTTTCATTTAAATTTATAACTTCTCTTTGCCTTTTCACCTTTATATTTTATTTCTACTTAAGTTCAAAATAAAGTGTAGCATCATCATCATCTGCCAGCTATATAAGTGCCATAATATATTGTTTAACTCTGAATGCTGACAGGTTCTTTAGTAAGTTTTTCTAAGATTTTGTAGAAACAAGGTAATATTGATACACACGTGGACAAAATTGTTGGTACCCCTCTGTTAATGAAAGAAAAACCCACAATGGTCACAGAAATAACTTGA
>JAPQRP010000019.1:14815638-14838284 GCA_037367295.1 Apogon hyalosoma | reverse complement strand
CCATCAGCTCATCTTGTCTATGCTTTTAGCACATCTGACATCAGAGCACCAGATGGAAAGCCTTAACCCAAAGCATCTGGAAATCAGCCCCCATCATTCAACACACTGTCAAAGTGAAGTGTGAAGCCTGTATTTATGTTATGATGTTTTACTTGGATTAAGATGGATGGGTTCTTTAATGATCACCCTTGCAGAAGACATGCCCTATCTCTGTAATGTTTCAGTTACTGGGCAACATATCAGTGCTAAATTGTAAAACATAGTATACATGTGTACAAATATTGTTACAAAGATCCTACACTAAAATTGACCAATACTGTGTGTGCAAGTAGATCTTTATCTCTATACAAGAACATTACAGATTTTAATAAGCACTGATAATAAGATAATAAGAGTAAAATCTTTCATACTTTCGAATACAAAACCATGACTATAAACTGAAGCCAAACTAGAGGCATCATAGAGCATAAAAGTACTGAAGGTTGACTCAAATTTAAAAAGAAATGAACCAAGTCTGTTCTTTCATGAATAATATTTCTGTCTTGACAGCTCTACAGTTGTTGTGGTAAGAAGTTACATTAAGAAGTTCATTAAAAGGATTTTACAACCCTCTTTATGAAGGCTACAGTGAACATAACTAAACATCAATAGTGACTACGCTGGATTGGGGCATACATTAGCTAATTTAGTTAAGCATGACATTTGAGAGTTAAGATTAGTGTTATCTTAACGAATTTCATCCCTTGCTCATTACAGACTCCACCTTCTCATACACATACGCACTTCTGCCTCCAAAAATGATCCAATCACGCATCTTCATTCTGCTTGACATCATTACAGTAAATCTTCATGCAAATTATATCAGCACTAAAGATATTTACCGGGTTTCATATCATTCTGGCTCAAAATAGCAGAGAAAACTGATTGTCTGTAATGAGGACAGGCAGAGTCTTTATATTTGTAGTGAACTGGGTCATAGTGGCTCTCGTATACAGTCTATGGATGGTATCGGGGTGAGACTAGAAACTGTACTGGTTCCCTGAAATCTAATCAGTTTCACATTCTAGTGTATCTCTATCTCTGTGGCATAAATATTAGTAAGGAATATGTGCAAAATATCAGTGCAAAGAAGCCTAAAAGGGGATCTGCCAACTTCTAACAACCTTTCAGACCAACCCAACTGTATTGCTGTTAGGTTTTCAATAGTGGTTTGGCACACTGTGTCGGGCCTATAAACCTCTTCCTTCCCCTATTTTGGTTGAAATTCAGTGGGTGAAAAGTGTCTTGTGTTTTTTAGTTTTAACCAAATTCAGCTGATTTCACCCTAAATCTATGTTCAAAAGAGAAAGTTTCAACATAATGGATACTTAAGGTGAAACAGGGTAAGACAAATATAGACTGGTCAAAATGTTTTTCTGTTGCTCGTCCTAGGTTATGTTTGTTATTCCAGATGAGGATGTTGTTTATTACTGAAGAATTAGCATTTGATATTAGATAGCATCTATATCCACATTAACCTGAGGGTGTGAAGACAGAGGTAGTTGTATAAACTGTAAAACTGACAAGTTATTGAACTTTATTTCTCCTACTGCAGTATGCAAAGGGAGGCTAGTGATATTGTAAATGCCAGTGCTTTTAACCTTCATTTCCAAAATCTCAATAACCTCCCTGTGACAGAAAACAGATTTTCACATCTGTTTCAGTGGCTTAATGAGACAGCCAAGGCAAATCAGTCTTGTTAAGCTCTGTTCTGGGTCCTATTCAATAATTCATCTGGAGTGTAGAGCTCAGGATGTCACCTCCACAGCCACAGGGTTCTTGGCCTCGCTAGTTGTATGGATAGGAGGGCTGCCTTCTGCCATTAGCATGGCTCTGATCAGATTAACAGTTGGGCCCTATGCCAATAGAGTGCCATGCAGAGCACCCTTTCCATGCTTTGCACAGCTTAAGTATAGCATGGTGCATTAACAGGCTGGAGTGACCAGTGATACAGTATGCAACACAATGCCATTATATGACACATATGAAGCCCCAATGACAAAAAAGATCATCAACCATTTTGCTAAATGCTTAGATGTGTGGTCTCAAATTTTTATCTTAAAACAAGAAATAAAACTGGGTTGTGTTATTTTGTGCACCATCTACTCTCTAATGTCATATGTAAACATAAAAAAAACATTGTGGCTACACAAACTAATTAGGAATTAGTAAGTGTCACTAACCAACAGTATTAATAAGAACAATACAGGATTAAAAAGGGACAGAAAAATGCTCAAACAAAAATGAAATTGAAGTCAGTATGGAAGTATGATCTTACAAGGGGACGGAGTGGAGAACGGCATAAAAAAGCAAGTGTGCAGGGTGATGGCAGCCCTCCCACAGCCTTACCTGTGGTGGAACAGATTGGACCTGCAGCGGAGCATTCTGATTGCTGTGGCGACCAAGCGTCAGCTGACAGATGGCTGCCTGCGAGCGTAGGGCACTGGGCCGTCTGCAGCTTCCACTGATTGGAAGTCCATACACACACAACACTCTTCATGCCCACATGCACAGGCTGGTGGCCTATGAAAAAAAGGGGAGGACATGGTTGTTTTGATCTTGGAGGTGTCATGCATCATGACTGTTGCTGTTCCCGAAAACTATAAGTGGCAAATCCCAAAATAAGCAAATCCAATCTGGGTCTCATCCACTGCCACAAATGGACTATTAGGATGAATTAACACATTAGTTAACCAGGGGATCTGAGTATATGTATGGATTGTTCATCTTGTTGTGCATGGTACGTTGACGTTGTAAGTTCTTCCCTTTGTATGACAAGTAAACAGGTACAAAATAAAGCACGTGTCTTATCTAGAGGCCATTGGTCATTTATTTCAAGTAAGAGTCCAAATTGAAAACTGAAGTGAAAACCATAAATTCATGTTTTTAATTTTAAAGTCAGGGCAAAAATAGTAAATGATAAAATGGAGCATGTTATATAAATTGGGATAAAGTTTACTTGAGCAAAAGGTTGCCACTTCCTGGTGATGGTGGAAACATATGTGTTCAGATGAGGAAGCATTTTTTGGCATGTAGAGTTGGTAATTATCACTGAAAATATATCTGCTGGTGTACCTAAACACTAACAGTTTTAAACAAAAATAGTCAGGAGAATGATGTAGAAAGTGTTATCATTATCAATCAACACACACACACACACACACACACACACACACACATATACATATTGTTATACGTCACTGATGTATTGTTTGCCTGTTTATTAACCTGCCCTGTCTTCCAGAGCTCTGTGCTGATGGCCACTTATCTGACTGATTGTGCACACCTGCATGAGGTTGTGGGTTGGGCCTATATAAATAGTTCATTTCCTGCTGCTCGCTCTCTTCCTCAGCTCACTGGCACCAGATCACAGCTTTTTGCTATTTGTTTTTCCTCATTGTTTTCTTTTCCCATGACTAAATAACCTTTTTTTGCATTCAATCTGGTGTCGTGTTCCTCATTGCATTGCGACTCTGAGCCGGTCGTAATAATATATATATAACGGGGAGAAAATCAGGCCTTTCAATAAGTGGTATGAATGTTTCCACATGGAGGTGGATATGCCCCTCATCAAAACTATAAACCAAACAGGACAATGGAATAAGGATTATGCATTTAGACTTTTTTATAGGGCTATATGTAGTACTGATATTCCAAACTGCCATCAGCATGGGGATACTCACAGACACTCAAAAACCACCAACCACCAGGTGTGAACCTCATTATTCACACGTGGTTGTATTAAGGTATCATCAGGTTTTCTCCTTCAAACATAAACTCAGACAGTAAAAATAGTGCTGTCTTAAGCGGGGTACACACATAAGGATTTTCTAAGTCTGAAGAGATTTTTTTATCTGTTCCACACCCCACATATGAAGACAAAAAATCAGGCATTGAACAGTTTTGATCGTACTGTGTGTGATGTGCTCCGATTGTCTCAACGCAGCACACCACACACATAACGATTATGTCCCACCATCAATCTAGAATGTAGTCCTCCAAGCCAGAAATCTCATGTGATCTAACAAAAATGAAGAAGAAATGCAGCATGACTCGTCCTGAATTGAGTCGGGTAACCTCCCCGAATTTGTGGATGAAAATAATTTGCAGGACATTTAATGATGATAATCATCTAAATTGACTGTGGTTGATCCACATCCGGTTTGTTTTATTCTGAAGTGAGTTTCACCTCTGTTTACATACGGCCACAGATGTCATTGAGCAGCACATATTAGAGAAGTATTGATGGCGTGCGTTTTAGCCAAAAATAAAGCCCTTAAAAGTGAGTTATTATGTAGACAATGTGTTTAATCATGGGTCGGGTCAGGTTGTGGGTCTAATGTATGGGGGTGCGGGTTTGGAAAAGTGGACCTGTGAAGGACTCTGCTTGGGAGTCATTTGCTTTTCCCACACACAAAGATTTTTCGTCATACATATTGAACAAGTTTAATATTCATGACTGTTGGCCCCGACCTCTTTCAGAACTTATTATCTGGACAAATTCACTCTTAACACCTCAGACCACAGGATGATCTTATAGGATAGTTTTATAATACTTAAGATAATCTGGCTTTTGCTGTCCTTGGTCAGGAAGGGGGAAAATTGGGACAAAAACAGCTCAATTATCTTTAAGTGTGTAGCTTCTTGTTCTGTATCTACTGATAGTTTACATTATAGCTCTGGTAGGTTACTTCTATTTTTAGACTGGAAACAGACCCAGTAAAACCACAAATTACCTCAATTTTCTGTACGATTTGGGTTGTGAATAGCAGCTCTTAAGATCTGTTTGGAATTGTCCAAACAAGGTCAGAACTCTCACAGTTTAGTCTGAACCGTGGATCCAGTGGTGGCTAACATAACATAATATAGTAACGTTATACCTTCATAAGCTTCATAATCAAACTCACCAGTGGAGTTGAACCACTGCTATTTCAGCATCAAACTGCATTGTTTTCATTCAGAGCTGGGTGCAGTGGTGAAAACAACAGAGATGCTTCTATTTTTATCATTTCTTTTCTTTGACTTTAAATGTGGCTTCTTCATGCTTCTCATCCCATCTAGTCCCTCTGACACTTTTGTCAAATGCCCTGTCATATTAATTTTCCTCACCATGGGAGACCAGCAGTGACTCAATACTCCCTCTAGTGGTCACATACATTCACAGTAACAGGGAATAAATTCAGTTCATATTTCTAATACAGCACACTAACATCTCTGACAAAACATCACAACTGTTTAGACTAAACACTAGGGATACTTTTTGGTCATTTTTGAAAAGTAGAAATACTGCATACAGTTCCTTTTACAGATAACCTATGACATAGATGTCTATGATTACCATGATTACAGTATTTAACATGTAATTTTCATCATGACAGCAAAACTCTAACATTGCAGCACCTAAGTTTCATTCTAAGACGTGTCCCTGTTAAAAACACCTTTAAAGAATCTAGTCAGCAAACTCACACAGCTGTGAAATAGACAATAATACAGCATATCATAGCAACCATTTCCCTACACAATTCATTTTCTCTTTGCACCATTAACTCCCTCTCTCACCGACTCAAATACACAGGCACTGGATCAGTGAGGCAAATGGGCTGCATGTGTCTCAACATCTCCAGCTGCCATAAATATCTTGTTATGAAAGACAGGTAATGAAAAGCACTGCCTTGGTAATCCATGACGGAAGGCAGTTTCACGCTACTTTATCTTCCTTCACCTCCCATGTTCCTTCCATTGGCACAAGCTAATGTCTGGTGCACTTGTCCTCCCTAATCTTCACACTTCCTCTCTTTTGTTTCAACCCTGCATGGGTCACCTATCTGCAGTAAGATTTCGAGTGTTTCTGTTGTCATTATCTTTCTTATTGCTGTTTTTGTTTGGTGGAAGCAGGCCATGCAATCTAAGATGAATTTCAGATCCAAATGGGACAACTCGTGGTAAAGACTATATACAATATAGGAAGACTCAATAAATTATTTTGACTAAATTATGACATGCACTACCACTGACTCTGGGTGAGTCTGTTAAATGTACTGCAACTTTTAACAAATGTTTTCAAAAATTGCAAAAAGAGTATGCAAATCCATCCTCTACTCTTTTTGGAATATTCAGAATGCTTTTCTTTGTTGTCATCATTATCACAGTTAAAGTTGAAGGTTTAGGATTATTTTGTACAATGACATACAACTCAAGCTGTTGACTGAAGAGATGGTAAATATAATTTTACAGTTAATCAACTTCAGAGTTTTGCCTCCTGAAATAAGCTCTCATCAACAACATTGTTTCAGTCTTTCTGCAGATCTTCACACATGGTCCTGTTTCACTGATGCTCCCATCAACTGCTCCATTTAAGACAGTAAACATCTCCCTGATGGTCCATATGTGAACACAAACTTAATTATTCATTAAATCTGTCTCCATTACACATATTCACATTTACCTGCAGCTATCAATAATTTTTGTATTTGATTACTCTTTTTATTTTCTTTGATTCTATTACACTATTATTTGAATAGACAAAAAAATAATGAAAATGTGAGACATGTCTGAAAATGACAAACAACTTGTCAGTAAGTGTCCGTGTGAAACACAACAGTGGAACCAATGTTTACCAGCAGCGCAATTACAGAAACAAAAGTTTGATTCAGGAAAATTGTAATCCGATCACGGGAATGGAGGGACAATTTTTCCAAATAAAAACAGCTAGATGGAAATGCAGCAGATGCATTACAGTACACTGAATAATTAAACTAGCATATTCTAAGGTAAAGGTAAGCAAGGGCTCATGCAGGGCTGACAAATGAAAAAATGTGATGTGTAGACCTACTTCTTTTGATCTCATATTAATGTAGATGATAAAAAAATAGCTGTCTATCCACCTTGTTTTCTTTGCCTCTCAGTCAGGGAGGGACTTGGCTCATCCCAGAACGAGCCATTGATCAGGCTGGATTGCAGGAGACAGCAGCAGAGAGGAAGACCCTCTCCCACATCCTGGCAGCCCTTCCAACAGAATAGATAATTCTACAGCAGCAGCTCCCTCCTCACCTTGTGCCAACAAATGTACAGTTCAACCATGGACCAAGGTTTTGAAGAGGAATGTTAGAAATACTTTGATTTATTTTCATTAAATCGTCAACACGTCATATGCACAGAAGCATCCTCTATGTTCTTGAAAGGAAATCAAAAAAGGGTTTCACTTGAAAGGCTTTTATTTACTTGAAGTGGAATAAACAAAAGGTGTATATTAAATTTCAAACAAAATATCCAATGAAAGTATGTAAGTTCTGCCACATGGGTCCTAAACCACAATTCATTTGTCATAGTGTACCATGACATCATGAGTTGTTTTAATTACCATTACTATTAAAAAATAAATAATAATAATAATATTCACATTACATTTACAGCAGTATATTCATTGTTTCATTTCACTCTAATGTAGTTAATGAGTTCAAAAAAGTTACATCAATAATTGGCATTTCCAACAGTAGATTTTTTTGTATGTGTAAGTGTATATAAATCTTTTACTTTACTAATTAATTGTATTTTAACACTCATGTTTTAAAATTGTACGGTTACAACCATGTACTCCTTTTGTAGGATGACAATTTAACATTTGTCCATGGACTGCAGATAAAAATAGCCATTAGACCAACTCTGGTTCATTCATATCAGTGTGAATTTATGTACAATGTCCCTGTTAAATAAACCGATAAAATACATTTATTATCAGCCTCTGCAGTTCACCTATACAAATACACCCTGAACCTAACATTAGCAATTAGCATTCACATCTAACATTAGGAGTGAGATGCCATTGAAGGTGCTCAGGGAACAACCCTGGCACTGAGGAAAACTAACTATGGATACACAGAGGAAACCCGTGCGGCAAACAACACAGAAATGCTGACTGAGAATCAAACAATGAACCTTCTATGCATGAGGCAGAAGTACTAACCACTACGCCATTCCACTGCCTTTTTAACAACAATTTTAATGTTATGTCAAATGTTGAAAATAACCATTGGACATGGTGCCTGATCTAATGTTAAGTTATATTACTGTGCATTTGAGTTTGGTGGGTTGTACAAGACTTAAAAGTGCTGTCCAAATTTTCTTTATCCATTACTTTAAGTGTGTGTGTGAATGCAGTGTTGCATTATGGGTTCTAAGCATTAATATTACTAGGCTAGTGGGCCATTTAAGTGTGTTGACAGAGTTCACAGATTAACCAGAGTAGTTTGTTTCACTTATTTTGCCAAGAATTATACCAACTCTGAGCTGCTAGTCCAACTTCTGAACTCTGAACCATTTCTGTAAAAGCAAAGGTGCAAAAAAGACCACCAAGAGTCATAAAACATTTTTGTTTTGATTCATTAAAGTCTGTCAGCACTTCATCCATCCATCTTCCACTTTATCCAGGTTGCGGGGGCATCAGCTTGAGTAGAGAGGCCCAGACTTCCCTCTTCCAGTTCCTCTGGGAGGGTTTTCCAAGGTGTTCCCAGGCCAGCTGATATAATCCCTCCAGCATGTCCTGGGTCTGCCCCAGGGTCTCCTCCCGGTTGGACATGCCCAGAACACTTCACCTGACTAGTGTTTGTTTTGTCGCCCATTTTTCAATTTAGTCTTAGTCTTCTGTCAAAGTTCTTTATTAGTCTTAGTCATATTTAGTCATTCACATATCATTTTAGTCATGTTATAGTCGGCTAAAAGTCTCAACATTTTAGTCTAGTTTTAGTCAAACGAGAACTCAAGGTATTTTAGTCGTCTTAGTCAAAACATTTTAGTATTTTTTAAATTTATTTCAGAAATTATTTTTGTTGATCATTCCAGTTTAGCTGTGTACCACAGCTAAAATGTCATAACCTGGAAAAACAAACATCTTGAATGAACTGAATTAATGAATCTTGAATGCAATTTTTCTAAAAGTGTTTGGTTTGTTGATTCAGCACATATTTACAAATGATGCACTTGTTCTGACAATTTTATTTAGACTCAACAAAATAAAAAAAAAAACCCTGTTGTTAAATAATACGCTTACAGCTACAGGCTCTAATAGCCTAGCTGACACAGGTTAAAATATAATAAAAACATAAAAGGATAGACCTACTGTAGAGCTAAAATACATGCTGGGTTCCATTCTGTGCTTGAGATTACAGTAGAACAAATGCAGTTTTGTTCTGAACAGAAATAATGCATCACAAAATTACTGTTAAGAAAAATCCATTATGAGATGGAGGTCTAGAAAAAAAGTATTAGAATTAAGGGTTTTTAAAGTTAAAACAAACACAGCAAACATCTATAAACAAAACAGTCATGAGCAGATATCATCAGCCCTGGCCGGTGGCTCACAGCTGGGCAGAGCCCCCTCAGACCTTAGTTCCAGTTCCGAGTAAGGCTCTCCATCAGCTCCTGGTTAGATGTCTATATGTATCACCAGCTGGGTTTCCATTACCTTCAGAAATGCGCAAAATGTAAATTGCACAATAGAAAACTGGTAACCATGCGCCCTCTAAGCAGGAGTAAGTATACGGTTTGTGTGCATGACATGCACATGCTGGGAAAGGTCTCACTGCCGTGAATGTGTGTGAGTGGCAACATTGGCAAAAGGCGACCGCGTCACTAGCACGTTTGTCCCCATGCACCCACTGCGGACTCAACAGGCCCTCTGCTGACATTACTTGGCTTGGGCCTAATAAATAAAAAAAATAATCTGAGCAGGAACAATATCCGTTTCCATGACTACCACATATTTGACCTTATTTGAAAGGTCTTGAGCTCCCCCATGTCACTGTGGGGTCCAATATAACATGCCGTGCACTTACACTCACGTGACCAACCCTGAAGGGGTGTGGCCATTTGACTCCCATTCATTCTAAGCAGGAGTAAAAGTATGCGGTTTGTGTACATGACATGTACATGCTCGGAAAGGTCTCACTGCCGTGAATGTGTGAGTGGCGACATTGGCAAAAGGCAACTACGTCACTGGCATGTTCATCCCCATGTGCCCACTGGGGACTCAATAGGCCCTGCCCCGGTGTTACTCAGCTCGGGCCTAATAATAATAATAATAATAATCTAAGCAGGAACAATATATCCATTTCCATGACAACCACATATTTGGCCTTATTTGAAAGATCTCAAGCTCCCCCACGTCACTGTGGGGTCCAATGTCGCATGCTGTGCACTTACACTCACATAACTGACCCCAACGGGAAGTAGCCCATTGACTCATTCATTCTAAGTAGGAGTAAGTCTGCGGTTTGTGTACATGCTCGGAAAGGTCTCAATGCCGTGA
Source organism: Apogon hyalosoma (assembly GCA_037367295.1). Taxonomy (NCBI): domain Eukaryota; kingdom Metazoa; phylum Chordata; class Actinopteri; order Kurtiformes; family Apogonidae; genus Apogon; species Apogon hyalosoma. Next base: position 14,827,942 of record JAPQRP010000019.1, on the reverse strand, counting down.
ATGTGTGTGTGAGTGGTGACAGTGGTCAATGGCGACTGCATCATGGGCATTTTTGTCTACATGCTCACACTGTGGACTCAATAGGCCCTGTGCCAATGTGTTACTCAGCTCGGGCCTAACTAGGGCATTAGTGACTTCTGATTTTTTTTTCAGATCGACTTAATTGTCAATAAAGTCGAAGTTGAGTTGACTAGTCATATGATGACATCACATTGACAGCCGAGGAACAACAGACATACAGCCATTCAACAATGAGCAACTTCTACTAAAGTTCAGCAGCAGCCAAGACGCACAGCATGTTTGAGAAAAGAGCACATTGTCTTCATGAAATATATGAACAGAATAATCAAAACACACTGTCCAAATTATTATTCAATATTGGCCATGTTTGCATTTACAGAACATTACTTAGACAATAGTTATTCTAGATCACAATCAGTTTTGTAATCCTACTCTGACTCATCTTCCTTCAGTTTTGGGCTTGCGCTAGTGATGCGCAGGTCATTCTTTTTTGTTTTTTTTCAACTCGCTTTTGTGGAATTATTTGACCCACCTTGCAAATGAAGTGAAATTTTTGGAACCCGCACCAACCCAACCAAGGTCCACTGATCCGCGTATCACTACCTTGCGCTCCATGTCTTCATGTAGAAAGATGAGAGTATCTACATGCACTGAATGAAGGCTGTCGGGTGATGGAAGGGAGAGAGAGAATAACACACAACTAGTCAACTCCTCCAAAGTAACATCAACTTGTGCCACAGATGTTGACGTGTCAACAAACTTTTCTGTCAATGCCCTAATGGAAACACACTTTGCACATTTTCACTAGTCATGGGCATGATAAGTCCAGTGCCACGACAGGTTTAAATAACATAACAGTTCATTAAATCTTGCCCAGGTCATTCAGAAATACTGGATCCACAACTCGTTGGTGAATTCTGTAGTTCTCTCCCAGAAATCCATTATGCGTGGCCACTGTCATAAATAAGGATTTTGCCTTGGGACAATCAGGCATGCCTGCAGATTGACACCCCCCCGTGAGAACTATAACATATTGCGAGACAAGTAGACAGGACTTTACTAGAATCACGCATCAGGAGTCAAACACTCTTCAATGGAAACACCTACAAATAGCTATTATACTTTGGTGAAATTGTAGAAATATCACTTATTTTGCAGAAAACTGTAACAGAAACCCAGCTAATGTCTCTCTCATGTCACTGTGTACAGATGTACAGCTGCAGGCATCACTGACCTGGCATGCATACAACATTAATAGGAAATTCCACACATTTGCCCGTTTGTCCGCATGTAGATTTTCCTCTAAAATGCATGTCTAAACACACTACTTTTGAGTTTTCAGTTCAGATTGTTAAATGTAGCCTCTGAGACCCGGTTTTAAAAAGCTGCAGTTTCAGTGACAGAAAATGCCGATTTCAAAAGGCCTATCCGATACAAAAATTTTCCGGATATGATCAAAACCATCTTTGTCTGGACAGGGATTGCATTTCCTCTTGTATAGAACAAAACAAGGAGGGAGTTTTTGTTTAATTTTTCTTGATACAAAACATTTTAGTCTCCTTTTTATTCGTCAACAATAAGGCACATTAACACAGTCTTAGTGCTTTTGTCTCATCTTAGTCATGGGAAAAAGGGTCATTGATGATCATATTTCATCTTGTCTGAAAATTAACACTGCTCTTGACCAGATGCCCAAATCACCTCAGCTCGCTTCTCTTGATGCGGCGGAGTAACAGCTCTACTCTGAGCCCCCCCCCAGATGGCCAAAATCCTCACCCTATCTCTAAGGGAGAAGCCAGCCATCCTGTGAAGGAAGCTCAATTCCACCGCTTGGATCCACGATTTTGTCCTTTCGGTCTCTACCCACAGCTCGTGACCAGGTGAGAGTAGGAACATAGATCAACTGGTAAATCAAGAGCTTTGCCTTTTGGCTCAGCTCCTTCTAGACCAGTACAGTGTTTGCAATACTGCACCAATCCGCCTGTTGATCTCTTGTTCCATCCTTCCCTCACTCGTGGTCAAGACCCCAACATACTTAAAATCCTCCACTTGGGGCAGCAACTCTTCAACCCGGAGAGGACACTCCACCCTTTTTCAATGAACTTGGAGGTGTTAATTTTCATCCCAGCTGCTTCACACTTGGCTGCGAACCATCCCAGTACAAGCTGGAGGTCACAGCTTGATGAAGCCAACAAGACCACATCATCTGCAGAAAGCAGAGATGTGATCCTGAGGCCCCCAAACTGGACCCCCTCCTCCCCCTGACTACACCTAGAAATTCTGTCCATAAAAATTATGAACAGAATCGATGACAATCCTCATCTGCCAGCACTAAAGCTGTACAAAAGTTTGTCTTTGTACAGATTCTTTGTCAAAGCAACAAAATGCATTGGAGATCTTTAATGTTATGAACTTTGAGTTGATTGTTAAACTATTACAAGACAGATTAAACTGTCACTATTGCCACTACTGCAGATGCATTATATACATACTGCATATCACAAAAAAAAAAAAAACATAGAAGGAAAGTTTTCCCCTTGACAGACCTATGTATAGCAGTCACTGTTGTGTCTGATGTTTTATAGTGTGTTTACTGTGTTTCCCTGTAAAGGGGATGTCACTGATCAGTGACCAAATGAAACAGGCTGTTATACTGAATAAAATAACATGCCTTTGTAAATATGATTATTGGAAACATGACATTACAAGAACACAAGTCAACAAAATACGTAACCCAGGCCCTGCTGTTTTTACTGCAGAAATGGTACACATTATCCCTTTCAGGTACTTACACCAGCTTCAAGCTGCATTCTGGATGCCTATTTTAAATAAACAAACATTAAAATGGCTTGAGATGGAGATAGGAGATGCTATTTGGCCTATAGTGTTTTAATATAGAATTATCTTTTCCCCAGAGGCTGGTCTGAGTTAGCACTGTGAATTAAAGCCACTGTGTTTTATTACTGTACCAAGGAGACTGGCAGGAAAGAGAATTATACTGTATAAGCTGCTGTAACAGGAGAATAGATAAGAACATTTCTTTTGCACAAGCCCACTCCAAGATAAATTTGTTATGCATTTCCTATAACTATTTACTCCTCTTTGATAAATCAGTGTTTATTTGCCTGGGTCTAAAAAACTGTGTATGGTGGCACCATGGGCGAGTGAATTAAAATGATCTAAGGTGTAAATGTTGATTTAAATTATACTGTGCTCAAAGTATTGGATCTGGACTGTTTGTCTGTGGTATGTATATGCACATGCTCTTCTGGAGTATGTTTATCTCTGTGTGCCTTACAGCCTTCAGGCATGAGAGCTCAGGTTCCCCTGCCCTCCCCAGAATTGAAAACCTCATCAGGAGATAATTCTGGGAGCTGCCACAATGCCAGCTATGTGCCACTGTCACCTTATCTTCCGGGCCTTTTGCACCCCACTGCTCCTGTCCCTGCCCTGGGGAAGACAGCTTAGTACCCATTCTGGCTACAGCAGTGAAAGAGAACAGGGTGGTAGAGATCACTCATTTTAATAGGCCTGTCACATCTGTTTTTAGAACTTGTGGAAGTCTCCTGCTGCAGGCCTCTGAATGAAATGACCCCAAAATGATGTGACAAACTGTGATGGGCTTGGGGAGCAGAGTTTTAAGGGAGGGGAGTAAAGGAAGGGATTAGATATAGGGTAGAAAAGTGAAGGACAGGATTAAATCAAAATTATGCTATCTACAGTACATCGTTTTTTGACCAGTTATTTTCATAACATAGTTCCATAAGTATTTCAGTGGAGGAAAATCTGTGCATTTGGACCTACACTATACTGCTGCTGTGAGCCACATAAATGAAAATACAGTGTAACTGTGGCTTACTGCAGTGGTCATCAATGGTGGAGTCTAGACCACAAAGCCTTCAACATAAAGGGACAAAGAAACAGTTCTATTCTTTGTTATGAAATTGTCATATCTGTCTGCTCTGCTGCTTTTTTTTTTTCTCTCTGGCCCTTTTACTCAGTCACACCTCCTCCTCAGCTAACTCCACTCACCTGTGGCTCATCAGTCTGGGTGTATATATTCACCTCTGCCCTCCATTCATTACCAGATTGGTCTTCTGGGTAGTGCGAGACTTTCCAGCAATATGCCTGCCTGAACCTTGATTGTTTCTGATCTGCTCTACCCGTTTGTCTGACCACGTCTCCCTGTCTGCTCCCTGGTAACACACCTGCCTTCCTTCCCTGACCACATCTTCAGCCTTCGCTCCTCTGGTTTCTTCTGGTGTCCCTGGTTCTGGATCTCTCACTTGTCCCCGACTCACCTGTTGCCTATCCCCTCTTGGCTGTTAGACTGTGGCTGTTGAATCCAGCCTCTGGTGGATTCATCATGGAGTTTGTCACTACAGTGAGCTGTCACCCCACAGTGTTGAAGCGGCTTACAGACATTAACTGTAGACTGGACTCTGAACTCTTTTTGTTTTCTCTGTGTTTTAATAAAGACTGTACTAAACTCAGTATGTTGTTTGTGGTCCTGCATTTGGGTTCTGATTGTACCCATCACAGAAATGGATGCTCGAATGACATTACAAGGCCATTTTAGTAATCCTGACAGGGTCATCTGACTACATGGGCTGGTCTGTAAATCATCAGTAAAAACTGCTAATTTTGCAAAATCATTTCAGTCTGATATGGTCATATTGTTAAACTATTATTTCAGTGTTCACCATAAAGTTCAACAAATGCATTGCATTTATCTATTACCCCTTGTGGTTGACGGGTTACTAAATCACAAAAGTCACAATTCCAGAACAAACCTAATTTTGGTGGAAATATTTCTTTCAAATATTTCCTAGCTTTCCATGTAATCTCTGAACAAACCATGATGGACAAAACTCTACAGATAACATCCACCCACAGTGTCTGCCAAGAGGATTCTAAAAAATGTACCAACAACAGACTGGATAGGATATGGGAAAAATTAGCTCAAGCTCAAAGTCTTGTATCAACTAAACATACAATTAGTGGAAATCAAATCCTTCCAGAACATGTTGCTGTAAAATGTATAACTCAAAAAAAAAAACAAAACTGTTGACTGAACTCCTTAGTTATTAAAAAGAAATATCAAAGTAGTAACATGAACACATACAGTAAATCATCCCCACAATTAACTCATGAAGACCCACAAGTATTTTTTCTTGTGACTTCCAAATTAATTTCTCTACATTTCACCAACACTGTTTACAGTAGAGGTGGGGAGCTGCTGACCTTGACTGGGGATGTTGTTGGACAGTGGAAGAAATGCTTCAAGGATCTCCTCAATCCTACTTCTATGGCGGAAGCAGAGGCTGAGGTCTGAAGTCTCTGGATGTGTAGGGACTGTCTTGGTTGACATCTGTAACATCATGTGGTGGTCAGGGGCCCACACGACAGTCTGCCAATCCAGGGCATGTCCTGCCAGGAGAAGGCCTCGGGGAATACCTAGGACGCGCTGGAGAGACTGTTAGTTGGCTGGCCTGGAAACGCCTCAGGATCCCCCTGTAGGAGCTAGAGGTGGTGTCTGGGGAAAGGGAAGTCTGTGCATCCCTGCTTAGACTGTTGCCTCTGTGACCTTGCCACGGAAGAAGATGGATGGATTTAACTATTACCAAGTGATTTATCACCATATTTTATAACATCATCATTTGCATTTCTGCAGTGTAAATCGTATTCTATATTTAATTCACTGATCATGTAGATGTTTATAAAAGCTCAGAGTAAATTCAAAGATTATACCAAAACAGAGAAAATTGAAGAAAACATGACATTTTCAGCAAAATGTCATTAAATCTACAAAGGAACAAGCATCTACAATCATTTTTCAGCATCTACAATCATTTTTCATTTGTCAAACTACATGACTTATTGTTGAACCAGTGTTTACAGAAAATAATGGAATTTCCATGTTCACTACAGAGATTATGGATGCATTTGAATAAGTGTTGAATTATTGTCACCGTTTTCATCAAAGAGAACAAAAAAAAAAGCCCTACATACATCAGACTCCCATACTCCCCATCCTGGTCAGTGGCTAATGGATGCTTGGGCTACGAGGGGCATTCAGTGCAGTGTATCTGCTGTGCAGGGCTTCTTTTTCCACCCAGCTAAAAACTGTCTGGACATATGCAAAGAGAGCCAGATGCTGTAAAGACTCCGGGTTTAGCCAGAACCTCAACAGTTTAGGTCCATGCTCCACTAGGTTGAAAATTTCCCTCTTTCCCTTTACCTGACAATAAAAACTCTAGGCAAATGAACTGGGCTGCATTTTTATACAAGAGAGATGAATAAGAGACTTAATCTCGTCGACATTTGTTTTCCTTAATTCTTTCATCTTCTAAACCTGCTCTAGCCTCCCTAGGGTCACGAGGGATGCTGGAGCCTATCCTAGCTACCTGTGGGCAAAGGTGGGGTTCACCCTGGATGAGTCACCAGTTCATCTCAGGGCCAACATATAGAGACGAACAACCACTCTCTCACAGTCACACCTATGGGCAATTTAGATTAACCAATTAACCTATCAGTGCATGTCTTTGAATAGTGGGAAGCCAGAGTACCTGGAGAGAACCCACACAAACAGGTCTCTGGTTGGAATCAAATCCAGGACCTTCTTACTGTGAGGTAACTGTGCCATTTGTCATCATTATAATTATTTTAAAGAGCAGAGATGGATAAACAGATTTTTGGATTTAACCCCCCTGCCATTCATTATCCAACTGAAGGGATTAGAGATTAAGATGTGCATTTACTTAATATAGGTAAGACATTAAAGTTTGACTGCTGTTCCACCATGAAACTAAATTTTGGTTTGTTTTACCTTTTCTTGGAGATATGTATTCAGACTGATCAAAACATTGTGTCTTATGTGTCAGGATCCAGAGACGAGGGGAACCAAAATACCTGAAGTGAACAAAACAGAGACTCAAAGCAATAATTTATTAATGCATGCACACACAAATTCAAGTAATACAAAAACCAAAACAAAAGGTGTCACTAAACCAGGAGAAAAAACGAGAACCAAGGGCATCACCAAACTGGGAGGGAAGACCCAAGGAACGAACAGAGGCACAGAACCTGAAAAATGAAACGCATGTGGAGATAAACTCATACACAGTAAATCTAACAAGCAAATAAAGAACAAAAAGCACATGGTGGAAAAAACACACTCAGAAATCTATCAAATGACAAACTCAGGCACCAGGAAAATATCACAAGAGAGATCAAAATATATTTAACAAACCATAATCCAAGTAAGGCCAAGTTACCAGCATGGAAGGAAAGACATTCTGACACACAACTCTGGAACTGCAGCGCTTAAATGCAGGTGGTGAGTGCTTGATTTGAGATGCGTTCCAGGTGTGTGCCATTAACCGGTCAGCCTCTAGGAAAACAGGGGAGAAAACAGGAAACCACACAAAACCCCAAACCCAAAATAAAAGCAGATCATGACATTATGCACTGTATACATCATGGTGTAAGTGTGATCTGTATGCCATGTAGGACAATATCATACTAAAGACCATGGATAATCCTTTTCAAAGCACCTCTCACCGTTTTTACTTCCCATCCTGCATGCTCTCTAAAGTTTTGCCTGTTGTTGCCCACATTATTACGTGGCCTCTGAACGTCAATAAGGGTGCTCTCAACTTACGGAGGGTGACAAAGTGCACACAGACATGTCTGTGCGGGCACCATGCCCTCAAACAAGCATAAAAAAAGAGCATGATGACTGAAGGACTCTTAGGCACAGAAGGACACATTCCAGAACAAACTAACAATGCACGGAATGATATATCTTAATGACTTTGACAACAGCCATAAATATCATCCAGTATTTTGAGTTTTTACAACAAACCAGCCCTGTTTCATAATGAGAATGTTTTCAGTCAATACATCAGCACCTAAGTGATTAAAACAAGCAAACCACCCCTACTACACCACCTTCTTTTAAAAGAAACTGTAAATTTCCTTACATACCAAGCAGAATATATCTCTTTATTTAAGACTAAAAAACTGTATTAGACCAGCAGCAACTTCACAAATTGTCAAAGTCCTTGAACAAGAATGAAAAGCCTTTTCTCACCTGAGCCACTTTCAATAAGAGCATCTGCTGAAAAAGGACTTTTTTTTTCCTGCCTGCCATTTATGTCCACAATCTACCCACTCGAATGGAAGGATCAAACTATTTGTCCAGCATGTTTATGCAGCCACTATTTTGGTGTCCTTGCCTGACAAGTGGCAATAAGACCATGTTTATCAGTAGAAAACAAAACATACAGGGTAAAGAGTGATGACTCCAGCTTATCTTAGTGTGACTCAGACCTGATCTGAATGCAGATACTAACCTCTTGAACTCAGAACATAGTTGTTATGTTATAGTATTGTAGGTCAGATGTTGCTAAATAGCAAAAGTACCACTCTGACACATCATTATGGTGGACAGATGGACAAATGGACAGACATGCTAATCACTGTAAGATCAAAATAGATGACAAGGATGACTCAAAAAGGAATAATAAGGATGTGACAAAAAAATGATTGTGGTTTACATTTTTAATGTGTCTATGTTTAGTATTTCTGCTAGAGGTGAAATGATTAACTTAATTTAAAAAAAAAATCAATTACAATTTTCCTGAATTGAAGCTTTGTTCCCTTAATTTTGCTGCTGCTAAACATTGGTTCCATTGTTGTGTTTCACACTGATGCTTATTGTGATGCACATAATGCCAGGCTCAACACACAGTTCTATGCTTGTTCCATGTTAAGTTGTTCATAAGGTGGATCCAAATGTGTTGAAAACTGCAGTGCACATATTGATTGTAGATGTCATTGGACTTGTTAATGTATATATCCATAGATATGTTTATACATCTTATATCTTACATCTTTATATCTTTAATATTTTTTGTGGTTGTTGTTTCAGCAGGTTCTGCAACAAAGGACAAGTTGTTTGTCATATCCAGATGTGTCTTTTTCATATTTTTACTATTTTTTTTCACATATTCAAATAATCATTTAATTAAAGAAAAATCAATAGATTAATAGATTACAAAAAGAATCAATAGCTGCAGCTCTAATTTCTACTTTCCAATATTTCAAATATTACAAAATGCCCTTAAGTTATCATTAGAGTGTTTAGAATAAAGAGCTCTGAGGTTCTGCCAAGGATGCCAATGTACTGGATTGTAACGACGTGCTAAATTTATTTAACTCAAAAGACTGACAGATTTATATGACCACTCAAGGCAGTAGTAAGCCACTCTACCGGTCTGCCATGACGAGGAAAATTAACACCATGGGACCTTTGACCAAAATGTCAGAAAGTAATACATTTTAGAAGCACCATTGTTGATTTCACCACTGGACACAATTTTACATTGAAAAAATGGAGTTTGATGCTGAAATCACAGCAATTCTTCTACTTTGGGGGAGTGTGACTATGAGGAAGGTTTGAAGTTATAATGACTTTTTTTTCTATGGTTTTCTGTCTGAAAACAGAGCCTAGCTCACAGAGCAATATTGTAAACTATCAGCTGATGCAACACACAAAGATTCCAGTACAGTGATATTTTTACTGGTGGGTGATTCAGTCTGTGGTTACGTAGTGTTGAATCAATGGGAGTTTTGGTAGCCGTAACGATGTTCTGATATGTAACTTCCCCCCTCTGTTGAGAGTTTAGAATATCAATAGTTCACAGAACCCCCATAATTATAGTAAACAAACTCAGTTTACATGATACATATTCTATAGAGTAATGGGAAGTGAAGGTAATGATAACAGTTTATTATCACATTGTACTGTAATTTTATAGTATATATTCTAAGGATCACTTTCTGTAGAGTGGCTGTGATTAAACTTTTTTGTTTCAATGTTTTGTTGTATAAAAGATTTTATTATGGGTGAATTTTGACTTTTGTCATATTCTCACCAGAAGGAATAGTTTAAAACACACACAGCATCAACAATAGATATTAAAAAAAAAATCTGAATTGCAAGATACATGTATATGTCATGGGAACATTTGTACTGAATGGCTGTGCATTTATGCTCTATTTAAACACCATTTGATCATTCATAGATGCATGTCAATACCAGGTGTCTCAGAAAAACAAAAGATCTCATTAGCTTTACTCCAAGGAATCAGGTTGGAAATCACATGAGTTATTACCTTTTTTTCTCCACAGAAATTCCCAGATTGCTTATACAGTGTTTCTTAAGAGTCTGTTTGAAACATTACATCCCTAGAGATTACCTATGTCTTGGAATATTAAAAGAAAAAATACTGTATGAAGACAAAATGTAGATAATTTTATAACTTCAAAATCTAACACATTTCAGTTCCATCATCTCAGGAAGTGGATCTAACCTCTTAAGATAATGATCTAAATAACTGACCCACCCACATTATCAGTATTCACTTGTTTGGATTTATACAAACTATATGTTTGCATAGTTTTCCTTTGTCCCAGAAACTGACACAAATACTGTTATGTAAAATACCCTTTAATGCTTTAAGCTAGTCCTATAGCATACTTCCTGGTGAATGTTTTTTACTACAACAATATTATCAATTATGCGTATGATTGGAGCTTGAAAAATACTTTACTCTTGTCTAATACTAAAGTAGATGCTTACTCACTGCTGTTTAAAATGCTTTAATACAAGAGAATAAGAATTACCCCTGATATGTTGGCTAACTGACTTACATTTACATTACATGTAAACTTTCCTCTCATATCAAGAGCTGGCTTTGTTAAAATATTAGCAACTTCAAGTCACTATCTTTTGTGTTGTGCAAGTTTAAAGTGGAGTTTCCAACTCTACTTTTAGTCTAAAACAGTTGATCTAAAAATGAATTGGTCTGGTGTACAGCTCAGACAATGTAAATGCCAAAGAATAAGACAGACCCTGTAGTTTGTGCCTTCAGGAGGAGGATCAAGTGGGCATGAAGAGGTGGGATGTGACAAGGAGGAGTGGGGCCTGAGCTGCTTTATGGAACCTGTGGTTATAGCACTTCTGACATGACAGGAATGAACACAGAACCAGGCAAAATACATAATTACCCTCACATCAGCCTGCATATTCCACCAGACTTACCTTACCTGGTTTTATGCCTCTGTATCTCTTTCCTCTTGCTATTTGCAAATAATATGTGCTGCCATCTCAACCTCAAGACCTCCCTAATGACTACAGAAACTGGAGTTACAGAGGTCTAATTATTCGGGACCGAGCCCATGGGGAGAGGCCCCTCTCCCTCACTCACACAGTGAGGGAGAGGGCAAAGGCCCTATTGTATTTTGTTTGTTTTTTTTATTCTTATTATTAGGGACCGAGCCTGGAAGGTAAGACTTACCTGGAAAAGTAAGGCCCTATTATATTTCATTTGTTTTTTATTATTATTGTCGTTGTTGTTATTATTATTGTTATTATCCTTATTATTATTCTCCCGGTGCCACTTTAAACTGGAATTTGACCCCCTAAACATGCTCAAAAACTCACCAAATTTGGCACGCATGTCATGTCTGGCGAAAAATTTGATAAAATGCAAAAATGAACCCCTTAGGAGCAAAATTGTGCTCTCTAGCACCCCTTAGATACACAAAAATGGCCCTCGCCATCAGTAGGAATGTCGCAGAAACATGAAACAAATGCCAAAATGTTCATCTCATTGAGCCTGACAAATCATACACTGATACCCATCACCTAACTCCAACAGGAAGTTCACAATTTGCCTTTCAAACTAAAATGCTCACATACCAACTTCCAGTAGGAATGTCACAGAGACACAAAACCAACGCCAAAAGTTTTGTTGTATCGAGCCTGACAAATCATATGCTGACACCCATGACCTAACTCCAACAGGAAGTTCGCAATTTGCCTTTTAATGGAAAATGTCCAAAATTATGTCCGATGAAACCGACCATCGTAGAGACTTCTACATAGCACCAAAAAAAGTAATTCGCAACTTTTTTATAACTATCTTAGTTTTTTTTTTTTATGAGCCCTCAAAGTTGCGAAGTCCAAAACTGAAAAATCAATTGGAACTTTTTTTTCCACTTTTGATGTACTGTTATGATCACAACATTCCCCAGAATGTTACCTTCCAAAAAATTTTCAGATGGGATGTACGGTTTTGGATAGAGAGCAATTTATTAAACTGGTGGTGACTCAGTGAATTACACTTTAACTGAACTGAACTGAGTCACATGTCTCATTCAGAGGAGCCATGTGAGCTGCACGTGCGCATGCACACATACTGACAGCTGATTG
>JAPQRP010000019.1:14788843-14800074 GCA_037367295.1 Apogon hyalosoma | reverse complement strand
CTAGCCACTAGCCACCAGCGCTAGCACTGACAGCGCATCTGACACCTGTCAATCAAAAGGACACGCCCCTAATTATGCGTAATTTCAAGATTAAATAACATTTAAATGGATGAGTTATAAAAAAAAAAAATTCACCCCCCTCACAGTTGTCATGAAGGTAAACTTGACCTATTAAACCTAAAATGATTTATTGAACCAGGCTGTAAACACGTTCATTTCTGCTGAGAATTTGGCCTTTTTAAAATGGGAGTCTATGGAGATTGACTCCTTTTTAGAGCCAGCCCCTAGAGGATGACGAATGAACTGCAATTTTTTGTTACCTCCGGGTTTCATCATTAATGTCCGCCAGAGTTTGCCACTTGTAAACATATTCAACATGAGGCAAACATAGGATAACGTTAGCCTAAATAACATTAGCCTACTTGTATAGTTTAATCATTCAACGAGATGTGCAGTGACCTGTCAATCAACTGGAGTGGCACTGGCACCTGAGGTGCCCAGTCACGTTCCAGAGGTGGCAAGCACTAGTTAGCAATATTTTTCTCAGCATGACCCGTCCTGCTCTGCCTCTGATTGATTGGTCCTCATGCCAAATCTAATCACTGAAGACAGCAAGTATTGGCCAATTAGAGGCAGAGTAGGGCAGGTCATGGCTTCACCATCCTGGGGGGAAAAAAATGGGCAATTTGGCTGCAGATACTACTGAATGGTGCGCATCAGGGGGGATTTAGAAAGGGGTATATGCAATCCTGATTGAAAAATAAGTAGGTATACTCCATATACTGCCTTATACCCTGGACTACACCACTGAGCTGATGCATAATAATAATATAATATAATAATAGCATCTAATACATGGTGATAAATCACTTAAATGGCAGATTTAGAGAAAAAAAATCATTTGGATGTCGCCACAAAAGTAGTTCTGTGTCTTTAAGGGTTAATACAACACAGCAGACAAAACTCAGCCACATCTGTAATGTCATTTTATTTGCAGATAGGCCAATGACAATTCTTTGTTCTAGCTTTACATACTTAACATTTAGAGATTGTCAGTACCTCACCCATTTTGACTATGATCCCCTTTTTCAGTCTTATCCTGCAGTGATGTTGCCCTGTGGGTGGATACACCCCATCTTTGAAGCGCCAACTAAAGCCATGGGGAGGTCTGGTATAAAACGGGCTCAATCTGTCTCCCCCTCTCCACCTCCCACACTAAGCCTTAGCCCTTCACTCAAGCTTCATTCTCTTCTCTCAGGGGAAACATGTATGTCAGAGACAGCAGGTGTGAAGTAAGATTAGAAAGCACAGGAAGAGTAGAATGGGAGGCAGAATGATAATGGGTAGGAAGTGTGGAAAACATGTGGATAGTGTTGATGGTGTGGGTGTCTGTCTCTCACATTCTATGCAAGCCAGTTATGTTTAAGTTAATTCTGTATGCTTGTGCATCAGCTGTGCACACATACTGCTAATGGCCTTTGTTTTTCCTCAGAGGATGTTCATCATCGGGCCCATATGATGGACAGCTTGGTGGCTGGCACCAGTAGATGAAGAAAGCTCCCAGGCCATCCACTCCTCAGAGCAGCAATTATCTCCCAGCCTCAGCCTCATACCATGGGCCTACATGAGAATGAGCCCAGGGCCATGCCTCAATGTTTGGCATTATCTGTTTGGAAATGCAGACTGCATACACATACCCAAGCACATATAAGACATTTGCTGACGGATGGATGCCAAAGCTCACCCATACAGAGTGATGGAGGGAGATGGACTGGAGGGAAATGCAGGTATAAGAGGGATACTGGTACTGTCCTTAAATGTTAAAACCTTCATGAACCTGAACAGCTATGTAGCTGAATGTATGAGAAACAACATAGGTCAAAAAATGTTTAAAGGGGAGGAGTACAGACAATGGACAGAGAATAAACAATGACAGTGACCTTTCAGCTCTAATAGACAATAATAATACATGGGATATTAAATCATTACAGATTTGATATGCACTACTCAAAACAATTTAACCTGAAGATGGAGTTGACATTTAAAATGGTTCACATATAACCCAGGTTTTACATCTGTTAGAGATGTGAAGAGTTAGTTTTATTTAATCTAAACTATACTATAGATGGACTTCTTGTTAACATTAGTGCTGGGTATGTGCACATTCTCAGAGCCAAACTGCTTTGGTATCCAGTCACAACAATAAAATCAGCTGTTCTAATTAACCCTCAAAGACCTAAACAGCCAGTGACCAAAAGCATCTAATGATCTAAAATGCTTAACACGTATTGTGCCACGAATTCTATACATACAGTTAAATAACTGAGGTAAAATGCTGCTTCTCATTTTTTCATGGTCATCAGATATGGCCCTTTTGGACATTCAGGGGCTCCGTAGTGAAGGTGAAACCACCATCATCTTCTACAACACTGATTCACCAGTACACCCTGTGGAGTTTGATAAATGACAGTGGATGGAGATGCATGTTTTTATGTTGATTTAATTCGATATTTTTTGCTGAAAAAGTCATGTTTTCTTCAGTTTTCTGTTTTGATATAATAACCTTTTAATTAAAGTTTTATGAGGTTTTATGAACATTTACATTATCAGTGAATTAAATATAGGAAAAGACATGAGTTTTGCAGAAAAATGTAAAATGCAGAGGACAGTATGAGAATAAACAATGACCAAATAGCTCTAGGTCTTTAAGTGTTAACTAGTGATAGTACTTAATTTCCTACACTACACCAGCCAAAAACAGTTTCATGAAAACATCAAAAAAATATTTTTACATTTGTCATAATAACATTACATCTTTAACCTAGGACCCTATGTGAAACAATGTTTACTCCACAGTCAGATACCTGTAGAGTTACTACAGTGTGGTAATCTACAATCACTTGATATCCAACATTTAATCATCTTACTTAAAACAAATGCAAAAGGTTATGAGGTAAGTTAGGAAGTAAATTAAATGGGATAATGAAAACTAGCTGCTTGTAGATTTAAGTTAATAACCGATGGTACAAGGGGAACCTCTTGAAAATAAAGCTAAAGGTTTGGTTAGAATTAATTCTATATGCAAAGTGAAGTAAATCTGTGACTTGTCTGGCACAAACAACAGCACATATGGCACATATAAACAAATATAAAACTACTGTCAATATTAGCCTGTTTGGTTATTTGCTTGCCGAGCCCATTACTTACATTGGTGTTTTGTGTCTGTGCCCAGAACAAACACTATTTCAAGTGAATGCTTCTCAACCAGCTGAAGATGCTTGTACATCCCGCCCATTTCCCCAAAGATAAACATTTTCCCAGCTGCTCTTTAGATTTCTTCCAACTGGCAATGAACAATAAATTGTGCTGTGATGCTTACTTTAATATGAATGAAAATCATGTACATGTTGTGTGTAGTTTTGTGTTAAAGTCACTGGTGACAGAAACATTAGTTTAGTCCATTAGATTTCTGTTGTTGTCCATGAAACACATTTACCTCATATCTTTGGATCTCAGTAAATCTCATTACAGAATACCTGAAAGTCAGCTCAGCAGCTCAAAGTATTATGTGACTCAAGTGACAAAAGATGAAAGCAATTTTTACATCCAAAAGTCCAAACCCAGGTTTGTACTGAAAGTTCATGATAGTACAAAAGAACTTTGATTGACACATTTTTTCCATTGTCATACTCCATCTCCCTACACTCAATTAGTGATGGGAAGTCCGATTCTTTTACCTAACTCGATTCTTTTGGTTCATTCGTCTGTTGTGAATTGATTCTAAATCGATTCATTAGATTCACCAATTTTAAAAAACTAAATTACAGGCATCGGTCTCAAACCTGCAATACCAGGTTGCCAAGAGTGTGCTTATCTCACTGCACCACTCTCCATGCATGAGTCATCAATTCAATTCAGTTCAGTTTTATTTGTAGAGCCCTATATCACAACAAGGTTGCTTCACAGGGCTTTACAGAATTAGTTGGATATGAAAATAACCAACAGTCAAATAAACAGTAGATGAAGGAAATGGAGTAATGTCCCGGGCATCCCCCGTCCTTAGACCCTCCTTCTCGGCAAAGAAAAACTCCCAAAACCCAGTGGGAAAAGAGAAACCTCATTTGAGGTCTAAGACTTAATATCTCTGTTTTCCATCCATCCATGAATAATTTAGTCTGCAAATTGTGCTTTTGACTATGTAATCAAATCATATTTTATTTATATAGCGCCAAATCATAACAGAAGTTATCTCATGATGCTTTACATATAGAGCCGGTCAAAACCAGACTCTAATTTACAGAAACCCAACAGAAATCCTCCAGAAGCAAACACTTGTTACTGGTGACCGTGATGAGGAAAAACTTCCTTTTAAAACTTTCTCCCAAATTCCAAAGTAAAAATATGGTTATTTAGAGCATGTATTTGCAGAACATGACACATGGTCAAAACAACAGAAAGATGCAGTGCTTTCAGACGTCAAATAATGCAAAGAAAACAAGTTCAAATTCATTTTCTAATCAACACAATACTAATGTTTTACCATGGGAAAAGTTCAGATATCAATATTTGGTGGAATAATCCTGATTTTCACTGACAGCTTTCACGTGTCTTGGCTCGTCCACCATTGCTGTTGGATGATTTTATGCAGCTCCTGCCATAGAAATCAGAGGCAGAAGGTAATGAATTACATTTACTCACGTTAACTGTAATTGAGTAGTTTTTGTGAGTAATTTGTAATTTTTTATGTAGTTTTTGAAATAGGTAATTTTACTTTTACTCAAGTACATTTTGGCCTAAGTATTTTACTTCGCTAAATTGGAAACCCTGTTACTGAGTAAAAAATGATATGTGGAAAAAACAGTTGGTCTGAACTGAAAGGAAATTGCTCGGGCATGTGCATACTTCTACTTAATTACAATTTGCAGTACTTTTTCTACCTGATACAAATTCAAGAAGCTCAGCAATGTTCGATGGTTTGTGACCATCCATCTTCATCACTCACTTATCCATATAGTTGTGATAGAGTTTATAATGTAGTTACATAGATGGTAGTGGTTTCTATCATTTGTAGTAACAGTTACAGTAGCAGCATATCCACTGTTAATACTTGTACTTGCAGTAGTAATATTAACAGTTATAGCCATTTGTTCTGGTTATTGGTAATTATACTAGCACCAGCTGATCTACTTTTGAACAGTTCTAGTTCAGTTTACTGTGCATCCATGTGTCTCCCCCTACTTCCCCTCTCCCCCTGTCTCGCTGTCTGTTTTTCACCTCATTTACCCTCTCGCTTTAACCCCAACTGGTCAAGGCAGATGGCCATAGTCAGGGTCTGCTCGAGGTTTCTGCCTGTTAAAAGCAAGTTTATCCTCACCACTGTCACCAGTCACAAGTGTTTGCTCCTGGTGGATTCTGTTGGGTTTCTGTAAATTGGCTTGAGAGTCTGGTTTTGACCAGCTCTACATGTAGTGTCATGAGATAACTTTTGTTATGATTCGGCACTATATAAATACAATGTGATTGACTGACTGATCTTCCTCTTGATTGGGGGCAGCTGGCCCATTGTGGGCCTTAAGCCACATGAAAAAAAAGAGAGAAAAACAGTTTCTTTTGCCAGTCTAAGTCTTAATATTATTGTCCACTCAGCAGCCAGAACATTGCTGTGACTGAATGGCACTTTCCAACCAGCAGCCCTGCCCCCTTGGGGCAATTTCAGTCAGATTGAAAATTGCCCCAGGTACATTCATAGACTTACATGCTTTTTCAAATTTTGGACCCTACAGTTTATTTCTATGGGCTGCAAGAGGGCTTGCCCCAAAATGATTTCGTCATATGCACTGATGCGTTCTTAGGTGATATGCACAGCGTGGACACATGTTGGAAGACCGCAAGATTGAAGCTGTGAGGTGTTTCTCTACCTTAAAGAAAATCAATCTGCTCCTGAGAAATACAATGAGAGCAATGTCTGAATGCATTGGCCATGCTTTCCATGGGGAGAGAACTTGTAAGGAACATGCCTGATTTCATAGAGAGGGCAATTGATCACTGCCTGCTTGAAAGAGAGGCTAGCAAAATTTCAATGCAAGTGATGAGTGAGTGTGTTATAAAATGGTGAGTTATGTTATGTTGTACTCTCCAAATGTTGAATTGTAAATAGTTGTATTGATTTCATATTGCCAGCCAAATGTGTACTGAATATGTTCTGGAAAGATTTGATTACAGTTTTGATGATAGTATGATTTGATTTGATTTGATTTGATTATTGTTATGGCTATGGCCATGATGGCTATAAATTGTAGACCTAACCCTAACGTGATGATGCGGTGTGACTAAGACTAAGACTTTCAAATAAGTTAAAATTTGGCTTAGGTTTAGGATTCAATTGTAGACATGAATTAAAAATAGCTGTGACTCCTCCTCCTCCTCCTCCTTGGCCTGAGTCTTGAGGAATCTGGTTATTTAGGGGACTAGGAGGAGTAACTTTATTTAAGGACACACTCCTCCTGGTTTCGGTCAAACAGAATAAATCTGTATGATAATTTCATTTATCATCGATTAATAAAGCTTTGAAGATAGAGCTCTAATATTCAGGAGGCCACATTTTATTTTCTTGTGCTTTGGAACTTAAAGTATTGGTGTTGATTTTTATTAGGTTTTGATGTACAGCTGTTTTTCAAATATATTAACTTTACATGTTCGGGGGAGAGACACAGGCCATTTCTCAATATACATTCTTGTCTGTTCTTCTGTTCTCGTGTTTGTGAAACGTCAGTTGCAACCCAAGTACTGTTCCAGTTGCAAGTTTGCATAAACCAAGAACGAATGGAATACCCGGATGTTGTTCTTGTCAGCTAGCTTAAACCAAGGATGCACTGGATAGTGACTCGTGTAGACTTGGCTGGGAAATAATTCCCAAGATGTAGTTTGTGCTGGCTGAGCTGGGAGCTGGGCAGTCGTTAGCCTGCCGGCTCAACTGAGCAGCTGTGCCTGGCTGAACCAACAAAATATATTACAGTTTTGAAAAATATACAAAATGTATAAATGACATGTGAATACTAGTACAAATGTAGAGAAATCAAATCAAGTGACGTGGTGATTTGAGAGAAATACATTTGGGAGCTGATAGCAGAAATACAGCAGACAGGGAGGAAAGTTCACAAGTACACAGCTGTTCCAATTACAGATAGACTTGTGTTCTTAGAAAGTACGTTCTCTGAGACCGTTCTTACCAAGACTACTTACCGAGTTCACAAGACCATACTCTGCGTTCTTGGTAATGAGAAACAGCCACAGTCTCTATAGGGTTTAAAGTGGGTATCTGCTCTGGAAGCACAGGGAAGTGTGTAAGATAGAGATGAGATGTTTGCAAAGGAGTTGAGTCTTTTGAATGGCTCTTTTAAGTTAATGATAAGAACCGATTCGAAGTTGCGAGCCGTTCGTTTGTGAGCCATTCTTATATTCAAATTGCCCACACTGCCTTCATGTGTCACCTGGGTGCTCTGTCACGAGGGATGGTAGGACCCAGATGCAACACACTGAAGCAGGAGTCAGATCAGTAGTGTTAATTTATTATCACAAACAGTACAGGGGAGCAGATGAAGAGACGTGGTTTCTGGGGGGCTGGCAGGTAAGTATTCCGGGGAACAGGTAGACAGACGTGCTCCAGGACAACAGGCAGGCAGGTGTGACAGGAGACAGGCAGACAGACGTGGGGAGGGACTGAGGTGAGACAGACTGATCGGGAGACAGATGATGATATGAGGTATGGTGAACAGGCAGAGGTCCAAAACAGAAAAGCAACAAAGAACAGCGCAGGAACTGAAGAATTACCATCTGACTGTGAACAGAATCAAGGAGTGAATATATACAGACAGTCTGATGAGCAGCAGCTGAGTTAGCAGGTGAACAGAGTAGGCTGATGAGGTGGGTGTGACAGAGTGAGTGAGGGAGCAGACAGATGGAAAGGGATAGGCTGCAAAGGTGTGACAAGGTGAGAGAGAGGAAACCAGCAGTGTCCCAGGTGAAAACAGTGAGAGTAATGAGGAGACAGGGTCAGGGTGGAAATGACAGAGAAACAAACTGTGACATGCTCATTGAGTCTGAGTTATCCATGCTGCCTTTACGTGAATGACTAATGACATGTCCGAGTTTGAGTTGTCTGCAGTACACCCCATTCACTTTAACGCAGCTATGTGCGCTGCTAACTTAGGGGAGGAGTTATCAGTGAGTGCCACCAGAGTACAACTGACTGGACTGGGGCCACATTTACTGCTCTATCCAGGAGGAGGAGACATTAAAGCTATACTGTACAATCTGGCATATTTATACTTTTCTTTTGTAATCTTAAAATGCTCCTAATAAGCATGTAGCAAATTGAAATGTAAAAGAAATCCACCAGGTTTTGAAACTCAAAAATGTTTAATTCTCATATATTTCTGATAAAAGTTTGACCATTTTATTTGGTCTGAATAAAATGATTGGCCGAGCTTCCTATCTATTATCCGTTGCCGTGTCCCACATCAGTTACTGATGCCTCTGAATGTGACTGCATTGACCTGTCAAGGGATGTGAATGGATAGGACTCAAATGCATGGTGCTGTAGGGAAAAAATGGATTTATTAACAGAAACAACAACCAAGGGGTGCTAACAGAAAAACCCAATTGCAGCAGTCAGTCTGGTGCATGAAGGATGGTGATAAAGTCTGAGTTATTGTGGGGTGTTGAGGTAGGCGCGCCTGCAGAGTGAAATGATGAGGTACACACGGATGGGTGTGTGTAATTCATAAGCCAGGGGGGTTATCCGGAAGTCTCTCTCTCTCTCAAATTGCACTGGGGCTGTAATGCAGGCGCCAAAGTGATGAAGTGCAGTGAAGACAATGATCCAGTGCTGCACAGCCACAGACAAGACTCTTAAATACAGCTTGTTAACCCCACAAACATAATAACTCCCACAAACATAATAAACCACAAACATGATAAACATTTGCAGCTTTTAATCCCAGAAATGTAATAACTTTCCCACAAATGTAATAACAGTCATCTACCACAAATGTAATGCCTCCTTTTCTTCACAGTGTGCTCCTACCCTCTCCATTGTCATCATAATCATATCCAGACATTTTATTTACACGGTGGAAACATAGGCTTCCATTATACTTGATGAGAATAAATAATATCCTGTTCATACTGAAGTTTTATAGTAAAACCTTTACAACATATTTTGCCCATTCGGTTTTGTTCCTCCACTTGTATTTGTAATTAAACACCTATCTGGTATTAGTACCATGTGATGTAACTACAACATTTGATCATTCTAAAAAGGAAAGTATCCAAAGGTCAAGAATAAATGGGAAGAAAAAGAAAAATGAATTAATATTTATGCATGCATTGCTTAAATGCATGAGATGTACAAATTTATTACATTTGTGGGAAGTTATTACAATCTTGGAAAGTTAAGATTTTTACCATCCCACAAACGTAATAAATCCCCACAAAAGTACTAATTATTATGTTTGTGGGAAATGAGGTATTACTTTTGTGGTAGGCAACTAGAGGTAGATACAGTAGGTAGAGCTCCACCTCAGTTTCGTTGTACTTTGTACAATGACAATAAAGAGATTCTGATTTAACTGTTATTGCATTTGTGGGAAAGTTATTACATTTGTAGGATTATAATGTCAAAAGCTGCAAATTTTTATTATGTTAGCAGTTTATTACATTTGTGGGGAGTTATTATGTTTGTGGGATTAACACAGATCCTAAAGAAAAAGGACCTGTGGCTGTGCAGCGCTCACAGGTGGATGATGGTGTATCTGATTGCTGAGGGCGGAGTCTACGGCCACCCTGAAGTGGACCGTGACACCTCTGCCTCTACCTCCACTTCCCACCGCATGCATCAGGGGAGTGTCAGAGGTCAGGCAGGGGGAAGTGGGTGGAACTTTGGAGGGAGGCGGCAGGTTGTTCATGTTGTTCAAGTGCTGCACGACATGCCAGATTGGTAGGTATAGCTTTAACAACTGGAAAAAATGGACATGCAGTATTAACTGGAGGAGCATCTTCTTCCTAAAAAATGAAGATCCCCTTATGTGGTGGAAAAGCCAGGCCCTTGTGTATCCCTGCCTTACCAAAGTCATGATTAAGAAGCTCTGTTTAGTGGCAACATCATTTCCAATTGAAAGAGTATTCTCCACAGGACTAATATTATCAGAGTATCGGGTTGTCTCGAGCACATCAACATAATTTCCAAGATCACTGAAGACGCGAAGAGTAACTGGGGTGACCTGGCAGTCCTGTGGTTAGACCTAACAAATGCCTATGGGACAATACCCCACAAGCTAGTGGAGTTGACGCTAAAAACCTATCACGTCCCAGAGCGATTTCAGAAACTCCTGCAGTCCTACTTCGATTACTTTAAGATGTGTTTCACCTGTAGAGATTTCACCATTGACTGGCAGTGGCTTGAGGTGGGAGTCATCACAGGCTGCACAATTTCCATGAGCTTGTTCTCTGCAGCGATGAATCTCCTCATGAAGTCAGCAGAAAAACTGTGCCAGGGGGCTAGGCTGGTAAATAGCATCCAGCAGCTACCTGTAAGAACTTTCATGGATGACCTCACCATTACAGCAAAATTTACCAGAAGGAAGGTGGATCTTGGAGGACCTGGTTGAGCTCACCGATTGGGCACGGATGGAGTTTAAACCCAAAAAATCCAGAAGCCTGGTACTGAGGAAAGGATGTCTTCAGGACTAGTTCCGCTTTAAGATCAAAGACACCATTATCACCAGTCAAGGAAAGACCTGTGAAGAGCTTGGGGAAATGGTACAGGGTGGATCTCAATGATAAGCAGAGCAGGAGGAAGATGATTAGCCAAACCAACAGGGCTTCAGCTAAATATTGGTGAAAGTTATTCTTGTTTAGTTCCATTCCTCTGCTCTATCGTCTCCACTGTTGCTGAAGCTGGGCAGGAAGTGGAGACTCCAGTGCTTGATTTTCCAAATGACGGTTTCTAGGCATTTTCAATTCAATTCATTTTTTAATTGTAGAGCCCTAAATCACAACAAGGTTGTCTCACAAAAATTCACAGAGTTAGTTGGATAAAAACAAACAATAGTCAAATAAACAGCAGATGAAGGAAATGGATTAATGTCCCAGGCTTCCCCCATCCTTAGACCCTCCTTCTCAGCAAGGAAAAACTCCAAAAACCCAGTGGGAAAAGAGAAACCTCGGGGAGA
>JAPQRP010000019.1:14768514-14779340 GCA_037367295.1 Apogon hyalosoma | reverse complement strand
ATTACTTTTGTCAGATTCAAGTTATTTCTGTGACCATTGTGGGTTTTTCTTTCATTAACAGAGGGGTACCAACAATTATGACCGTGTGTATTTCATTCTTTTATGTCTGCACATATGTAAACACAATTAAAATCATAGAGAACAGAAGTTACGTAGTCAAATGGGAGCAGACGACAATAACAGGAAATTTGATTCTACCATCACTATGTACATACGTATGTACTCTGAAATAAATCAAATAATGGACTGGAGCATCTAAACCTGGGTTTTTCCATTATTGCATTTCTGAAGTGCATGTAAATGTGTCAGATCTGATTATTACAATCATCCGATTACTCCCAGTTATCGGACTTTTGTGGTCATGTGAACAGGCTCTCTGACCTGTCTTTTGAGCTGCTGTTCCAGCTTTCGGATTGCTTGTGACTGCATCTCTTTGTAGTTGTCCAGATCTCTCTCTGGCTGTGACTGAACAGGACTGGGTGGTTTTTCTTGTTTGCTGTACTGATTTGCTTCCTATAAGGTAGATAAAAAAAAATAAAATAATAATAAGCAAATGAAAAAGAAAGATAATTCACAAGGATTTATTTGGTTTCCATTTTTCGTACATTAAGAGCCTGAATATTTCTGGAGTAAAGAAATTCCATCTCCCGGCGCATGCCATCTCTGCTGTCCTCTATCTTTCTGTCCATGCGTGCCATCTCCTCAGCCTTAAAACGGTCCAGTTCTCTCAAAACATCTTTGTGCATCGACTGCTGTTCTTTTTCCTGAAAACAGACAGCTTCATCAGAGATCAGGACCAATGGCCCTGCAGCTCACCGGCATGTTCTATCAAGAATCAATAAGTTGAATTTGCAAGGTTGGCAGGTTTCTACCGCTATGTTAAGAGTCCTTTGGTACTATGCAGGAGATCACAATCTCCCAATAGTCCATATATGACTTCCTATCAGTGCTCAAAAGTAACTATTTTGATATCTATAACTATTTTCATGTTATAAGCCACCAAAATATGGCATATTATACAGTAAGTAAAGACAAATTTATAATATCTCAAAAATGTGTCAAAAATCCAAAAATAAAAAACAATAGCACACGACCTATCGGCCGGTGAGCTAACAACAAATGACAAGTGTAAAAGTAGACATGAACTGTGTGAAATACCTTTCTATTGAATTTACAAATCATGGCATTGCCATCCTAAAAATGTAAACGATCTGTGACAATTTCTCCTTGAAAATGAAGGAATTCTGCTCATGTAAGTGGTTTGACCTTTGTACCTGGGCTGTTTTGGTGTGCAGGGCCTGTTGCAGCTGAACAATCTGTTCCTTCAAACTGCTGACCTCAGATTTGAGGCTGTCAGTCTGAACTTTCTTATCAGTGTCTGACCGCAGCTCTGAAAGGAAGAAAAAACATATTGAGTTCAGCTTTGAGATGCTTTTAGGGAACATTGTTGTATACTTTTAGGAGCTTTTGATTGATTGATAGTGTTTTATAAGTATGTTATTAGTATAGTGTCTTACAGCTGAGTTTTACTATGTGTTTTATTTATATTTTTAGTGTTGATGTATGGGTGAAATTTCTATTTTCTGCCGTCTTGGCCAGGACACTCTTGCAAAAGAGATTTTTAATCAGAATGAGTCTTTTTTCATGGTTAAATAAATAACTACAAAAATAAAAACATGTTTCAACTCTAAATCAAAGTTGTCAAATGTTTCTTCATACTTGATGTGTGTTTGATGCATGAAATGTACCTGTCACTCAACTTATTTCTTTTTTGCATTATCCATTTTTCTATCTGTCCCTGTCCTAAAATGAACAGCAGCTACTATGACTCCATGACTTACGGATCTCATACTCATCAGGGTGACGCCGCTGCATGTGACTCTGGAGGAAGGCGGAATTCAGGAAAGATTTTTCACAATGCTGACACTAAAGGAAACAAAAAAGACAACCGTTAACACTTCAAAGTGTGAATTTTTGACAAAGAAACCAACAAATCTGACTGCTCTCTGCCTGCCTGTCACTTATTATGAAATTTTAGTTGTTGAATAACTGTCATAGAGACAACTGCAACTAAACTTTCTTCTTTCTTTTCATTTTATGTCCCTAATCTTGTATAAGTCTAAAAGCTTCTGTATGTATTTATACACATACACTACATGTAATGAATGTAATGCATTTTCAGAATGATTATTTTAGGAAGGGCAACACAACAAGACGATACCATTTAAATACCATCCGTTAACAGTCAAATAGGGTAAAAAGATGTGGAAATATGATTATCATCTGCCATTGTCAAACATATAAGAATGGAAATGGTCACTGCAATAATGTAAACTCATTTTGGTGTATAGAAATAACTAATAGAGCAATAATATAAAACACAAACACAGTAAACAAATTCAGTAATACTTTGTAATGTTATTTGATTTTATACATTTCACTCAGTTACAACTAGAGCACAAATCAATAAGCAGTCACTCAAATGAGGTCAGGCTGGAGGAGCATCAGGATCTGTGGGGTTAAAACAGTGGTTCTCAATCAGTTTCTGTCAGGCCCCCCTTTGGAGGATGAAACATTTCCAGGGCCCCCTCAGCCCCAACAACATTGTAACAGTGGCGCAATTTATAACTTTTACTAAAAGAAACATCAATATTGTAACATTACTTTTTGCTTTTCCTTGAATAATTCTTTGTTCAAATTAAAAATAACTCTTTTTAGCTTGAACAATACAAATAAACTCAACAAGACTCCAATAAGACCAAGACAATATTTTTCCAAACAAAAACAGGAAATGTGTAATTATCTTACAACTATGCCAATAAAGTAGGGGTGTACGATATTAGATTGTGAAGGATCATGCAGGATCTCTCCTGCAGAGAGATCGTGGAATCATGTGTGTGTGTGGGGGGTTATACGGGGGTGCATTCCATGCCGCATGAACCCCACAATGAATACGCGTAGTGAAAGTGAAACTTAAAAATGGCAGGGCTAGTCTATATTAACTTAAGACTTGGCCCCACAGAGTTGGGCGTAAGTGACTCCGTGGACGTCCGTGCACATCAACCTGTTTTTGAATGTGAAATTGGTACAATCCACTGAAACTGCAAATGTCCGTGGACAGTGCGGAGTATTCTCATTTCATTTCATTTAATAAGATCCCCATTAGCAACTGAAACATCAGTTGCTATTCTTCCTGGGGTCTCCTCTACATTACGTTACAATTTTAATATTTACATTAATCCCCCCCCCCACACACACACACACACACACACACACACACACACAGATGGGACATATAATACACCAGCCCAATGCAATAAAAGTAAATAAACAAAAAAGGTACTATACATTTATGCTCATTCACCAAACAATAGCTGTCTGACACAAATCATAATTTTCAATATTATCAAAACTCTTTCAATTTCATGTCCATTGTGTAAACAAAAAAGTTTAAATTTCTTTTGAAAACATTTTCTATTATTGTCCAACAACAGGAACCCTGGCAATCCATTCCATGCAACCATGGCCCGATAAAAAACAGTTTGCTGCAACTGATTTGTTCTGCCTAAAGGCAAGACACATGTTTCATTGGTTTGTTTTGTACAATAATTATGTTTATCAGCAAAAAATGACAGCTTTCTGTAAATAATTTATGGAGTTTTTGTTGCTATAATGTTATGAATAAATGATAATAAAAAATATTTCAATCTAGGTTTTACAGTTAACCATGTCAAACTGTTGTGCATTGTGGTTATATTGGTTCTGTATGGGCAACCCAAAACAATTCATGCTGCTTTGTTCTGTGCGACTTGTAATTTGTGTAAATTTTTTTCATTAATATTTGACCAAACAACTGAAGTATAAGCCATATGAGATAATGTTAATGACTGAACTAATCGCTTGGTCAGCCATTGGGGAATAAATTTCTTACAGCGACTAATTATTTCCATACTCTGACCCATTTTTTTGCAATATATTATTTATCTGGCCATCCCACTACAGACTGTCATCCACAATTACACCCACTAAATTAGCTTCTTCTACTTGTTGAATCCCATTTTCTCCTACAGTTAAGTGCAATGTTGGTGACATCTTAAGAAAATATTTTGACCCAACAATCGTACATTTTGTTTGCCTGCATTAACGACTAATTTATTGTCTGTAATTCATTTTGCAACCAAGTCCAACTCCTTATTTAAGATGGTATTAAGTTGATCTACATTTTTTGCCGATAAATACAATGTTATGTTATCTGTATATATTGCCATGGTTGCATGTTTAATTACCAGTGGAAAATCATTTGTAAAAATTGAAAATAAAAGGGGTCCTAGACAACTGCCCTGGGGCACCCCACAACTCATCTTTTCAACCCTCTGAATAGCTACCATTAAAGTAGACTGTGTAGTCACGATTACAGAGATAGCTTTCAATTCATTTAAGAGCAGATGGTTTAAATCCATAACACACTAACTTTTTTAACAGAATATTATGGTCTAGAACTTCAAAGGACGCACTTAGATCTAAGAATACTGCCCCAACCAAGTTCTTATTAATCGATCACCTGTATCCAATGATCAGTAATCTGAGTGAGTGCTGTAGTTGTGGAGTGACCCGTCCTGTAAGCATGTTGATATATTGTGTTTAACCCATTTACTTCAAAATACTCTTTTACTTTTTCCATAACTTTACTTACTGCCAGTAACAAACTTATTGATCTACTATTTTGGCCTGAAAACTGCTCTTCATTATTTTCAATTAAAGGTATAATATTTGCTCTTTTCCATTGTGAGGGAAAACACCTGCTCTTAAACTCAAATTGATTATATGAGAAATAGTGAAAAAAATAAAATCTGCCACCATCTTCAACAGTTTAACCTCCAGATTGTCTATTCCATAGGGTTTATCTTTACTTGCTTGCAGTATTTTTTTCACACTGTCCTCTGTTACAATGTCAAATTTAAATTAGGGCTGTCAAAATTAACGCATTAACATGGATTAATCCATCATCATGATTAATCTGATTAAAAATTTTAATGCAATTAATGCTAAACAGCATGTTGACCCTCTGGATGGAAATATGAGGACAAAAAACCAAGATGGAACAGTGGACCAACATAAAGTATTATGCACACTCTGCAGGAAGGACTTTTCTTTTCACCAAAGCACTTCCAGCTTAAAATACCACATTAACATGAAGCATAGGTTAGTCAGGGATTCTGCTAGCACTTCGACTAACGCATTGCCCTACTTGGACAAACACGTTAAGTGCATATATATATATTCCCTTCTTTCTTGAGTCTGTTTGCTCATGCAAAATGAAACGCGATTAATATAGATTAAAAATGAATGATATTTAATTGTGATTAATTGAAATTAATCCACAGCAGCCCTGTGATTAATCTGATTAAAAATTTTAATCGTTTGACAGCACTAATTTAAATGTACACTCTTTCACTGTCACTATACTATTTGTTATCAGTTCTTGTCTAATTTTTTGTATTTTGTTGTTAAAAAACTCACTCAAATAGTTGGCAATCTCTTGATTTAGTAAGGCAAATCCCATCAGCCTCTATAGATGTTGTATTTCATTTTGTTTTTCTGCTCATTAATTCATTCAGTGTTCTCCATATCTTTGCATTATCCATTCCAGCATCTTTAATTTTATTTTGATAATACATTAGTTTTTTACATTTATTCATTTTAGTCACATAATTTCTTAATTTGCAATAATTATTCCACATAGCAACATCATTGTATTTAATTGCTTCCACTTTGGCTTGATTCCTTTGCCTCATTTCTTCTTTGAGCTCTTGATCCAGCCATGGAGTTGCGACATTTCTTACAGTTTGTTTTCTTATAGGAGCGTGTTTGTCTATTATCTGAGTTATCAAGTTGTTGAAGATGGCCACAGCTCTACCTGGATTCTGCTGCTGTGTAACCTCCGACTAACTGATAGTCCTTATCTCTTCTATGAAATCATTCTCTTTAAACTTTTTAAATATTCTTTTACAAATAACATTCTGACCTGATTTAGGCACTTTTGTTATTCTTTTAACTGCTATTAAATTATGGTTGCTGCAGCCAACTGGAATAGAAACTGCCTCTGAACATAAGTCTATTACATTTGTAAAAATTAAATCTATAAAAGTTGCTGAGTATGTGCCATCAACTCTAAAACTTATTCTTGTATAACTCTAACTATTTGAGACAGATTACAAGTATTGGCTAAAGGAACCAATTTGCTCTTTGATGTACAACCTGCAGACTTCCAGTTTATATTAAAATCTCCTAAGAAGTAGATTTCATTTCCTATTTCACATGCCAACATTTCACATATTTGATCCAACATTTCACATATTTGATCTAGGTACATGACAGCAGCATTCGGTGGTCTATAACAACATCCAAGGACAGGCCTTACATAAAGTAACTGTAGCCGTACTACTTCAACTCCTGCTATAGCAAGATCTCTTCTAACTTTTGACTGGAATATGGTTTTGAACATAACAAGTTACTCCCCCTCCATGTAAGTTTCTGTCCCGCCTTTAAAACTTATATCCATCTATATTCAACACAGGATTGTTAATTGTTAGATCTAAGTGTGTTTCTGATATGGCTAATATCTGTAAATTATAATTTGGCAATATTTCTGAGATGTCATTTATTTTATTTCTTAAACTACAAATATTCAGATGAGCTATTTTAAACCCCCCTTTATTTAAAAAATGCGTGCCGTTCACAGTACGTCACAGTATGTCTGACTCTGTAGGAGCCTTTAAACACTCCTGCTGTTGTACAGCTAATTTTTTTCCTTCAACCTATCTTCGGTAAATTTAATCTGAGGGGGCAGGGCGTGAGTCCTCCACGTCCTCCACATACAGGTCTGTTGCGTTAATACTCTTAGAATAACATGTTAACACTACAAACCTGTTCAATCAGCTGAAGAGACAGCGTCCAGATAGCATGTTTTGTTTTTTTCCACTTTTCATGTTTTTTGAAAGCTACCTCAAAAACCAAGTGCAGTTTAGTTTTTATGTTCAAGAGTGTTGTTGTTTACATTGTTTGTTTATGTTCTCGGCACATGTTGGCAAAATTGCACAAACTAAGTTAAAAATGTTCTGGAAGGTTCTTTGGGCTAAATTTTTTTTTTCTTTTAAGGCTATGTTCTACATAGGAAATTGGTTGCACTGTTCAGAAACTTGAAAATTAGTCTCAAAGATCACTCTAAAGAATCGTGATAAAATCGAGATCGTGAATTTATTTTTTAAAAATCGTGATATGATATTTTTGCCATATGGCCCACCCCTACAATAAAGTAACTTTTTTTAGAACAACAAACTAATTTTGGTAACAAAGATGAACATTTTAATAATATCAGTGGCTGTAATGAGCCCATTTAGATTACACATCTCAGAACATTAAAGTGTAAACTGTACAAACTATGCAAAAACAGAAACATTTCAAATTTTTCTTTTCCAGTCAAATCCTTGTCCATTCTCCAAACCTAAATTCTTTGTCTTGTGTAGTGACAGATCATCATGGCAGCAGATATGTTTGTTGTACGTCCCTAAAATGAGTCCAGGGTGCTCCAACGCTAAAACAGTGGTTCCATCTGCTACATGTTCTAACCTGAAGAAAAAAACAAAACACCCTGGAGTGATCCCAGGCACCCCCTGGTAAGCCTTCAGGCCCGGCCCCCAGTTTGACAACCACTGGGTTAACAGAAGGCCTGCGTGTCCAAACAGACAGACAGACAAGCACGAGTGATGTTGATTTGTTCCCCAAGGCAGGAGTCACCACACTTCACTAATGCTTCTGAACCAGAATAGATGCCGCATCTGCCATGAACACACACACGCAGATCATACGCTACATTTAACACTGCCGCTCATTGTGCTTGTGACTTCATTCAATGTTAAACGCACTGCTACTGATATCTTGTCGCACCATATGGCCACAAAGACTGAAAGGCAGCCCCGCGACACGAAGAGGTGGTGCAATATACTATACGACAACTGGAATAATGAGGATGGAATCTAGCAACACTAAAAAAAGGGCCCTGTCTGTGTGTATATTAAGTAGAACTGGGAAAATGCAAACGCTACCAATGACAAACAACAAATGCCAAAGGTCTTAAAAGGACACACACATGGCCTCTCTATCAATTATTGAGCTGCTTCTGTTAGCTGAGCTGTTAGTGCACACCTAGCAACCACATGCTGTCATGACACACTATAGCTGTTGCCTTGGCAACCGCTTAGCCAGGTCAGTCGCAGCCTTACACTTGACGAACAGAGGGGGAATATTTGTGATTTGTGCTATAAATAGCCTAATGGCAAGTAACCACACATCCTAAGAGGAGCATCTCTCTGAATATTAATCCATCAGATACGTCTTATAAAAAACAAACAATATGTGTTCACACAAGCACATGTGTGTGACAGAAGTGGGAGTCATTGAGATTGCTACTAATACTGTCCTTTTGTAAGTAGATTTTAAAAACTAATTGCCACTGAATAATACCATCTGCTCTGCAGATTTAAATCCTCTTTCAGTCTGAAATGAAGCTTATTATACCCATATCGCTACAACACAGCCATGGCTCTTTCTATAATACACAGCATTTTTTCCCACCATTTTTTTTTACTATTTAATACTATTTAAATATTTTGCATTCTATATTTCCATTTTTTTACTCAAGAAGTACTGTCTCTATAAAGCGCATCAGAATTTCATTGTGTATGCTCTGTGTATACATTGACAAAAAAAGGAATCGTGAATCTCAAAGGCACAAAGCGGAGATGTGAATAGATCAATAGAACAATGACAGAGCAGGGGCTCTGAGGAGGAGCAACCAGGGGGAGGGGGTGATGGAGCGGACAGCCTGCCTGCTATAAAAATATATGTGAAATGCCCCCACCTTCCCTCCAACCTCAGAATTAAACGTGTCAGCAGGTACCTTGTGGCTGCTAATGATCCTTGGCGTGAGCAGAGACTGCTGGGTGCGAATAAACTTCTTCCTCTGCTTGAGCTCAGTTGTTAGCATCTTCATCTTCTCTTCTTGTTTCTTCTGCTGAGCCAGCAGCTGCTCACGCTCCCGTCCAGCAGCCACAAGCCTCTCCTCTGC
Source organism: Apogon hyalosoma (assembly GCA_037367295.1). NCBI lineage: Eukaryota > Metazoa > Chordata > Actinopteri > Kurtiformes > Apogonidae > Apogon > Apogon hyalosoma. The sequence continues at coordinate 14,770,213 of JAPQRP010000019.1, read as the reverse complement.
AGTCCGCAGGTTGAAAGACAAAAACTCTTGGCAGTGCAGGAGCCACTCCACTGAGAGCTGGGCGAGACGCAGAAGCTTAACCAAGGCCGGGTCCACAGGACTCTGGCAACGCTGACATCGCTCCCCGTCCAGGCTGCAGAAAGTCACAGAGCTGATGTGCTCCTGAAGGGCATCCACGTCCAGCTGGCTCACCACTAGATCAATGTCCACTGCGTTGATACGCCGCCAGTCCACGCTCTCCCTCCGTGGACGAAACCTGAAGGGGAGAACTGTGGAGGCGCCGCTGGAAGGCATCATGCCTGGTGCGGGGTGGCCGTTTACAGATTGCTGGCTGAGCGGTGAATTCAGGAGGGATGGGATCCCTGCTGATGAGTGGTTCCCCTGGGTGTCACTAGTATAGGGGTAGTAGACACCGTCTTGAAATGGCTGGATAAGAGATAACAAAAGAACGTAAATGCACATTTAAAGACCTAATAATATGCACATATAGACATTTAACATAAGCATCAGATGTCAAAGGATCAATAAAGTCTATATATATTTATCTATACATACATACATACATATCACACAGTCTCGATGAAAAAGAATAAGGGAACCACATGACCCCACAGCATCTGCTTTGTTGCGGTAAAAGAACACAGCTGCGATTCCACCACTGCGGATTCAGGTCCATCTACCTACAAAGCTGCTGGTGACCAGACGCAGCCGTGCTCTCCTTACCATTTTCCCTCTTCTTTTTTTTTTTGCGTTTACGGTTACAGAGGTATCGAGGAGCCGTCGTCCCTCGCCGGTTCCGCCCCCTTTCAGCTCAACGAAACAACGCCGAGGCTGGGCGTCCGCCACGTTACCATGGAGACACAGACGAGCGTCCCGTGGGAGACAAATGTTACCAAAACACTGCGAGTAATGAGCAAACGTTTACCTACACAGCGTTGGTGTCCTGTGGGAAACACATTAATACGACAGTGTTTATTAGAGGAAAAGTCCAAACAGTGAAAACAGCTGAATAAGAGTTAACCAGCAAACGTGCATGAATACGTCTCGTGAATATGGTTTCCTTGCTAACACTAAACACCGCTAACGTTAATCTCGTCGCATCACGTTTCCGAAACAATTGTTTCAAGTTGAAGCAGGTTTTGTTTTCTCGCCATTGGTTCGACCTCAGCAATGTCACACATGCTTGGACTTGCCCGAGCAGTGGTTAGGATGTAACTCAATACTTTAAATCACAAAAAAAAATGATGTTGCTTTAGAGTTAGCTCAAAGTAACCCAACGGTTCAAACTCTCCTTAGCTAGCTAACGGACATCTTCTAAGTCAACATGTTGGGCGAAACATTTGAACGCACCACAAGGCAGCAATGATGGAACACCGTTAATTCTAACTATTTACCTCATACTGAAGTATTCTGAATAGTTTACTAAAAAACTTACCTTGCGGCTGTGGTAAGTTTAGAGCTTTAAAAAACTTTTCTGAACACGACACCCCGGGCGATTTGAGGGTGACGTCGCTGGTCTCCACATTCCAAAATCCCTGCTTAAAAAAAAAAGAAAAGAAAAAAGTACCATATTGAAGTCAACGAGCATTCAAACAGGAACTTCCGCTTACTACTTTCAAAACAAAGTTCTATCTATCTATCTATCTATCTATCTATCTATCTATCTATCTATCTATCTATCTATCTATCTATCTATCTA
>JAPQRP010000019.1:14739431-14750615 GCA_037367295.1 Apogon hyalosoma | reverse complement strand
ATTGTGAAAACACATTTTTGGCGACCTTGACCTTGACCTTTGACCTACATTCACCAAAATTTAATGGGATCTATTCTTGACCACCCCGCACTTTTCCTGAAAATTTCATGGAAATTGGTCCAATAGTTTTTGCATAAAGTTGCTGACAAACAAACAAACAAACAAACAGACAAACACAAAAAAAAAGAACCAAAAACAATACCCTTGCCTCCCCTTCGGGGGGCAGGGTAACAAACTCTACACCTTTAATGTGGTTTCATGAAAAGAGCGTTAACTGTCCATTTTTAGCTGAAGTAAAAACTCAAAAGGCTACTTTGAAAAGAAGGTACTTTTAATGTCTATAAAGAACATAAAAAATATATATGTCTTGAAGATAGTCCGCATAATATATGAGGCGAAAGAAAGAGATAAAACTTGGTCGTATAATGTGGTAAATGTGGGGCAGTGCTATATCAAGTGAAATCCTTTCAAATGTCTCTTTGTTTCCTAATGTGACATACATGTAAATAGTGCAGTCCGAGTAACGGCAGCTACTTAAATACCCAGATTTCCTTCTCTAATTGGTCAGACAGATGGAAAAAGAGTTGATTCTTTCACCTTGACATGTTTCGGCTACAGATGACAACAACACGTCACAGGAACAACAAGTGACCCTTCTGAGGAAGGGTGCAGGCTGTAGCCGAAACATGTCAAGGTAAAAGAATCAACTCTTTCTCCATCTGTCTGACAAATAAGAAAAGGAAATCTGGATAAGTTCTAGTAGACAGTATGAACCTAACTGGAGCTACTTAAATATAATATAATAACTTATATAATAAGATAGAAAAACAACTAAATGCTTTTTATTTAACCAAAGACATGGTGCCATATATAGCAAGCAAGAAATGAGGGTTTGAAAACGCAGACCAGAGGTGTAGTCCGGGGTATATGGTGGTATACGAGTATACCTATTTATTTTTCAGTCAGCATTGTGTGTACCCACTTCTAAATTCCCCTGCTGCACACCATTCAGTAGTATTTGCAAGCGAAATTGCACATTTTTTCCTCTAGGATGGTGATGCCATGACCTGCCCTACTCTGCCTCTAATTAGCCAGTACTCGCTACCTTCACTTATTAGATTGGTTAACTTTAGGCATGAGGACTTATAAGCCAATCAGAGGCAGAGTAGGGTGGGTCATGCCGAGGAAAATATTGTTAACTAGCGCTGACCACCTCTGGAACCTGATTAGACACCTCAGGTGTCAGTGCCACCCCAGTTGATTGACAGGCCACTGCACATCTAAATGAAAGATGCACGATTATCGGAAATGTGAATGAGACAGGCAGAATAAATGTCTTTAAGTGAGTGGCACATATTTAGAGAACCTACTGTCATGGACTACATAATTCTGAGGTAAGTTTTAAGGTGGTTTCCAAATGAGTCACTGCTTTAAACTACTGCCCATATGACTGCACATGTAGAGAGATGTCGCCAATAGTTAAACTATGTGAGTAGGCTAACGTCATGAAAGGCTAACATTATGAAAAGCTAACATTATCCTATGTTTGCCTCATGTTGAACACATTTCCATTCATGCAGCTGCTTTGGTGACCAGTAAAACCTACAAACTGCCCCTGATCAAGTCATGATAATGTTATAATAGTGAGGCAATACTACTGATGGATTTTTGGGGAATAACTAAATAGAGTAGTCTTACATGTCACTGGTGTCACACTGTTTTTCTGGACTACTTGGGAAAAAAAGGCAAAAAAAAATGAGAGTATACCCACTTCTCTAGGGACCACTACACCACTGACACAGACTGATTTGTGATGAAACCAATTTGCAAATATTTTTTCCCATCCTTTGTGCAAAATATTGACAGAAGATTAGTAACCATTATAATTATACTTCCTGCTAAATATTTGAATTACATTCAAGTAATTGTTCACTGCTAATTACCCAATAATCTCAGGTATCATTGTGCATTCTTCTTGTTAATTGTCACATAACACTTCTTGCATATATCTTTTCAGCATGATTTTATATCTCTTGGCCAGTTTTTAGACTAATTTTTAATACTTCTATCTTTATACATCCCCTTCTTCTGCTGTGGTTTGATGGCGCCTGAGTAGGGAATTACCGCCAACAACTGTTCCTTGACATCTGTTCAAATTGCAATATCAGTCTGTGCAATTATGTTGTGACAAAAGGATACGCTGTAAAAGTCACATTTGGGAGGATTTGGGATGATGAACTGGCAAAAAACAAACAAAAAACCCATCTCTGATGTGTGGTTGTATTTTTTTCAATTTAGTGACACTGGGCAGAGAGGTACAATGCAAAATGAAACTTTCTTTTTGATTTTTCATACTAGTTTAAGTTTGTGTGTTTGATTTTAAACCAAAATACACATTTCAAAATAAACAATCTGTGTTTTTTTTCCTTGAAAAGTACATAGACTCAAAGGGGAAATGCAACAGTGCCCACAATAATTGCAGTCCTAATTAGTTAACTGTCATTTTAAGACATTTCTTCATATATTTCAGCATTATATATCTAAGTTGGTATCAATGTCACATCTGTGCTGTGAAAGGTTTTGTCCATAAAGCTTAAAATGCAGATATAAGAAGTAATTTTCAGACTTTGATGTTCAAAAATGTCTCTTTAACCGTACTGTATGTATACAATTAAACTCATATTGAGCTACTATAATCATCGTATTAAATGATCACAAAAAACAATTAAGTTGTTTAACTCAATTCCTTGTATGCAGATTAATCATCACCTAAGATGTAGTGATTTTTTCTGTACTAATTGTGATTTTAAACATGATTTTTTTTTTTTTTCCTGGTCACCCACCACTACTATTTCTGCATGGCAAAAAGCACAATAATTGAGGACACTAAAATGAACCTACTGTCAGTTAAAAAAAAGAGAGAGAGAGAGAGAGAGAGAGAGAGAGAGCAAGATTTGTTCATTGGTTTTCAATATGCTCCCTGAATAAACAAAAAGAAATTTGCATTTTGAACAGCAACAAATTATGTGCTGCAGCTTTGTGGACTCATTAGTAACACACTTCCTCGCAATTATTTCACAAGTTCACCCCACATGTTGCCTATGATAGGAAGGCACAGAGAAAGACTCTAGTCTTTATGAGTCACTCACCCAGAGCACAAGATAAGGCAGACCAATAACTTATTTTAAAAAATCCCAACTGGCTAATTAACATTGTGAATTCAACCAGAAAGTCAGTATTCCTCTGACGAGTTTAATTGCATTGATGTGTGAGCTACAATTTAACAGCTCAAATACAGAGCTGCTTTGGCTCCTGTAAATTACAGTATTTCCTCACCTCAAAAGACTGTAACTGGATTTTTTTTTTTTTTTTACAGAATCAAGTTTAGCTTTACCTGAGCTCATTTGATGATTTAATAGACTTAAATGAGTTTTCCTCCCAAGGTTAATTATAAAGCACTGAATTAAATTTGCCACTATGCTGATTACTTATTTATTAAAACTGAGTTCTGCTCAGAGGTAATGTGATAATGGGATTGGTCAGAATACCAGCCAAATGAGCTTGTCATGTGCTTAAACGTACTGGTGAGTGTGAAGGGTCACTGAAATGAACAGTAAGTTTGTTTTGTATATTAATCATATTATATTATACTATTCCCATTTCAAAATCTAAAGCAATGTGAGATTCATTGCAAGAGGTATTTTACTATTGACATTATGTATACTTTCCAAAGAAATCGAGTAAGACTGGTTACCAAATTCCAATTCTTTTATGGTAGCAGTTAAACTACTTAGTCAATATTGAATATTAGGGGGAAAAAAAGCCTGGCATCCTTTAGTATTGATTAATACCAAATTTTAAAATAGAGAGGGTACATCTAAGTGTCATTACATGTAGCATAAATACCCTTTGTAAAAGTTGCTGAAGTTGAGGTAAATAGTTTTGATGTTGTAAACCTACTTTGAGTGTGATTGGTGTTCTAAAATGCAGCATTTCAAAAATGCAATAAAGCAGTATATTATATTGAATATCTTTGGACAATGCACAGCTAAAATATAAAGAAAATCACAAACAAACAAGTTAAATATATGCCAGAAGAATTCACCCTAAACCAAGAATATGATTAATATATTTCCAAAGCTGGTCATATCATAACAATGAAATATCAGTTATCTTAAAAAGGGGATTGAACTTCTGTAGAAAGTGAAAACCATGTGAAATGATGAGAGAAGACAAATCACAAACAGTAGGGTTAGTAACATTCTGTAGTTCACTTTGACAAATACAGAATATCTGTCTAGAGGAAATATAGGCCAGACACATCAAGGTTTTGGTTGAAGCAAACGTTTTAAATGAAATCCCACCAACAATTATATATCAGTTTAGTGATATCCATACCCTAGTGGTCTTGACTGGTGTTGGAATAAAATCAGAATCCTCTTTGTGAAGGGCTTGACTATTTTTACTCAATCTTGTCTTTGTCTTGGACAAATTGCCTCCACAACACTAGAGAAAAGCTCCAATTGTCTCTGTGTAGTTAATCTCAAATTAGATATCAGTTCTACTGCTGTAATCAACACCTTCCCTCTTAGCCAACCAGGCCCCTGCTTGTCTGCTTTTGATGGTCACAGTTTTATAACACCTCTAACTGTGAAGCACTACTCAAAAAAGGCCACCGGGGTGCAGAGAACAACTGATTATATTATGACAGAGCTCATCAAACACTACATGGTCAAAAAGTAGAGCACTTGATATCTCAGATAAGTGAGTTTAATGGCTGCTAGTGCTTGACCTTCTCTGCAGGGCTTCAGTGTTAGTCATACTCCAGCAATTTCAAATTGAAACAGAGCCACATCAACTACCAAATGTGTGCAGAGACTGGGAAGCAAGAGGAGAGAAACAGACAAAAGCAAATACAACATAGAGGAAATACTGTGCAGGAGATGATATCCTGTCCCTTAGGGTATATTTCTTAGGTCTATCCCTTACATTAGTGACTGACTTGGTGAGTCCCTACTTGGGTGATGGTGTGACACTGTCTCTCTTGAGTGTTTCATAATGCAGTATTTATGAGTACAAGACTGTAGACCACCCTAGTAAGGGTTTGTCTGAAGGCTCTGTCAACCGTAACCATCTCCTGTGCTGAGGCTTTTTTCTATCAGTGGCATGGCTGTTCGAGATTGTGCTTTGATGCTCACAGGAACACTGCATCAGAACAAAGCAGCAGGTGAAAATAATCCATCTTCCTTTCTGTGATTTACTGATGTAATTCCTCCAGTTCGACAACAGTTGCAATAATGTTTCTCGGAGCTAGCAGTGAGGAATAATACGCTTTAATGAAGGCTCAAACAAATGAAAATATTAATATGTATATCTCATGAGTCATGACAGTGTAACAAACTTTCAGAACTTCTGGAAATTGGGTTTGATTTAGTCAAAATCCATGGATGATGATAAAGCTGAGAGTCAAATTAAGCATTCACATACATCTGAGTGGGTGAGAAACCTTTTAAAAGTATTACAGAACCTCAGCCAGACACAGCTCATTCATTCTGATCAGATCATGTTTTTATTGACATCCAAAATGCTAGTGATGGTTGTTACTCCATCAAAGAGATTAAACATGTTATTAACCCTTAAAGACCATAACAGCCACTGACCAAAATCATCTACTGATCTAAAACGTTTAATAACTTCTGAGCCACCGCACCTTTCAATGTGTTGAAATAATTCAGGTAAAATACAGTTTATCTTTTCATGGACATCAGATATGACCCATTTGGATGTTCAGAGGCTCCGTAGTGAATGTGGAAACACTGTCATCTTCTACATCATTGATTCACCAGTAAAACCCATGGGGCCTGATTTACTAAAGGTTTGTGTGTGTAAAAACGTGCAAACTTGACAGCACATGCAAAAACATGTTGATGCTTATCTACCAACAGAACGCACCAATGGTTGCATCTCTCAAATGGGCAAAATAGCTTGTGTAACCCACTTAATGTGTTTGCCTAGATGAATATGCAATATGAGTGTTTCTGCCAGAACACACAAAATTATTGGGAGGAGTAAATGCAAATATTTATTTAGCACGCAAAATGTAATTTACCAAACACAAAACTGATTGTGGTGGCTGATTTTACACCTATATTTAGCACGTCCAAAAGGCAGGTTTTAACTGGCACAGCTTTGGGCAAAAAAGGCTGCAGCTGTTGTGGCAAGAAGGCGGCATAGACCCAACCAAAGGCAACGCAGAGAACAAATCTTTTCTATTCACGTCAACATTTTTGGAATGATGAAAGAAAAAAATAATTGACATGTATTGCCTACTCAGTACTGCCATTTTAGAACTTCTAGATGAAGCAGGGGATGATTTGGAGCCAGTCACAAGGAGGAGTCATGCAATACCTTCTATGACAAAAGTCCTCGCAACATTACATTTACTTGCGTCTGGATCATTCCATTGCACTGTTGCCATTAGCGCTGGTGTATCCCAGAGCATTTTTGCAACGTACTGCCTCAAGTCCTAAATGCCATGTCACGCAGGATGGGCAGGTACATACAATTCCCACACACTTAGGACACACTAAATGCTACAAAACATGACTTTTATGCAGTTGCTGGCTTCCCTAGAGTGACAGGAGCCATAGACTGCACTCATGTGCAACTTGTCCCTACCTCTGACTGCGAGCATATTTCCAGGAATTCTGAGCACATGCACTCTTTAAATGTGCAGATTGTGTGCAATTCAAACGGGGTTATTACAAATGTTGTAGTGAAATATCTAGGGTCAGTGCATGACTTTCATTCTGAGAAACAGTGTTCTTCTTTCAAAGTTGAGAGATGATGAATATGGACATGGCTGGATTTTGGGTCATTCAATTACAGTATTTTGCTTTGAAAAAAACCCCAAAAAACTAACATTCCCCTCATTGATGACAGAATTCTATTTTTAAGGTGACAGTGCATACCTCCTTCACCAGTACCTGTTGACTCCTGTACTCAACCCGACCAATCCAGGTGAACATCGCTACCATGTGGCCCACATCCGAACGAGGAATATTGTGGAGCATACCTTTGGTGTGCTAAAAAGTCAGTTCCACTGTTTGGATTGCACTGGAGGAGCCCTTCTCTACAGCCCAGAAATCATGGCCCAGATCATGGTCTTCTGCTGCATGTTACACAACATTACAAAAGGCCATGGGATGGAGCACGATGCCATGGACAGGGAGGAGAATGAAGACTTGCCACATGTGGAACAGCCTAAAGCTGTGGGAATGCATGCGCGGGCCGATCTAATTGATTTCTAATGAGTTTCTCATTTCTATGAGTCATTTGAGATGTATGCTTTTTTTTTTTTTTTTTTTTACTTTTAATTTTAATTTGTAAAATACTTTTACAGTACAGTAACACAAAACAAAAAAACAGAGCACAAAATAACAAGGGGAGGATGCTGTTCCTTATGCACTCATCTGCTTTTCCGCGTCAAATCTGGAAACAAGAATTAGTGTCCTTGAATATTGTCCATTTCTCCCAACTTTGATTTAAGCTTCCCACCTTAATCCTCAGATGAAACGTTAATTTTTCCATAGCATATATTTCCTCTATAATGTCCAGGCATTGCTGTGGTCGTAGAGGGCCACTTTTTAACCAGTTCCTTGTGACAACCTTTTTGCAGGCTAGAATTAATATTTTAAATAGGTAAGCGTCTTTGAATTACATCATCAGGTATCAGACCCAGGTAGATAGTCTGTGGGTTCACTGGAATTTTATTATTTAAAATTACCTCCATTGTCTGAACAACACTGTTCCAAAACATTTTCAATTTTACATGTCCAAAAGATGTGTGAGTGATTGGCATTCATGTGACCACACCCACTCTAAGCATTGCTGCTGTGTTCCTAATTGTTTGCTTTTTGTGTCTGGTGTAATAAAAAACAAATGAGGTTTTTCCAGCCAAATTATTGCCAGTTTTTAGAGCTGGTGGATGTTTGCTGTGTTTTACACATAGAATGCCACTCACTTTCAGACAGAGATTCAGTTCTGATTCCCATTTTGATTTAACATAAAATGAATTCATACCATTGCATTTTTGTAGACCCTGATATAATTTAGACACAATCTTAGTAGGTGGTTGTTTGTATGCTTTTGTGAAGACCTTAATCACTTCACTGCCCTCTGATAAGTTAGTCTTAATCTCCCTGTCAAAAAAACGTTTTACCTGTAAGTATCTGTACTGATCCAACAAATTATTATTATTATTTTCTTTTTTTTCGAATGATTTAAAAGTTTTCCCTTCAATGAGTGTGCACATGGCTGTAATCCCCTTTTCTCTCCACCTCAGAAATCTATTATCAGATTTAGCATGGGGCTAACTTATCCGATTGGGAAGGCCACACCAGGAGTTTACAGTCATTTTCCAAATTATATTTCTTGATAATTTCATCCCATATTTTCAATTGTTCTTTTATGATGACATTATCTCCCTTATATTCTGTGTGTTCTTTATTCCCTAAACTGGCCTGAGGCTGTGATATGTCTAAATTTAGCTCTGTATGTTTCCATTTGGCTTGATACTCAGGGGAACACCAAGAACTAGGCCTACTTCTAACTTTTTGAGTTGAAATGTTTTAAGTTTTACCTTTGGTTTTGCCCCAGCCCAAATAAATCTGGATACCAATTTATCCCATGTCACAAACTGAGATTCAGGGATTCAAGCAAAGTGATTAAAAAAAAAGATAGAGCAGTCTAGGCAGCAGATTAATCTTCACCACCTCAATTCCTGAACTAAAATCTAGTACTAATGTTGATCATTTTACTATATCCTTCTGTATCCTATTATTTATTACATTATAATTTATCTCAGTCTGTTCAAGTCTTGAGTGATTTGTATTCCCAGGTATTTCATTATTTTTGTACCCCACTTCAATTTGTATTTATGCCTGATAGTTTTGCTTGGAGTATAATTTATACCAAGTGTCTGCATTTTCATAATGTTAAGTTTGTAACCCAACATTTTTCCAAAGTTTTCCAAAATTGTCATAAGTTTAGGAAGTGTTGAGTTTGGGTTCTGGAGAAAGACGATAACATCATCCACAAATAATCCAATGATATGATCCTCTTTAGCTAAATTAATCCCATTCAGTTCTTTATGTTGTCTGATTTCTTGAGCGAATGGCTCAATAAACACTGCAAAGAGTGAGGGACTCAGGCTGCACCCTTGTTGTGTGCCTCCATAGAGTTTAAAACTGCCCAGGGCGGATCTACCGGGGTAGCATAGAGTGGCAGCTGCCACCCTAAAACACAGCCTTGCCACCCCTGTTGCCACCCCAGTCAGAAGGATTTAATTCAAAGGAAAGTTAAGCCTCGTCGGACTCGACTGTGAATTACCGACAGCTGTGAATGCAGCACAAGATGACGGGACATTACTCCTCCACCACTCCAGCACCCTGAGGCAGTTTTCATTTTGAACTAGTGATGTTCACTGATTTCCTTTCTGAGTGAATACCTTGTACAAATACACATGGGGCCTAATTTACTAAGATCACAAATAAAGGGCACAAATGTGCTTGCTCGCACTAAAAAATGAGCGTGCTATTGATTTGCGTGTCACGGGTGATCACCTTAGATTGCCTCCACTAATGACAACCAGTGTTGGGAAAATTACTTTTAAGAAGTAATTAGCTATAGTTACTATTTACTTTCCCAAAAAAGTAATTGAATTAGTAACAGATTTACTCCTTCATGAATGTAATTAGTTACCAGGGAAAGTAATTATTGCGTTACTTTTTTGAAAAACCTTCAAATATGTAAAAGAAAACTGATTTTTGAGCTTGTTTGACTGTTGTAGTTGCATAGAGCAGAACAGCATAGACAGGTACTGCATTTAATTAATATTTATTGGAGTGTGAACAAAATCAAAGACATCCCTGAAATAATAAAGTAGTTTCATCCTTTGTGGGTTCTACTACCTCTCCTTCTGATGTTTTGGCAAATTTGAGTTAAGGAAGACAAGTGATCGAACTTTTGCATCTTGAGGCGACTTCAGAAGGAACCCACGTTCCCACTAAACAGAGCTTCTATACCATGACTTTGGTGAGGCTGGGGTCCACCAGGGCCTGGCTTTTCCACCACATAAGGAGATTTGCATTTATAGGAAGAAGATGTTCCTCCAGTTAATCCCGGACCTCCACTTTTTTCAGTCGCTCCCCCGATACAGTGGTAAATGTCTTCAGTCCAGTCAGTCAGACTCACTGATAACTCTTCCCCTGAGTTAGTTGCGCATAAAGCTGCATTCAAGTGCATGGAGTGGGCTGTGGACAACTCAAACTCGGAGATGTCATTAAGGTCACATGAAGCAGCGTGGACACCTCAGACTCATGGGCACACAGGTGAAGCATGAAGGCAGTGGGCAATTTGACTATGGGAACGGCATGCAAATGAATCAGTTCTTATCATTCACTTAAAAGAGCCGTTCAAATAGTAATTAATTAGATTACCCATTACTGAAAAACAATAACGGTGTTAGTAATGCCGTTATTTTTAACACCATTATTCCCAATACTGACGACAACAGGTGCAAAGTCTTGGAGACCACCCTAATTAAAGGTGCTATACAGACTTTTTTTATGATCTTGAAAAAGTCTCATTTTTATATATATGCCTGATCGTAGTCCGTGATTTAAAATGAGATTATCAGCACCAAAATAGGTTATTTCCAAATGCTATTTCCAGATTCCCTGGTTGGGTTGGACAAGACTGGACTTATTTACGGCAGACGTACATCACTATAACACCACACCAACCGGCAGAGTTCAGTGAGAAGTAAACTAAACGAGTGAGGAGTAGGATCTGTCCTTTTTCCTAAAGAAAGGGATTTGTTGGATTTATTTAGTTGTAATGATGAACACTGGAACTGGAGCTGGACTGGCAGAAAGAAAAAGATAAATAGGAGAATGATAGATGACGGACTAAAACACCGGTAAACCTCTGCATTGAACCAATGGACAGAACTAATGGAGTTAAAGGAATGAAAACAGAGCTGGAGTTGTCCCTCCTCCTTCTACACAGGTATAGAATGCTTCTATTCTTTATTCATATGCACTGGAACATTGTATTTGACTATAGTGGCTGTTGGAGCTCAGTCAAACACTTAGTAAACGCTTCTGCGTTAGCTGCACTAGC